>CM033628.1:26402273-26581801 GCA_019453435.1 Rhinogobius similis | reverse complement strand
GAGAACAGTGTCCTTGTTCAGACAAAACACCTGAAACCGTAGTGTTAACGTTGCTGTGGTTGTGGTAGTGTTTTATCAAATAATTTACTGTACAATGAACTATTTGCATGTGTGTCAGAGTCATGACCAGTTTGTGTTTGCTGCAGATGGCGCCCACAGAGGAATCTGTGTTAGAGATAGAGACTTCATCTGAGAATGTCACCAACTTCACAGTGAGTCTCCTCACAGCCCACTGCTGCCTAATGAGCCTCTTCTTCAGCTCACTGCACTAACATGAGATAAGACTATCTGCAGAGTAACACTAAACAGATCTGTGGAATGACAGTCATTTGTCATAGAGTCAGAGACTGTTTACTAAAGTAATTCTATCACACTTGACAGGCTGAATTATTAAAGATGACCGATTTTATTTACAGGCAGTGGGAGATTTTGGGATGTAGCAAAGATTATACACGGATTGTGTGACAACACAAGCCACTCACAACAAATGCAGTGTTAGGGCTGTTTTACTGATCCCAGCTGCTCAGACTGCTTTCTAACCCTTGCTTTCCCAACATGCTTTGCTTGCAGTTCCTGCAGAGCGAGTTCAGGCGCCCTCACATGGCACGTGTGTGAACAGTACTTCATCTCACCTGAGCTGCAACTGAGCAGTGGATCCCTCGGAAATCCAGGGCAGTTGAAAAAAAGCATTCAAATGGACTAAAATAGTAATCTGTGCACAAGGACAGGTTGTAAATGGAAACAGTCCCACTCCCAGCTGTCAATACAGCATCATCAGAGGTGGTTAGAGTAGCCAAGAAAGAGTGAAAACGTTTTTGGCAAAAATACTACTCAAATACTCAAGACTAGTAACTACAGAGTCTGTCTAGACACAACTGATTTATTATTTGAAGTTAATATGATTGGAAGGACAAAACATCAAATAATGAACAAAATCTGAAATTGTTCAAGGAGAATTTGAACAAAAAAAGAGAAAAATTAAATCATATTTCAAGGAGTGATGCAAGAAAGTCAAAGATATAAATAATTTAACCAGCATGAAACTTGTGTTACTTGTAGACTTACTCACAGTGAGAGGAGGAACCAACACTTCTACTCAAGTAGGAGTAGCACTGTTTCTTCAAACAAAATTTTACTCAAGTAGTAAGTATGCAGCCTGAGAACTACTCTGGGAAGAGTTATTTCTTTAAAAGTTCACTCATGTTTACATAAATGTAACTGAATACTACAGCTCTACATATCATTCTAGAAAAAATAAATAAATGAAATTCTGCTGCTATTTTGTCCAGATCATCTTTTTAGATTTGAAAATAAATGTTGTATATAATTATTCAGGTATAATAGTTTTCAGTCATGTTTTTGTCAAACGTCACAATCATATCCACAGTCAGTCAAGCTTCTTTGTAACCCAAAAGCAACTAATGCAAATGCTGAAGGCAAGGCAACACAATTCTGCACTGTGTAATCTGCTAAAATAAATGCTGCAACAAGACCATTTAATTCCCGACTAAAAATAAGCTATGTAAACTATCCTAAAAATGGAATGTATTTTTGTTGGTGCTACAAACTGTACCATACTCAGTCAGTTAATCCTAGTAAACTACAGTGCACTCTCTGACTCGTCCTGTTTCTTTTCTGTGTTTCCACTTCTTCTTGTATAGGCTGGGTGTATTTGTACACCGCTGAAATATGAGATGCTTTCTGACCATTGTTGACCACTATACACACAAGGCAACTGTAAAATGGCGGTTGTCCAATTCACTGATACATGTTGCAATGTATCATTAAACAGCTATTGTGTGTAAAACCATACTTTCACTGCAATTAAAGACCATTAAACAATTGTTTCAATTGGTTTGGGGCTATCAGTGACAGGTGAGGGAGCCCACACCCGACTGACAGTGTTAGTTTGACATTTTAAATGTATGCTAAATGTAATTTATTCCCAAATTATATGATCTTATGGCTGTGAAAGTTCTTTGTTGTTTGCAATTAAAGCCTTCAAGCTACCACAGTTAGGCCTAACAGGTAAGTTGAGTGCTCTGTTGACTTAAATAAATTTAACTATTTTAAGTTTCAAGCACCACACCCGTGCTTACATTGTAAGGTTGAGCTTCTTCTGGATGTTGGAATTGCAAGACCCTCATTCTTTTAAACAAAGTTGTGGTGCTGTTAGACCCATAGTTGCTCCAGCAGAACACTCTGTGTTTTTCAGCAGGTCCCGGGGCTAGAGACCAGGACCAGACCTCAGAAAGAGGGCTGTCCATCGCTCATCCTGGTGAGTACTTTTAAACACACTTATTCATTCTTGAGATTAGATGTGCAGAACTGTCTATATTAACACACACACACACACACACACACACACACACATAAAAGTCTTTAGGCCATGAGAACTGAGAAATGACAATTTCTATTATGAACATTATGTTCCTTTACAGACTTCAATCGATTTGAGCCAATTGTCACTAGAAGACTATAGGTCCATATGGGTTATAATGAAAGACTGTGAAAGGAGTTGGAATGATTGGAATTATTAAAGGTCTCTGCATCTACTCAACCAGAACTAAATGTTTTCCCCCATTTAATTAGAATGTGCATACCATTTGGTACATTAAATAATTTGGTGTCAAATGTCTGTATATGTTTGCAGTACATCAGAGAAACAAGCCTCTGACCCGCGGTCTCTGTCCACTGTACGTCATGGGCGCATTAGGCAGTAAACCAGACCAGCTCCTCTTCCCTTTCAAAACTGTCCCATCCAGGAGCCCGTCCTACGACCAGAGCAGAGACCCCCAAAAGAGTATTTTTGCAACCCTGCGCAGGCACCCCACTGCCAAACCCAATGACTTCATCCCCTTGTTCAACGAGTGCGTCTCTGTGGCAGCGGCCCGCACGCAGGAGTACCTCACATTCAAGGACCCAGAAAACAAGTTCTTTCCAAGTCCACAGGTGCTCACTGAGGTATGGGTCCATGTCGATGGAAATTGCAAAACTATAATCTGGTACAAGCATCTTTGCCCCCGGGCTTTGTGTAACTGTATGTTGTCCTGTTGCATATATATATATATATATATATATATATATATATACTATTTTAAGTATCTATGGACAAACACAATCCAAAGCAACAAAAACAGATTCTACTTGGTTGGATAAAGATTAAATGTACCTAACTACAGAATTGTGCTTTCTTTGACAGATCTTCCTCATGACCTACATCTCAGAGACAGTCATATTCTGCCTGACGGACAGATTTAACTGCACAGTGATGACTCCAGGGCAGAAGGTCCTGCTGGGGGCCGACTGGGTCTGGGCTGTTCTGGACAAACCCACCAAGAACCCACGCATCCAAATCGCAGTCCAAGTCCTACACCTTCCCGAGCACGAGGGGAACGACCTCAACAGTAAAGCAGAGAAAATGTGCGACGAGTCTATGGAAGTGGCACAGATGGCAGCAAGCAACAGAAACATCTGTGAGAAAATGGTAGACTTCTGCGCCTCTATTGGAAAAGACTGTTACGCCCTGTTCCTCTTCATGGGCCGCAAGAATGACAAAGATAACATCTACGGAGTCCTCAGTAATAATTTTCAGGCAGCAATAGGAAAATGTGACAGGATCGACAGAAATCTGATTGAAAATTTCTTTAAAGGGTCCAGGTACCTCCATACGGCAACCGGGATGATGCAGGCCATTGTCACAAAGACAAATAATGATCCGCTCACACTCTTGATTAAATTTAGCTAAACCGGACAAAATAAGGATTTAAATTAGCTCTGTCAACAAGGTTTCAAATTGCTGTCGAAACATTTTTGCTTTTAATCTTATTTGTGAAATTGTCAGAACACTGCCAAAAGAATTTCTATCAACAAATCAAAATTGTGGTTTAAACAACCGTTTCCTTCTCCAATGTGCTCTTGAGTTCCACTAAATTGTTTGTGATTACACTTTTAAACAATTTCAGGCAATAATTATTCAGGCTTGCCTTGGGACCCTCTCAGAAGATACTCTAGCAGGAGATAATAAAAAACATACATATTCTAAATGTGTTGTAGCTGGACCATATCGTATCATTCATGATTAGGTATATTGTTATATTTTTGGGGCAGACATGAATATCAGAATAAAATTTACTGCCACATATGCCTTGACCAGGTTGAACACTCACTATGCAGATGCTAAAACCCTATGAATTGTTTATTATTACTATAGCTTTAAGCGTTAAAACAAATTGTCACTAACAGGGTAGAGTCATGGTTATTAAGTATTTTGCTTAATTGTCAATTATTTTGTTATCACAGATTTTCTCTCTTATACCATGTTCTAAATTTTAGGCCATCTTGCAATTTAGTGTATACTAGTGTTACTAACACTATTCTTATTATTATTACCAACATAATATTCTTAAAATTGTAGAATTTCAATAAAAACCTATAATGTACAATTAACAATATTACAATGTGGTATTTTTGTAAACAGTGTATTAATTTATTGTTTGTATTTATTATTTTAGTTTCTCAAAAAACTTTCTATCAAAAGTTGTATTAAAATATTTCTATAACAGCACATCATACATACTTTGTTATGCAGTCTTTGTAAACAACATAGGTATTAGCCACACATAATATATAAAACATACTAAGACTTATAATAATTAATTGTTGTGGACACCCTGTATCATGATCCTGTAAAAGCAAATCTGTCAGGAATGTAAACTCTTATAGTGACAACTTTGTGTTTCACAGTTCATCATTCAGTCTGCGTCTTTCCTCACGCTCTGGCCTCTTGCATGTACAAATGGTGGTGTGGTCACTGAGCTGAGGCACGTGCTCCATATCTTTGTGGCGCTGTGGTTGACCCGTCTGCCTTTGTGAGTACATGAGCAGCGCGTTGAAGTAGTAACAGTAGAGTCTGCTGGGCTTGAGAAGTTCTCTGGCCGCTTCCTGTCCCGTCCTGGCCACCTTCTGTGCCTCTGCATCGTTCTCTTTGGCCCACCGGATTTTGTCCAGGAGGTCGGACAGGTCCCTCTTCACTGGGATATAGTGTGTACCGGGTTTAAGGTGGAGATAGAAGTGCTCGTAGTAATGAGAATCCTGCTTCAGAACAAGACTTTCCCCCAGCATCAGGTACGGGAAACGGTATGCTGCCACTGTTCCATCTATGTTCACCTGGTATTTGTACTGAAACGAGGAATCAGGATTAATATTCACTCTATATAAACAACTTGGTATATCTTATAAAAGTCTGGTGCATGCAACTACAGCACAGGCAGGCATTTAAATAAATTCTACTTTAATAATAACATGACAGAACTTTAGGCATATTCCAGATGCCCAACACAACACACCGATCGATCCATGCATCCACACTCAGAATCAACTAAAAGTACCTATGACTGATTTTTATGATTTTCTACTTTTTACTCCATTTGGTAGGATAACTCCTGTTGTAAATGTTAATGATAGTTGTAAATCAATGAAGTACTACAATAGTTTATGAAGAAAAGTTGAAAAATGTGTTGAAAATGACAGGAAGTAGAGCTGAGTTACAAAACATGATGACATCACACTGGGCAAACAATTTACACAAGAAACATTTTCTGACTCTTTAACATAAATGCAACAAAATAAAGGTGTTCTCACTTTTTTTTTTGCTAAATAATAATCTCTGCGACATAAGAGGAGTATTAGTCCAGTTTAAAACACGGTTGCGTGCTACAGTTACATAATTTATTAGTGTGATGTCATGATTTTCAACAAGAAAGTACACTTTTAAACCATAAAAATTGTTAAAAGAAAGGTTTTTGCAAAATCTTAAACAAATTTATCTAAACTGTGGTTAAGTAAAGTGAGTAGTTCAACCTGTCATAAGCACTTTAAGCTTATTTTTGTGACATTTACCTTGAAAAAGTCAAAGAATCCCACTAGTGGAGCTTTGCCGACTTCTTTTTCTCGATCTCTAAAGAAGAACCATCCTGTGATGCCGGCATCCAACAGCTCAGGGTGTTTCTTTGACAAAGCAGCCAGCTGCAGGCGCTCCTCTCGACTATCCCGGCCACGGAAAAAGGCTTTAGAGGTTTTGTTCATCCATGGTGGCCCTGGAACAGAATGCAAACATTTGTTATTTGGAATAACAGGAAAAAATTTTCTTTCTATAATATGTATTTGGTAAAGAAAAATACCCATCACACAATATGAGAAATTAACTTTAGTTTTTTAACCATTGTGCTCCTCATCTATGTTTGTAATATTTTGTCACACATTTCTACTTTCGCCTACCCCTTCTCACAGTAAAAACAAGAAAAGAACATCCGCTGCTTGCTATGATGAAATGTATCAGTTCTGTAGTTTTGAACAGGAAGTCACAGGACCTGTCTCTCTTACTAAACTATTCAATATTGCAATTTAATATGAATACAATGTAAAATAAATTATCTACGTACATTGCAGTTAAATATTTATTACCAGAAAAAAGCTAATAAATCTTCTTTAAGAAACTGCCAAACCAAAATATAGTTTAATTCATTTTCACTGATTATATATCCTGCTTTTTATATAAGCTATTGGACTGTACCGGTGTGACCCTGGACAGACAGCAGGTCGTTGGTGACTCCTCTCATGGTCTCAAGAGTGGAGTGTGTGACCTCATAGGTGGGCAGGACGATGTCTCTGGTGTCAGTGGATCCACACCAGGAGAAGATGGGAAGAGGGCCGGGACTCGAATCTGCACTCTTTGTCTCTAAAGGCCAGTCCCCAACATTTATGTAAAACTCCACATCAGGCACTTTGACCTGGAAAAATATATTTGATATTATTATATTGATATATATTCCCTACCACTTTATACCTGTACACTTAACAAAATAATAAGCATGACAGAAGACCTACTTTTCAACATTAAAGACAGAATCAATTCAGATTATACAACTCCAAGGTTTCCATCAAACCTACCTTCCTTGTTAAAGATAAGAGTATTTCATCGGAAAACATCTTGAAGTCTGTATATTTTCCTTGAGTGCGTCGATACACCTGGTTGCTAATAATAGCGTAATGAATGAGACCACCTCTGTTAGAAAATCTTTTTGGAACTTCTTGTCTGAGACGCTGGAGGTCTACAGTGGGGAACGATTTGAAGTCCGCCAGAATCTGAGGCTCCTTTTCAGGACACTGTAACTCCTTCTGCCAGGCTGAGGCGTCAGGCTCCGGGCAGTCACAGTACTCATGGTAAACTGGACCTGGAAGCAGAAACAGACTTTTTTTTTTTTTTATAGTAAGCTTAATCGTAATTGCCTGGCCCTAAATGTATCTGTGTTTACTGAACAGGCTATTTTGTTTGACTTGGTGCCACATTATTCATGTCTAAAATAATGGAATAGCACCTTTTCTAAATGCAAAACTAGCCTTCATCGATGGAATTTAGAGACATAGTTTCCATATTTCTGTTTGGATTTTAATATCTTAAGATTCCTTGTTATTATTCCAGTTAGAAAAAAAAAGTTCTTTACTTCCAAGTTATTTAAGAAAAGACAAACCTTGCATAATGTATGGTGACTTGGCGACAGGAGCATCTCTGTGAAGGACTTGCACCTTGAGGCCCTTAAATGCTGTCCCATAAAGCCTGTATCGGACCAGGAATGACCCGTCTCCTCGGTCCAAGGGTTGAGCGACATGGTTCCGAATGTACTCCTTTTGGTCCAGGGAACTTATTTTCACCTTAAATGCATCTTTCCCTACAAATAGAAAATATGGGCTATTCCAGACTTTTATCTGATTAAAATCACCCCAATGATGTTTCTGAACCTTGAAGTACAAACAAATGCCAGAACTACTTTGGCCTCAGATTTACACTCATTATAAGCAGTAACAAGTTATGCACATAGGGGAAAATCAGATTTTTTTTTTTTTTTTTTTAAGGAGTAAAGCTGTTTTGACAATTCCCGTTTCAGAGTTGAAGCCAATATGAGATTCTGGGACTTGTAATTAACTAGGTAACAGGAAGGAAACAAAGTCCAGACGGAAAGCATATTAGGGTCTATTAAAATGTTTTTAGGCTTTTTTGTGAGGGTTTTCATTTACTCTTCTCAGAATGACTGGTTTGACAGGAAATAAGTGGGTTATAGCTTCACCCTATATTTTACATGCGCAGGAGCTTGATGATTGACAGAAGTAGGAATAAAGAATAGATACAGAAAAATTCGAATTCGTGAAAAAACCCAAACATCTGATTGTCAGCTTATTGAAAACATAAAAACTATTGTGCTATGACTCTCTAAGCAAGCATTTGAAGCCAACGAACTAATTTAAAAAAGCAGGCCTGCTTAATTGAAATTAGACTTCCCTAGATCATAGAAGGTACTGCCAGGCAATAAGCAAAAATAATAACGCAATACAGAAGATGACGATCAAGGCGTTTTTGAGGCACTTTGTTGTCTACATTACCTGGAGATGCAGTGAGGTTATGTCCATCTGAATCTACTGCTTGGATGTAAAAATAACGGACTGGCAAAACGGTGTCTGGCTGCAGCCCTGAGCCCCAAATAAGACATTTCTCTGGGTTGATTGCTGCTGAAGTCCCATGCACCGGTAAGACGGTCGCGCAAATACACGCCAAAAAAGCAATGGACCAACGATACAAATCTTTTTGAAAAGTCCTGGATGAGTCTCTCACACGCTCCCAGAACATATTCCTTCAAAACTAGGCAAAATGGCTTAATTGTGTTAATAATTTAGCAGAAAGTTTCGCCACTATGCCGACATGTTGGAGTGCAGACGGACACGCCCACTTCCAGGAGATGCGTTCACGTGCGTAGGAAATGTAAACGCTGTTTATAAATGCATCATTTAAAATCAGATAACAGACATGATTATGTGACAAAAAAAAACAAACAAAACAACCTAAGTTGTTCCAGTATCTGATGCTTTATTTGAAATATTACTATAAACCTTAAGTATAACAAAAGAAACAGACATTCAAAGTAGGCTGCTTTTTTGTCAGCCAAATCAGTATGCAAAAATATTGCCAGCTTTGTGGCCCAGCTTGTCTAGATTTGGCAAACAAGCGTACTGGATCATAGGTGGAGGACCACACAGCACAACCAAGACATCACTGGAGGGAGCAGGGAGGTGCTCTTGAATCATGTCCGCTGTCACAAACCCTGCACTGTAGCTCCAGTCTGAGAAAAACACACAAGAATAAAATAAAGCACAATCTTTACATTGCTTTCATCAGATTTTTCTTTATGGGAAATTTAAGTGGTTGTCAAAAACCTTAAAGAAGACATATTTTCTAGTTTTAAGTTACTTTAGTATTACAAACGAAGAAAGTGTTAAAAGTATATTCACTGTATGCCATAATAGTGATCTAAAATAGGTCCAGGGACTTCCTGTTCAGAGCTGTAAAACTGCCCTCTCACAGTGGCATCTCACCATATTAAGCAGTGGATTTTTATTCAGCCTACATGGTTTTATGGTGGAAACATGTCTATGTAATATTTTTGAACCCTATATAAATGACCCTGAGGCTGAATTTCTTAAATATTCAAACTTCAATGCACATAGAAGTTGTACAGTTTTGTCACTTGATTTAGATCGGAGTTATCAAATAATAACTACACTAATGATTACAATTATGTAGCCTATTTAGTACATATATACCAGACCATCCCTGGAAGCCAAAACTAGGGTGCTGCCTGCTTTGACAGTGGGTCGCCTACAGCCATAAAGACTACCTTAGGTGGACATTCTGTACACAACAGCTATTATTACTTACCCATATAACTTTAGAGCTGGCTAGTATGGCTTTGTCTGTCTCTCAGTGGAAAGGAGCTTAGTGCTGATGATTGAGCAAAACCAAGAGCAGATAACGGAAGTGACATTCAAAGACAGATTCACACTACCAATAATGAAATTAAGTTTTGAGTCTTGGGGGAAAGATTATGGTAGGAGCTGGTCGTCTTTGAGAAGCAGAAAAGTGTCAATGATATCATCTGTCCCTGCAAGCCAACTAATTAATGACTTTGTGAGCAAAAACTGAGTAAGGATCAAGGGCCTCTTCTGGGTGGTATTAATGGACGCCAATGACACAGCTTATGTAACTCTGTCATACTCATTAATTTGTGCTTGCTTGAAGGATTATGTGAACTAAGACATGACTGTTGAGCTAAGCTTCAGTAACACCTTGTGGGATGAGGCGGGTATCATGTCAGCCTCGTGGATTTTCCTGAAGCTAAGGTCTTTGTATTTGATAAAAAGTGCTTGAAATGTTAAACTGACTTCAAAACCCATTCCCCTTTCTCCATTCTTATGGCATTTGGACAAGCAACTCCATCCTCTGCACCCAGCTCCATGTTTAATGCAAATTTATCCATAGGCTGCAGGGAAAAGGTAGGTGTATGTCAACAGAACACATCATTTTAGTCTCAGTATACACCATACATATATCAAATGGGAACTCAGCTCAACAAAATGGATTTAACCACACATAAAGTTATCTGCTGTTTTAAATAAGTCTAATTTACACTGGATTATAATTGCTCTTACCTAACCAATAAAGTGGACTGAGCTAAAAGTGCAGAGGCCTTAACATACTGAAATAAATTTGACCCTTGTTATAGTTAGAGACGTGAAAAGTTTTAATTCTGAAGCTAAACGCCTACATCTGTCTCTATAGACATGTTTCACAGTTGTTATTTTGGTATTTTGAGAATCTTGAGTTTTACAGTAGGCCAGACGGCTCTATAAAGTTCTGTTCTTAGACAGAGGAATGTGCTAGTAAAGTACAGTTAGCAGTTACCCACAAACCTACTGTAAAACAATGTACAAAAGAAATATATTTGTCATTGTGTGTACAGGATAAGGAGCAGTTTACCCTTTGGAGGTTTGTCCAGTGTGTACCACAGGCTGAACTGGTCAGGGTGGTTCTTCTTTACCTCATCAAGCTCTTCCCTCAATAAGATATCCTTTTCCGTCTGTAAAGGACCAAAATAATGAGATATTTTGTAGGAAAGTATATTTTATGTTTTGTAAAATGACTGACCTGGTTCGCAAATATGAGTGAGCATTTGGTATTGTCGGAGGGGTCTGCTGTGATCCTGCGAACCAGCTGCAGCATTGGAGTGATCCCTGACAGGATTCAAGCTTGGTGTTACAATAAAAGCCATGTTTTTAAAGCCTTTTGTAGCCTCTAGTTGCTATAGAAGTGAATCAATTGTGCACTACGGATGAACTATTTTGAACCTTTTTCAGTTTAATCTGTACTCAAAAAAATTACACCTTACTGTATAGTGCTTTTAAAGTGTCAAGAATTCACAAAATTGGTCACAGACTATTGGAACAGTGGGCTAATGTGTTAGAATTTAGAAAGAAAGGAATTAAAAAGATTTCACGTTTGCTTTGCTCTGTGTCAATAAGTGTGAATAATTATTAAAACATAAAAATTTGATATGTTGACATTAAAAAAAAAGAAGCTTACTGAAATGTATTTCATTTAGTGACAGAATAGAAAATGTACCTGTTCCTCCAGCGATCATAGCAACATGCTTATAGTTCTTTATTTTTGCCTCTGACTTCTTGTCTGGTCGGATGGAAAACTTTCCTAAACAAGGCATTACAACAAGCGTCAGGGTATGGAAGTTTGGGCTGTATTATAGTGCCATCTGCTGTAGAAAGTACTTCAGTTCAGTGGTTAAAATCAGTTTTAACAGGTTGTACAACAAGCGTATTATCACATGGAATCAGATTATTACTTGACCATGCAAATAGCAAAAGAAGGTTAAATTACGTCATTGTTTTTTAAGAGTAAATAGTTTCAGTCTCAACAAGTAGTTTCTTAACTTACAATTTTTAAGGAAGGACTGGCCTGTGTGACTGAGGCATTACACTAACATCGTTACCTTGTAAAACCAAACCTACCGTTGCCTTTGTAGATTAGAAGTCCATTGGGGCCTCTAAAATCAATGCTGTCTCCAATGGCCATATTGTCCAAATACTGAGACATCTTTCCTCCTTCAGGATATGACGGGTGCACATTCTTGTAGTACACCTGTGAGAAGAAAACTCTAAATTTCAGTTTTAATAATAAGACACAATCACAGCATGCACTAGGTCAAGGTCAAATGTATTTATATAGCACATTTACAACATCCAGTGGTGCCCAAAGTGCTTCACTGGAGGCACAGTAAAAACATTTATTACATCAATTCTACACAGAGTTCTGATATCCCTCTACATAAAAAGGTAGAGAGATATCAATCTGGACTGACCACTAGTCATGTATTTGCATCACATTTTACACTAAATACAGCTAGCGGAAAAGATTTTTTATGCTTTTATAAGTGTTTAGTACCTTCACAACAAGGTCCACGTGTCCCTGGTCTTCATCACTGGACACTGGGGTGTACGCTCGAACCACAAGCGTGCCATTGACTTTTGCTGACAGGTACACATGCTGACCTATGGAAAATAAACATCACATCCATGCATGTGCCATGATTCAATCACTGTTACATGACATGGACATTACCACTGTACAAATATTTTAAAGAGAGGTTTGATACAGTACCGACTGGCAGCCCAAGGACGTGGGATGCAGACGGAAGGCCAAAGCGAAATTTCTTTGTATCATGGCTGATTTCCTGTTCAAGAACAAAATGGGAACATTTTGAACCACGGACACACAAAGATTAAAGATTCTGACTGCACAAATTGCTCCATAAAATATAAAATAGGCGACAATGAGCCTTTGCCCCATTTCGATTTAGATTAACGTTTTAGACGTTGTCTAGTACTAAACTTTACAACTATGAAAAAAAAAACAAAAAACATAACCTTACTTGAATAGCAATGATTGTATGACATTCACTTATGTATGTATAACAGAGTCAGTTCATTCATTCAAACTGTGGGAATACTTGTGTGTCTTTTAATTGTGGGAGGAAATAAAGGAAAGAACAGATATTGTTGACATTTCACCTGCTTGTCTACGAGGCGGAGTGGATACTTCACTGCAGAATCCTGGAGAGTGACTGGTAGTGTTTTCTTCTGTTCACCACCAGAAACTTTGAGAATGAAAAACAGCACAGTGGCAATAAGTACACACACTGCCACCACAACCTGCAAGAGAAACAGTGAATTGTATAACAAAGATGCACATACTGAACCAACAAGTATAAAGTGCTTCTTACCAATGTTAGGTCCATGATTTTAGCTGGGTTTACTATAGCAGTGCTTCCTGAAACCACTGCACTGCCAAAGTCCACAGTTAACTTTGATAGAGTTCATGTTAACAGACAAGTGAAAAGGGGGCGTGGCCTCCCACTGAGTGAAAAGTGACACGTTTGGATTGGACCAATAGGAAGCCATAATCCCAGTCTCTGCACAGCCCAGAAGTGGTGCTCTGTCAGAGAGCAGCAGAGCCTCATATCACCCCACAGTGAGGAGGGGAGAGGGCAGGGAGCACCGCGGGGCTGAGAGCAGACCTCCAGAGTTTTGTTTCTGCATATCAGGGAATGCTATAGCCAGAATTCAGTGATACTATCTTCATCTTGTATTATTTATTCGTCACATGCTTCAGTACATAAAGCCTGCCATGCTAACTTTCTCACTGCAAGTGGGCTTTGTAATGAAACAAGACTGCTGTCACTTGAGGACAGTCATTAGGTGTAGAGTAGTGAACAATTAAACAGTTGGCTATGAGGTCAAAAATAACGACTCAGCTAAGACTTCAAAGAGCACGTGCCTTTATCAAGTTATTGCTTCACCCAGAATGACAAACTATTTCAGAGTTACAATTATTATTCGAACACTTCAAATCAGCCAAAAACACACTTTCATCTTATATGCGTGAGAATTATACAGTTGATAATCTAACATGAACTGTCAGTGTGGCATCCACATTAACTTCTAACTTTATTACGTTTTTTTTTTTCTTTTCTTTTTTTTTGTTAAAATGAGAAATTATTTAAGAATGTTAATGTTCTAATTTTAACTTAATACTTTCTTATTTTAAAAAAAAAAAAAAAGCCTCAAAATAATGTTCATTTCTGTGGATGGATGCTCATAATTTATTTCCTTATTTACAAATAGTATTTACAGTGAATGTCATTTCCATTACTCAGTCCCTGAAGATTCATATGTAAAGTCCTGATTGTCTGGTCCCAGCCTCATTTGCACAGACTGTGAGCTCTGCTGTGGATCCTCTGCTTCATGGTCCATTCTCCTTTGACCAGTCAGAGACTCTGTGAATACCAAAAGTTTCAACAACACGATTCATTTTATTGTTTCACATATTTCATTTAATAAATCACTTGATAAATTGAATTCAGTTCAGGGCTTATAACGTAGTTGTCAATATTCTATATTCCTTTTGTAAAGAAACTAGGAAAGAAAGTAAACAATGTAATTCCTCGTTCGTCCAGCAAACATTTGTACCTTTTGCAAATTTAAATTTCAAACATTTTGGAATACAAATGGTCAACTATGTGTTTCAGCCGAAAAGCTTGTCGTAATCCAAACCAAAACATTTATTCTAGAAAGTTTTTACTTTTTGTCGATCAAATGTTTAATAGGCCTAATTTCAATGTCCTGTAGTAATCAAATACATTTTCTGACAAACAACCACAAGATGGAGCCAAAGTGCTATTTGTGTGATTACTACTGCTAAAGATTCAGAGTGAGAACATATGTATAACATGTATTTTATCTCATCATATGGATTCAGATGAAGATAGATACATAGGCCTCAGAATAGTGTATATACACTATATGATGTCAAAACAAATTAAAAAGGAAGATTTGTAGAGATGGTATTGTAGGCAGTGTTTATTGTAAATAGCCTGGGAGTAAGAGGAGGCCTGGTGTTGTCCCAGAGGAGCCGAGGGGTGTGGTGAGAGGAACAGGTATCACCAGCAACACAATAGAACAAACATCCAACGACCTAATTTCAGTAACCACGACTTTTTGACTGTTCCTGTGATATAAGCAGTTACAACATTTATATGTTTAAATCCCTTCACGAAATACTTTTTCTACTTGAGGAGTCAATTTGTCTGAAAAGTCTGAAAAGTCATATGCTGCTTGAATTTTTCTATTTTATTCCATTTATATTAAATTGTTCAACACATTGTACTAACCAAGCTCCATCTGTGAACAGCTTGCAGTGTGTATTTGGGTTGTGGGTGGCGTTTTCTAAAAATAAAGGTGTGATAAAGTAAAAAAATGTACTTGAGTATGTCAGTTAGAGAACCTTAAAAATGTATCATCCAACATAAAATCCCATAACATCTAATTTACTGGAATATCTTACAATAATATACGAATAAATTAGATATTTTAAACATGACATTAAGCTATTCTTTAAGCCAAACAAAGCTGGTGTCTGGTTAGGTGTAACTTGAGTTTCAAATGCCCCATTGCCTTTCAACTGAACACTAAAGCATTGTTTAGCTCACACATTACACGCAGACTAACTGTCTAGGTTAGTTTAGTGTGTACTGACAAACAAAGATTAAAGCATTATGACCTGTCTGACAGTAGCTCTAGATCTGCAGATAGAGTCAAATCTCAAGGCGGCTACATTGCAACTACTAAGCGTAATGTTGCATCATGGCCTATAACACCTACAATAAGGTTCATTTTTTTCAGGTTTTTTTTACCGATCAATATCACTGTTTATAAATAATTGGGGAAATGTGTATTTTATTCTGGATTCCAGGCAATATTAAAGTAAAGAGAGCTCAAAGTAGTATATAGATCTTGGATGTGAGTGACATAAATACGAAAAGTTCAAAGTACTAACCTTGAGATGTAGTGTGTATCTGATTTTCCGGTAAGTCCTTGTTGTACCTTTTTTCACATTGTTTGCCCTCCTGATACAACTCTGCAAAACAATATCATTTCTTGATTTATTTAGAAATGAGAGTCTTTATATATAAAAAGATTGCAATTAGCCTCTACAAAAGTTCAGGATAAAACCAAACACAAATTAAACACATGTCAGTGATGATCAGTTGGACAATACAGATGTGTCATATTTGTTACATAAAAATACAGTGGGATAATATGAACTGGTCTATGCATCTCTAAGCAGTGGCTAATTAGTTTCATTGCTGAGACATCGCCTACATTTGGTGATTCTCGCAATAATACCTTAGATTCATAATTCCAATAACACGTGCTTGTATTTTCATTATAGGACAAATACACATTAAATTCATGAGCAAACCTGATTGGTGGATGAACTCTATGTTGGCACTGAAGCCTCGGTGAGTGATACTGCTGTCTGATGTGAACTGAAGCACCATGACACTGAGGTAGGAGATCACAGGAGGTGGAACACTGGCCCCGCAAAGCACAGCTGCAAACACAGTGCACTGTAAGAGAGTTTGTGTGTTTGATTTTCGTGTATATATATATAGTTAGCAGTGGTTCATATACCTATCTCCTCTGTTCCTTCCACATCTCCAAAGACCAGCAGCGAGTCATAAAGGCATCTGCTGGACTCCTCCAACTCAAAATCTGTTAAATTAAGCTGTGGGCCAAAATGCGTTACAGTTGATTTAAGATTTAATTATCTGTCTGTACTGTGTTTTACCTTGACAATGTGACCCTGTGATGCATAGACCACCCATCTGAACATGCAGTTGTTCATGTAGTGTTGAGGGTACGCCGGGCTGTGGATGCTGGTCTCATTCTGCACCAGAACAACAGTGCCACATCCTAAAAAACAAAACACAACTGATATAGTATTTTTATATATTAGAAGATTATGCATTTTAAGTGCAATTGTGTATAATACAATAAAATAATAAATACATATCTAGCATGTCCTGTTTCACAGCAGGCGATGGTAGTCATTGCTTGATTATCATCCAAGAAATCTGGTCACGAGAGTCTTTTACAGCTTCACTGTTGTTGTTTTTTTCAAATCATACACACCACATGTACACCATCTGTTCTTACAACTATGCAGCTATAAAACCATCTCAATTGGTGCTAGGTTGTGTTCCTGCATGTACTATACTTCAACGTGAGTTATCTTGAATTCCCTACTCTTCAAACCCACCAGCACTATAGCAACACATGCCTGCTGTGTGTCTTGTGCAGCTCATTATCTCTGTCATGGGACATCCACCTAGACTCGTCCCAAGAGTTAGTCGGAATGTCTTTATTGTGTTTACATACGTTATAGTGACACTACAGTACATGCAGCTCCTCTCAAGCTGAGGAGCAGAACAAGAATTATACCTGACAAACACTTTGCAAAGACCCAAAGGCAACGATTTAGTGGGCTTTGTCAACTGTTGACTAAATACTAGAAACATTAAGTAATGCAAAATGAGTACACAGTGAAACTGAAACAACACCTTGAAAACGATATAGAAACAAATGTGTGTTTATGTGAAGTATACTGTATGCTGTTTCCTACCAGGATCAGTAAGTCTTGGAACAGCGCGGTACTTCATGGCAAATCCACTCCCCACTATGCTTAAATCAGAGGAGAAGAGCACTGTTGCATGATGGGAATTATTGAGATACAATTGTCTAGGATGGACACTTCCACAGAATATACCTGCAAAAGACACTATATATTAATTGAATTAAGAAAAAATTAAGAGAAAATTTTAAACATGGGTCCCATATTCCTCTGCACAGATTTTGATTTTCAAAATACATAGTAAGTAAGAACATTTGATCTATGTAGTGTTTTTCACAAATAAAAATTACAGTCACAAGTACTTTGCATAAAAAAGTGGCCACATTTTGCATTCAGGCATTTCTATAGATACAATTATTCTGTATAACTCACCAATAGTTTTTTGAGGTCCTACAGACAGAGTAAGTCGATCATAGAGACAGTGTGAGTTATTTTCCAAATCCAAATGTTGAATCTCCAGTAAAATGCTGTGCCCAGGAGGAGCACTGATGCTCCATACACACAGCCTGTGAACGCACACAAATGTAGTTGAATCCAAGTGTAAATGTCCCTATTGCTCTTGCCAATAAGTGAGCAATAGTATTAGCACTATGTATATTATTAATACTTCTTTTTTCATAAATAGTTACTTAAATTATTCAAGCAATGACAAGCTTTTCACCTCAAAGTATGTAACACAAATCTCTGGCACTCACTCATTGTTGTCATAGTAACGGTGTTGGAAGGCGGGGTTTCTGATGACCCCCTCAGTGTCAGTGACAGAGCCGTCCTGCACACCACACAGTCCTGGCACACACAAAGGACTGCTCACATCAAAGAGCCACAGGCATGCATGAAATATAGATGAAAAATGACTGTAATGAGAGTGAACACACACTGGATAAAGGCCTGCCCAACTGCTTCGACTCAGCTGTGGAGAAAACACATGCAGTATTATTTATTATCGGAGTAAATTATCAACCACATGACCAAATATATCCCTGTGTGCAAGGTTTATATTTGCCAAGTTGCTTTTTCTTGGTAATGTGCTGTAACAGTGAGTCACTATACATGGTAAATTGTAGCCTTCACAGTATAGCAGTTATACGAAATTGCAGTGACATTCAGACAGTCTTTTCAAGGAACTTCTTCAAGGTTTTTGTGATCAAAACACAAAACCCTTATTGTCCAATGAGGTTCATTTAGTCTTCTGATAATTTGTATGCAAAGCCCTACTTCTCCCTCTTGGCTCTACAGTAGAACAATAGCTTTGAACTCACTATTGAATATAATTTACCCTGTCTTAGTGTCAGCTTGATCCAGGGCAACATCAGTTTGACTTCAGTGAAAACCCCAGGAGAACCTCTTTGTGACGGGGGGCGACTGTTGTTCAATTCCCAGCTCCGGCCACAGCCCTTGCCCCAGGAAGTTACACCCAGAGCTGCCCAGTGTCCCCCGGCTGACCTCACCGGACATACCAGAGGTCCACCGGAGTCCCCCTGAGGAGAAAGAAACTATTTATGGAAACATGTCCACGGGGTTATGAGAATACAGTCTCATACGATAGTGTTTTACCTGACAGGCGTCTCTACCTCCTGTCTCTGGACCAGCACATAGCACAGTCAGAGCAGGCGGGGGTCTGTTTAACCTCACTGGAGATAAAATGGCACTTTTCACAGTCTGAAGAACGTGTTTACACCTAGCCGGGTCCACTAAATTTAGCTGGGTCTCACGGAGAATGGTGGAAAGATGTCCTTCTGAAAGAGGTATGCAATTATAATTCACTTTCAGTAGCCTCAGCCACTTGCATATATCTTGTAATTGATCTACATTTACACTTTAAGTATCTACATTCGCATAATAAAATACCAGAACTGAACACTTTCCCTACCCTAAAGTTCTGAGGAAATCCATACGCAGGTACGAGTAGAACAAACTCCACACAGATTGGTCTCGCACCGCCCAGAAGTTAGACCCAGGAGAGCTAACTACTGCGGCTCTGTATAAAAATCAAAACTAAGTCCACTTACTTTCTTTGGTTCTTCCCCATCCAGCCACAATGCAGTTGGTGTCAGGCTGAGTGTGGTCATCAGGCAGAGGGAGGCACAGTGGCTGAACCCATTCACCTGTCAACCAGGTTCAGAAACAATTCCAGTGATCGTGTGATAAAAGCAGACTTTGGAAGAAGCGAAAACTCTACCGAAATGTATGGGTTGACTTAGTTCCAACAGAGCGATGTCATAGTTCATAGGCAGAGTGGGATGGTACTTCTCATGAACTACAATGTTGCTGATGAGCAAAACCTGCTCATCTTCATCAATTCTGTGTTGGTCAAAATCCCCAATCACCACCCTCACACCTCTGAGGGCCTCCCTGAAAAGACAAAAGACAAAAGAATGACCATATGCATTCAAAACATTCAAACGCCTTCTGGCTTCTTTTCTTAAAAAAGGAAATAAAAAGAAAATAAGATGATTTGGTTCATGTGGAAAACTAGGGGATGAAGACATTGTTTGTGTTTGTTATGCCTCTCATGATCGTGGAGGCTTGAAATGTTCAAATGTTTAACTGTGTTACGAGGTGTGATGTTGATGTTGTTCTGATGATGTTCTATAACACAAATCATTCTAGAGTAGATGTGGAAAGTTCAAACTTATGTACTTAAATGCACTTATAAGAGGGCTGGTGCAATATTTCATTTATGGAGAGAGAAAAGACCAAGAATGATCTCTGATGTCCTACTGTTTGCGTTAAGGAGTTTCAAGATAGATTTTACATGGTTAAAAAAATGTTCTTTTGAATTAAAAAAAAAAAAGTTCTTTAAAGAATACATTGTATCAAGTTTGCACATAATATTGATCTAAAACGGTTTAATAATAGAGACAGTCTGTGTTGAACCTTGAAGCTGGTGAGAAGCAGTGTGCCGCAGTCATTATCCAGCGCTCGCTCAAAATGGTTCCTCCACAGAAATGATGACTCTTTTTCCTCAGAGAAACCTAAATATAAAAAGAAAATAGCTGAGTGAACAGAGGAGTTTTAGTAAGCACAAAGAATAACCTTTAGAGCGTGCATTAAGCCCCATGAAAATGCTGCTTCTGTTTTAGGTCATGACAAAGAGGGTGCATTTAACATTTTTTGTGTAAAAACTTTTCATACCACGAATATATATAATTGTAAGAACGTTACATATGTGAGCATATGTAATTAAATATGGAAATATCAAACTAATTAATGCACTGAAGCAAAGAAATGTAATAAAACAAATACTAAATACAGCCAGAATCCAACAGCTGCGGTGTTTAATCTAGAAAGATCATCAGAGAACTATGCTTTTCTTATGCAAGCGGGACAAGCAGGGGAGCTGACAGGGGTCGGACAATGCCCTGAATTGAACCCGCTTCCTATTAATTTGTATTGGGGGGGGCGCCCTGTTGACGGCCCTGAGTACAAGCCAGCCCAGTGCTGATGTAAGTGTCACTTTGTGTCACAGATCAGGCAGGAGGAAGTGTGGAGACACGTGTTTGGTGTGACAACATGAGAATCACTGACCAGCCAAGGGTGCGATCCGTGTGTGGCCTCAGCTCCTCCGATCACCCTCAGAGCATGCACCAGGGGGCTCCGCACCTGAGGAACTCCACACTTTGAGCCTAGGGCGTACATGCACAGCAACCAAGTCAGCAATAAAGCCTTTTAAATGTCATTATTTTTATATAATGAAAAGCAAAATAAAAATAAATTAACAAGACATAGAGAAAAAAGGAGTAATCCAGTCTGGCATTTTTTCAGGCAAATTTCTTCATTTTCAAATCCAGGACAAAAGTTAGTCTTTCCGACGTGTAAATGTCCAATGTTATATCAGTCCATGACAGTCAGATATGTCATTCAACTCCTTGTTATAGTTTTGTTTTCTTTTTTTTTCTCGTTTATTTTCTGCAGCCAAAAGTAGTTTCCATTGTTGGAGTTTTACATCCAAGGTACATTGTTTTAAAGTCAAACACAATGCCATTGTTGATCTTAGTCCAATATTTCTGAATAATAGGGACATTTCAAAACACACAGTAGTGATGAGCCACTTGACAAACACAGCTTCTCCAACAACTAGTATTTCCCTGTTTACTTTGCACTTCAACATTGTGTTAGAAAATACTGTGATACATTTTTCTGACAGAATTCTTCCCAAACATTTGTGCATTTCCAGTAGGTGTGCATATACTACAACTCAATTTCCTAATTTTTTCCACTTATTTTTTTTATACAGCATGTAGAAATGAACAAAAGTTAACATTTATTTAGTTTTGAGACGATTCCCTGAAGAACCAGCAATAAAGCTCAGGAAGACAACTGCTTTAAATTATGATATGATAAAAACAATCTGCCAGAAATGTTTTTTGTATTGTATTGTATTATTATTCCGTTGCTTACCTGGTGGAGCTGTGTAGGTGCTAGCGTTAGTCCAAAGACACAGAAACATCAGAGCAGCAACCGTCTTCTTCATGATGAAAACACGCAGATCTAGACAGGAGCAGCAGCAGTTATACAAAGGGGCGTAAAAGAGGTCTGCAGGGGGTCTGAGCTTCAACGGCCACAAAACACAGTCAAAAGGTTTGCGCTGTCAAGGTCAACTGTGGCCTGGTGATAACTGCAGCTGTAAAAGGCACACAAAGTTGGAGAGTGCGTTTTTATTTCCCCTGAGGATAACATTGATACTGATATACACTGCATCATAGATTCATATTTATGTACTGATAAATGTATTTTATCTTCTGAACTGCAATGCATGTCGGTAACAAAAATAATGGTCTGTAAGGGCTGGAAATTACTGGTCATTTTGTATGTTTATGTACGTATGTTTTTAGAATTATGTACAGAATATAGTTTGAGGCTTTACTAATGACTTACTGTACAATTATCTCTCCAGAAATTACTATTCTAAATAAATATAAAACTTTAATTCCCACAAAGAATTTTTGTTGTTGTTGTGGTTTAGACAGTGTAAATAACCAAACAAAGAGGCTACACGACCTTTGACACTGAAGAGGGGAGAAAAATGTGAAAAAGAAAAAGTTTAAAAAAAAAGTTAATACTACACAGCCAGGTCACAGAGTTAGACAATCACAATCACAGTCTTTGTCAGGGCGACCTTTATAACAGTCTTTACAGAGCTGGGAACCCATGACCGCAGCTACAATGTTATGAGCTCTGACACAAATGCATAAAGGTTAACAGGCTTGAATTTGTCATTTTATTCCATACTGTATAGTAACCGCTCAAATGAAGTCAAAGTTACAGGCACTTACCGGACAGAGAGTTTGGTGTGGTTGGGACCAGTGACAAATGCAGCACACGGGACAACTTTTTGTATCATCTTTGGAACTTAAGGGCCGCAACTGTGTCCGCTTCATTGTAGCAAAAGCAGCATGCTGGAAGTGGAAAGATGTGTTACCAGTAAATTACACATCAAGATTACAGAAAATGACATTGAAGGTGTTTGGAGATATTTCTAGGTCTGTTCATCTTTTCTGCACACATTGCAATTTACTTTATTCTGGTTCTGCCCTTTAAGAAGACATATGGTGATGTTTTAAGGGTTATTAGTATCAAAATAACATACACATCCTGATTCTATATTTGTCTCAATTTTTCAAGAACTGCTCAAAAACAGGAACAGGTCAATTGACTGTAGAACTAAGAGGCCCGAAAAGAGACATTTCATCATGAAGGGGATAGTTGCCACACTTCAATTGTATTTCATTTTAATTATAAATGTCTGTATTTATAATGGAAAAATTAAATCACTACAAAATAGGAATAAACAAAAATTCTAAACCCTCAAGCCTCAGAATTACCCAAACCTTCATGAATCAATTGAAATACAGAAATACAAGCAAGCGGATGATGAGGGAACATTAAAAGCTCACACAAGTTGATTTTACTGAACATGTAAATGTAATTAATTTAGCATGCTGAATGACACCACTGGGCGATTTTGCATAAGTGTTCAAAGTTCAAATGTGCAAAATCGTGCTGGTGAGGACCGGTAAATTCACAAAAGAATCAAATAGTTCAACCTATTCCTTGCTTAATTGCAGCTGTAACACTGAAGGTCTGTGAACAAGCTAATCCATTGTGTAGTTTCTATTTCTCCTTCTCTAAAGTAACTAGTAAAGACCTTTGAAGGCACCAATAACCTTGACACACATATGCCCTGTTACAAGTGGTCTGCGCTCTAGACCATTATTTACTGTGGTGGTCCCTGATTATATTGACCAAGACACAGCAGCTGATTGAGCAAGCACACTTGGTGGTTTGCTATATTTAACAGACAGACAGGGGTTATTTGGGATGTAGCTGCTCCATGCTGAGTGCTGGCTGCATGTTGGGTGTGTGTGTCTTTAGAGCTAATCCCTGAAAGCCACCGGTTCCTGTTAATTCAGAGGAGTAGGTCAGCAGTCCCACAGGAGCCACAGGGCACTGCAGGGAGCTCTGAAGCTATAGCTACCGGGAAACATGGCCTGGAGGCTGTTACCAGGTGTAGCAAGGTGTTCTGGGAATCATACCGCCACTACTGTAAGATCTCTCATTTCCTGGACTGAAGGCTGTAGCATAAAATAGGGAGAGAAAGGGTAGAGGCATTCGGCAAATGGTTGAGGCCAGAAAGAGAACCCACAACGCCACAGTGGATCAGCCGCATATGCAAAGTTGTTTGAAATCACTTTCAAAGAGTGCTTGATTGTTACGTTTTTAATACTGTTCTTCAGAAATTTTGCCAAATAATTATAGTTTTTATGGAGGCCCTGCGTGGTACCCTGCTGCCAAATATATGCTACTGTACCATTACTTAATTATATTTACTTAATTTTCAACTACATCTCACTTTATACTTTGAGAAATTTGATTTAAAATGAACTTATCCTTACATATTTTGCTGTCTATAAGATGAGCATTTATTTGCAGTAAATTATAAACAAGAGACATTTAATATTTTATTGATATCTGTATCAGGAGATTCGTGCCAAAAACAGCTTCATAAAGGATTTACTGTGCATCCCACAAAGCTCACAGATCAGAATGACCGTATTGCATATTCATAGAAAAGGTTTCAGGGGTTGTTATCCGGATGCCGTTTTGAAAATCAAGACGTGCCAGAAGTAATTTTCAATCAGTAGAGCTGGTTAGAGAACTGCCAGGGCAAACTAATATCTTAACAAAGACCCTCCCTGTGGGCAGAGCTTTCACAGGTCAGAGTAGCGTATAAACAAGAGTTCTCTAACCAGCTCACTGATTGAAAATAACTTCTGGATGGAAGTTGAAATGTCTTGATTTTCAAAACAGAGTCCGGATGACAACCCCTTACTTGTTCTACGATGGAAAACTCTAGGACGAATGAGGGATTACGTCACCCCATAGCTTTTTGTCTCATAATCGCACATTTTCTGCCCAACATCCGCAACGACCAAACTACTGTCATTATAATCCAGTCTGTCAAAATGTAAAAAATTTGGTCCTTCTATTGATACCAATCTGTGAGTAAAAACATGGCGGTCGTTAAGTGGGCCCTGAGGCAGATTATTTCTAGGCCATTTCTATAAAGCCAGCCTACACTCCCATTCACAGTGTTAATCCTGAATGGCACTATTAAATCTTAATGGACTCGTTCAATATCCATTCAGTGTGTGGTGTGAGGTGATCTGTTCTGCATCAGGAAACAGGTCACATGGACACAATTCTACGAATAGTGGTATTGTTTTGGGTCTGTTCATTTAGCATCTGGAAAAGTAACACACATACAGTTAAATGCAGAGAATTTATCGGTTTATTCTATTTGGGTATACAAACTAAAGGCACCCATTGAATGTTAAACCTTTGATATTACAACAAAAACAGGGGACATTTAGTTAACAGATAAAGAACACCACATACAAAGTTGAGATACAGCTGTGAATGGCTGGTGTTTTGGATATAAAAATATAAGGTAGGTTAAAGTAACAGAAAAAAGGATAATCTGTGTAATTGTAGTTGGTCTCAATTGGAAGTAAATTTTAATGTGGATTGATTTTACAGTTGGATGCCATTGCACCTCTGTCAACCACTGTCCAATAAACCAACAATCGAACAAACAAACTACCACACGGTTAAATCCCAAACTCTCACATGAACATTTGACATGAAACTCAAAATAAACTTGCTGCTTCTGCCACGTCCTTCACAGAAGGGTGAATTTTCACGTTATTGAGACTAAAAAATCTCAACTCTCACATCTCCTCTGAGTGAGACACAGCATAGGTCCAAGAGCATTATTCACTATCAGCAACAGACAATTTCAACCATAGAAACAACATGGAACATTATGAAAATATCCAGGCTGTTACACATTACATTCATATAGAAAACGTACTAAGGGCAAGAAGCAAGAGTTCACCTGTAGCCTCTTGAGTAACAGCCAATCAAGATAATAGCATAAAAATACATATTTTAGTCTGTCTACATAAATATAGCTTTACACACAGTCGGTACAAAACATTTCTTGGTTTCAGGTTGAGACCACAGACCAATGTTCAGGCACGATTCTTACACAATGATTTCACAAAGGGTGGGTTTTTCCAAAACACTGGCGCCAACACAAACTGGATAATCTGGGAAGGGTTGTAACTTAATAACTTGTAATGATTGCAAGAAAGAAATGAATATATTTGGTTTAACATGAAAGCACACATACCTGGATTTATCATGTTTTAAACAATATTTTTTACGAAACTAAGTTGTAAGCAAGGCTGGCAAATGGCAACAGGTTCATATCCTGAACTGACAACGTTATCAAATGGAATGGTCAGAAAGGACACAAATGCTCTTTAATCAAGTATAAAATTAATGATACATTTGACAAGAACAAAAAAGTGAAGTACAACTGCTAAAGAGGTTGTGTTGCATGTTAAAAGTTAGTTTTTAATCCAAAAGCAGTTTTAATCTACTTAACTTCAACCCACTTATCCTCCAGTGAGCAATGAGCCTACGAGCCAAGAGGTCAAAGGTCAACTGTAGGCACTGAATGAAGGTAATGCGTTCTGAAAATTACGATGGCCATTAGAGCAAATCAAAACCAAACAGTAAAATAATCTAGTCGAAGAGAGTAACCATTATCCTGAACAAAATAAAATGCACAGACAATAAAAACCCTGTAACAAAATGTTTTTAAAGCTGTTACTGCCATCTAAGTTGCTTAAATTACTATTTTACAACAGATTATTGGTCATGTCATCCGATTTAAATACATGCAACCAAACTCCTGTATGCGTTACATTGCATATTTGGCAGACTATTAATGCATGTGTTGCACTGATCATGAATACAATTTTCCAGATGGTTTTAATAGCACTTGGGGTTGTCTTGATCTGACCTGTACATTTTTAGGGGAGTTTTTCAAAACTAGTTCAGTTTTATTTCCAGGCAAAGCTTCATGTACTGCAGCCAGGTAAGACTGAGCAGGTCAGAAGTGCTTTAGAGGTATGCATGACAGCAGGGGAACACAGTACTTCTCCACTTCTGTAACAGTGGTCTCCTCTGATGCTTCGTTCCTTCTTGTTGTGAGTTTGTGGGTTGTGTATTAGCAACTTTAAAAAACGGACAGCTGCATGCAGTTCAGTTCAGCCAGTCTTCTGCTCATTATCTCATGGTAGAGGAAGCTCTGAAGTAAGACAGGAACTTGAAGCACATGCTAACCACAAAGTACCAAATATTTCGGGCCATTTGTGACCGCGCAATGAAAATGCGCCAGAATAGCACCACCAAGACTGTGTTGAAGGTGTAGCGGATGTTTCTCAGTCTGAAAAACAGAAGAAAAACTTTGTATGAAGGACAAGATTTGCACACTAGATGAAGATATAGTCATTTTAAATAATTATTTGGTTAGGGAAGAACTTGAGTCCTTGAAAAAGGGTGTGAAAGTCACTTATAAGGGAGAAATAGAAACTTAGACACAGTTCAATCAATGACATTTTAACATTTTAAATCAGGATTGAGCTCAATATACAGTCATGGCCGAAAGTGTTCGCATCCATGAAATTTTCCCACAAAATGAAGTATTTCTCCACAAAAAGTATTGTAATTCCACACTTTGTGTGCATTGGAACCATTAAAAAAAACTGAAAAAAGCTAATTTGACATAACTTCACACAAAATTCCAAAATGGGCCAGACAAAATGATTTGCACCCTTAACTTCATATTTGGTTGTGCACCCTTTTGAAAAAATAACTGAAATCAATGGCTAACTATAATCAGCAATAAGCCTTTTCTTCTGGAATTTTGGACCGCTCTTCTTTTGCAAACTGCTCCAGGTCTGTCATATTGTCCAAACAGTAATTTTAAGATCTCTCCAGATCTGGACTCATTACTGCCTCTTTGGAAAATTGCAGTCTTGCTTTTTTATGTCTTGGTGTCAGTAATGGGGTCCGTCTGGGTCTTCTGCCATAGCGTTTCATTTCATTCAGATTTGGACGGATAGTTCATGCCAATACTGATGCACCCTGAGCCTGCAGGACCGCTTGAATTTCTTTAGAAGTTGTTTGGGGCCGCTTATCCACCATTCGGACTGTCCTGCATTGCAACCTTTTATAATTTTTCTCTTCTGTCCACGTCCAGGGAGATTAGCTACAATGCCATGGTTTTTAAACTTCTTGATTATTGTTGTTGTTTGTTAGTTGTCCTAGGTGCGTTTTATCCACATATATCCTGCTTTTTTGCCTCAGTTTTTAAAAATAGTTTCAATACACACAAAGGAAATAAACATGTTTAAAGCAAAAAATGTGCAATTGCAATACGTTTTGGGGAGAAATACTTCAGGATAAATTTCAGAGGTGCAATACTCTCAGCCATAACTGTAAATGTGTTGAAGGTGTCTTTTTAACATAGAGAGGTCCACAGTCAATCTGTCACTAAAAGCATGTGGTCTGGAGCAGAGTTTTGACTTTGGAAGAAGAAATTTGCTGATTTGTGTGTTAAATAGCCCCATTTAAAGGTTTGCTTTTTATGGCCATGAAAACAATTTTCAAAGTCATTTTTATGTTGTGTTTGTAAATAAAAAAATAAAATTGACAATGATGACTGTTTTGAAAGTGAAAAAGTGCATAAAGTTCAGCTTGCCAGGCTCATCATATTACATGCAAACTGATATATGGTTTACATAAAATTCAGTTAGAACAGAATTGATTTACATGACTGATTTGTTAAAAGGCAAGGATTACTCCAAACGACAGATGCTCCATTTTAATGCATACAAGAGGCTAATGGTAAGATGAAGCCTGGCAGAGGACTGTAATGCACAGTGTTTTAGATAATATATGCATTGCAGTCTAATGCTGCAGAGTGTAGAGTCAGATGGTAGTCCACAAACTCTTACTTGTTGAGGTGTTTGCGTGCAGCAGGGAGTCCTGACAGCTCCTCATTCAGGACATACTTTTTGGTGCCCATGCAGTAACTTTCCATGTACTCTGCCCAGTGAAGCTGCCTCACGTCAAAGTTGAAAGCCTGGAGGAATTAAATACATTAGCCAGTCAGTTGAACCTCAGTGTTTTTGTGGTAATTTAGGTATTTCATCTTTCAGTCTAGATCTCATTACTCCAGGTCAATTCAATAAGACGAATACTTAATAGTTTCTGGCAAGTTATACATCTCCCTGATAAGAGGTTTCCTTCATTTAAAGCCTGAAATTCTCAAGTAAAAAACTATCACAAGTAGTTTTTAGCTAGCAGTATTGTGGAAGTATGTACATCCATGTCACAAAGGACAAAATGACGAGTGTTTAAAAAGATGCAATTCCATCTCTTGAATTTACTGAAAGACAGAACCACCGTTTCTTCATTTCTTACATGCAAGCTCAGTCGTTGTAAGAAATAATTTGTTCTGTTAAGTTCTGTCTGAAAGTAAAATAAACTATAGGTTATTAAACTTAGTCCCCAATGGTGTGCAGGTGCTGTTACCTTCTTATCCTCCGGGCTCATGTGAGTCATCAGCATGGACATGTTGTCAGTGTTCCACACCCATGAGTGACTGGTGAAGTACTCAAGCACCATCATGGCTTTGTGCAGCCGATTGATGGTCTTCATCATCCTGATATCAAACAATGACCAGGGGACATGAACAGATTAGAAAAACATGATGAGGGTGGGAATGCTGGAACAGAGAGGATACCTCCTGTTCTCTGGAAATGGAGTTTTTTTAAATTATAAAACAAATTCGTTAAACACTAACACTATGGCACATACGAGCCATTTGATGAACATAAATAAATGTTAATTTAAAAGTAAATTAAAGAAATTCCAATTCCATTTCTAGAATTCCAGGAATACTGGTATTTGGATGAAGACATTCAGAAAAATGACATGTAAAGACTGTATTAACAAAAATGAAAACGCTGAATTCAAGAAATGCTGAGTTAACATTGTGTCATTTATAGTCTCAGCCATGGTTCATTTTTGGCAATACACAAGACAACACAAAAGTACACAATGTTGAGAAATATTGAGAAAACATATTAGTAAATGGTTTAAGATGAAAAGTGTGTGAGTGACAGGCAGAAGTTTTCTGAACCTTCAAGCAAAAAAAGTACTCAAATTTAATTTAACTTAATTTAATTTAATAATAAACAGTATAGATTTTGACAATTCACTTGAAAACTCCCAACAGGTTCTGAATACTTTTGCAAAAGGAAAGTGTTGAAAATCAGCCTTAATCTATCAATTTACAAAGCATGATTAATGATTGTTCATCGTAACATCAGACCACATCACCAAATGTTAAATGATGAGTTACTTTTGCCTTGACAGAAGATGGCAGAGATTATCAATCAATATACTATTCACCTTGTGATTAGCCCACAGTGCTATGATGCATGAGCCCTTTCCAGTGATTGGAGGAGAATGACAGGATGCCATGTTCACAGCACAGCATTCCCAAACACGGCAATGCTGACGACATGTGACAGGGACGGCATAACACAGGAAGTACACTTCAAATGTTTTGTTCTGGGTCTGTCACCGGCAGGGCTCTATACTGACAAGCTGGTTTCATCAGTTCATGCATCAGGTGACACAATTGTGAAAAGTAGCTGGTATAAAGCACAATTGAACCTATCTTTATCTACCACCGACAATCTAACAATTGTAAGAAAAAGGTAACAGTGTATAGTAGATATGTAGACTATGTAGTGTAGCAACAGCATGTACAAACATAGGCTCATAAAGCCACATCTGCGCAAAGATGGGCATGTTGGTTGCTCAAGTGGGATGTCTGCACTCAGCTATGACTCTTTTTTAAAGGGAAAGCCATTCAAACTATACTTGTATACACTTGTAACAGACCTACTGTGGGGGAAAAAAAAACAAAACTTACTGGTAAATAGGTTTATATTTACCATCTGAGCAGGCTGAACATAGCAACGCAAGGTTTAAAAAAGGACATTGATGCAATCTGCGGACCATGTTTCCCTTCCCATTCACTTTTAATGCTAGCAAAAAACAAAAACAAAAAAAGTCAGAACTAACAGATTTTACAAACGTATATGGCAAAATACGTTTGCAGTGTGCAAGCTTGATAGAGCTGCAGTAGAAATAACTTAATGCCACACTAGTGCTACAGAAAGTAGCCAGTGTACACAGGGTGTACCACACCTAGTACCTGCATTTTAAACAGGAACAAGATTATAAATCAAACTTAATTTACTGCCTTGTCTTTGATGCCAAAAGTGGAACCAGCTGTGTGATTCTAAAACACCAGTACAAACCAGACTCCAGACCCAGAACAAAGAGCTGTAGGAGAACATGGTGGAGAGGGTTGGGAGACAGGCAAGTCTATTGTGGCCTTACCGGGGTTTTTGACCCGTTAGCTTCAAGTAGCCATCATATAGGAGGGCCGGCAGCGTGTGGCTGACCGCGGTCCAGTACTGATTAGTAAAGGGGTTGGAGCGCAGATTAACATTGGGCCTTCTGAAAGCCTGCTCTAATGGGTTGGTCTTGAATGTCATGTTTATACAATACTCTGTAGAGAAAGATACATATGGCAGTGGGTCAAGAACAGAACTAGGACTGGGACAGAACTCGCTAGACCAAAACTGAAGACCATCACAATCATCCTACATCATTAACAGCTTCTCTCTGCTCAATTTCTTTTATATGTGCTCATCAATAAGAAATCTTTTACTGACAATTTAGAAATAAAGACCAAAGTACTAACTGCATTTGGAATCCCGTACCTGCACAGGGAACCAACTAAAAATGCATATAAAAACCTAGAAAGCATCAACAGTCAAAAACGGCAAATTAAAAAGCAGCTGAGAGGTGAGAGACAGAAGTGTTGGCGTGAAAGGTGGAGAGGCAGGACATCCTGGTCACTGATTACCTGGGCTCTCGACCAATCATCCTTAAGTACAGATCATACATGAACGCTGGGGCCTTGTGGCTCACAGCAATCCAGTACTGATTGATCAGGTGATAGGACGTGAGATTAACATTGGGACGGCGAAAGGCCTGCTCAAGGGGGTTCCTCTTGAATGTGGATATAACATGGTATTCTGAGAGACAGAAGGTTTTCAAACAAGTCAGCATTTTAGACTCTGTAGTCTTTCCTACTAGGCAGTAAAATATGTGCTTACCCTCTTTATTTTATGTGAAAACATATACATCGAGAAAATGACAGATATTCTATTACATATTACACAATGTTTGTGATGAAATTACATAAATATCTGCCTTAGACTTTCACACTGCAGAACGATGTAGAAGCAGAAGGAATGCAAATTGTGGGTTTAGACAAAATGGGCAGATTTTGCAAGCCAATGCAGAGTAAATAGTGTGTAACTAACTAAACTGAGCACGTAACGTACAAGTGCACTAAAATGAGATAAGGGATCACATACCAACTTCACCCCAGTGGAACGGGTTGATGCCGCCAGTTGTGCAGTTGTACACAGGAATGTTTTTAGGTCTGAAAATTTAAAATGACATGTTTAAATTTGGTGATATCTATTGTATCCATTTTGTGATCTAAAGTTTAATGGCATGGAGCAGTAGAAAAAGAATGATGTGTGACCCTCCAAGTATCCGCGGCTTGACGCTGAGGATTCCTGCTCACCTCTGATGCCTCTGTGACCCAGAGAACCAGGCTGCAGACAGAGTGGTGTTAATGACCACATCCACAGGAACCAGGTCGGCCACTGCGTTGTTAGAGGCCCTCATTGTCCGCAAGATACCTTTTCCAGCCTGAACAGAACAGGACACAAAATTACACTTATATTCATATTAATTAATCATATTGACTATGATATGACAACACAATGTATGAGGTACAAATTAAAATGCATATGGTAATAGAAAGTTGAGACAAAAAAGAAACTTACAGCTATGAATATTCCACTGGGCCCATTGAAGTTATCGATCCAACCCTATCAAAACAAAATTTTTTGTTAATTCTACAGTACATTACAGCATTAGACACAAAAGTCTCTTGTAATTGGAGTCACCAGCAAGCAACTGGTCTTTCTGCTTACATTCTTAACATTTCAGTACATTAACAGTAATGAGTCAGTCTAAATTCACATTAAGTCTCACAGCAATTTCTCAACAAACAGGGTAAAGTGGCATTGATTAAAATCATTTAAAATATAAAATAAGGACTTACTAAAAATAGTTCATACAATCACCCAGTTGAAAATCACTGTTCTGATCTCGTGTCCTTCTTCACCTTACTCCACCCTGCCTACTTTTGCCTCTTTTTATGTTCATGATCCGCACTATGATTCAGATGCAGTATATTGTGCAGTTCTATAGGGCATACAACTGATAAATCTAAAGTGTGGTGGTGTTGTGGATGTAGCAATAGACTTGTGCAACTACAAGACATAATTTGTCAGCAAGAAGACTGTGTTTTGCAAGGAGTAAAAGATTTTTATGACATTTTTCCACTCACGGGGAAGGGCTCTTTCCAGCTGGCCCCAACAATGGAGGGTCTAACAATGGCAACGTTGATGTCCCCAGCCTCCTGCTGAACCAGGTACTCTGCTAAGGCTTTGGTGAAGGTGTAGGTGTTTGGGCGTTCCCTGATCAGCTTTGGGGTCATGACCGCCACCAGATCATCATCCATCCACCTGAAAGCCCGACAGAAATAGATCAGACATCAATAAATGTCTGTAGTAGAATAATTCCATTGAAAAGATCAATCAGCCAAGAAAATTAATAGCTGGGATGTGCAACAAAGCACAAGTGAAAGAGTTTTTATACCAAAGCTAGCTCATGTTTATCAAAATAATTTATTTTCATATATGCATTCTTTTGCTATAGAAAGCACTTCAACAAAAGGTGTTTGGTACCAAGTTGACAATTACATGTTTGGTTTGATAGATGCTTAACAGAAAGTCTTAAGCCACTTCAAACTAGCGCTAACTTAAATAAAATTATTGTGCCACAAAGTGAAATGAAGAGCACAAAGTAAAAGTGTGCCTTAAGCAATACAACCTCTACTATATAATGAGCAAAGACACTTAACTTCAGGCATTAGCACTGGTCTAAATCCCTCTATGTAACCTACACTTTCTAATGCGCTACTAATCTGCTGAAACTGGTAGCACTGCGTTTCAGAAAGACATTTTAGAGGCAGAAACAACATCTGTTGTCTTAATACTTCCGTGGGTGCTTTTAGTAAGGTTTAATTCTAAAAACTACTCGGCACTCACTCCAGCGTGTCGATGAGTTTGCGGTAGTCCACAGGGGGAGGGTAGATTACTTCTTCTATGAGTTCGCGGTCACAGTTGGCGTAGGCTGTGGACACATGAATGAAGATCTCCAGCTGCTTCATTTTGCGACCCAGTGCCAGCATTTTCTGAGTGGCTAGCACATTCAACTGTATGGCATCTCTGCGACAACAAAGAGAGTTAACAGTGTACCACTTTACACTACTGTTCATATGCTACGCAATGATAAGAGAAAAATGATCACAGGAGGTACAAGAATTTTTAATTTTCACTTTAGAAGAAGTTATAGCATAACTAACAAAATATTGTTTAATTTTTTTAAACACATTAAATTGACGATGTAAAAAATAAAATGCTTTTACAAAAATATATATAAGGGTTAGGGTTAGTAGAAAGTACCCCGAGAAAAATGACTTGTATGTGCTGGGAGTGTGAGAAATGATGATCAAAATATGTTTTTGGATTATACCCATAATTGAACATTTTAGAAATCCATCTAAAAATGACTGAAAATGAATCTAAGATGACTTGAGTGGCTCATTGAAGCCTAACTCACTTGAGCGGCTCATTGAAGCCTAACTCACTTGAGCGGCTCACTGAAGCCTAACTCACTTGGGCGGCTCACTGAAGCCTAACTCACTTGAGCAGCTTACTGAAGCCTAACTCATTTGGGCTGCTCATTGAAGCCTAACTCACTTGAGCAGCTCACTGAAGCCTAACTCATTTGGGCTGCTCATTGAAGCCTAACTCACTTGAGCGGCTCATTGAAGCCTAACTCACTTGAGCAGCTCACTGAAGCCTAACTCACTTGGGCTGCTCATTGAAGCCTAACTCACTTGAGCGGCTCATTGAAGCCTAACTCACTTGGGCGGCTCACTGAAGCCTAACTCACTTGAGCAGCTTACTATAGCCTAACTCACTTGAGCAGCTCACTGAAGCCTAACTCACTTGGGCTGCTCATTGAAGCCTAACTCACTTGAGCGGCTCATTGAAGCCTAACTCACTTGAGCGGCTCATTGAAGCCTAACTCACTTGGGCGGCTCACTGAAGCCTAACTCACTTGAGCAGCTCACTGAAGCCTAACTCATTTGGGCTGCTCATTGAAGCCTAACTCACTTGAGCAGCTTACTATAGCCTAACTCACTTGAGCAGCTCACTGAAGCCTAACTCACTTGGGCTGCTCATTGAAGCCTAACTCACTTGAGAGGTTCATTGAAGCGGATGGTGGCAGCACAGTGAAAGATGATGTGAATGTTTTCGGCCAGGGTGCTCTGGTCCTCCTGACTCAGGCCCAGCTCTGGCTGCGTCAGGTCACTGTTCACAGGGACAATCTTCTGTGCAAAGTCAGGCTGCTCATCCTGCAGTTTCTCAAACAACTGCACAGAAGCCAGATAGGGACAACATTTATTGTACTCAATACTGATAATCGGCAAGGAAATCATGAGGCAATATAATGCACTGCTGTTATTTTACGAAGATACCTTGCAGCTGATCATGTCCACAATGCGGGCCTGAGGAGATTGGCCTGCCTTCGGCCGGACCATCACGTAAGCAGATCGGACATCCGGGCATGAGCGTAACAGCTTTTCCAGCAGCACCTGGGAAGAGAGAGTCAAGAAAATAGTACTGGAAATGTAATATAAAGTCCAAATATGTAGCTAGCTAGTAATGATACTAGGGCATCACAATATAAGACAAACATTCCATGATACTGCATAAAAGTTTTCATTTAACCAGGTTGAGATTAACAATCTCTTTTTCTGTTCAAACATCTGAATATCAGTTCTGCACTAACTACCACTATAACTATTATTATTACTGTGTTAGTGTGGTCCATGTTTGTAACAGGACAAAGTTAGGTCATATAAATGTCAAATAAATGTCTTAACTCCAACATCTATCAAACTGTACATTTCTATATATAGTCTTAGTCTATCTTACTCTAGTTCATTTTATTTTTAATCTTATGCATGCCTCTTATATATTTTATTCATTGTTTTATGTTGCACCTTACGCCGTAGCAAGTTCCTATGTTTGTGAATTTTGATCACTGACAGTAGCAATAAACAGATTCTGATTCTTTAAAATTGATGCAAGTGTCTCTCTGAATAACTAGAATGAAGAGTTAGTCTTCTTTTTCAGTATTAAATTTTTGCTGTGGTTATATTGAGTTGCCCTTTACCTTTCCCATGAATCCAGTGGCTCCAGTGATGAGCACATTTTTTCCTGCATAATATTCTGGAATGTTCACCATGGTGCGTCTGTCCTGGATTCCTCGACACCACACCACTCCTACCTAAAGAACATCATACATTAAAACCCTCAAGATGGTGCAAGCCTCAAAGGTGCTTCCTCAAAAGAAGCCAAAAACACACTAAACATTTTGTGTGTGTGGTTGTTATCAGTCAGTCAAGATGTATGGTACTACGAGGCAGATAGCAAGGCCATTTACAGATAATTCTATAAAACATTAACTAGAATAACCCAAACAATGGGCCATCCAGTCTATTTGATGTTAAAGTTGTAATAAATTGTGGAATACATTAGGGGTTGGAGATGTTGACAAAAACAAATTTCTTCACCACCACAATAACTATATTTAGACAATATAAGCTTCAGGAAGGTGCTAAAATGTGCTTGTAAATTTAATTCACTAAAGTCAACAGCAGTTACCTCACAGAGCTTAATAAAATTGTTGATTTAACAAACTCTAAAGTAGAAAATAAAACAATGAAAAAAATTACTGGTCATCAGGTTAACCAACATTCACAGCAAATAAGCAAATGAATCCCATCTATGGACCTTTTGCGGTCTAAACAACGAATCGATTAATCATAAGAATAATCGTCAGACTAATTGATTATCAAAATAATCGTTAGTTGCATGCAGCCCTACTGTGGTTCATTTAAATCCTTATGATCCTAATAAAATTAATTAGCTAAAAATTAACAAAAAATGAGTAGACTAAGACACCATCAACCAATTAATCGACTTAAAGACTAAAGGACTAAACTCCAAATTATTTGTTTACTCGCACACAAAGCTTGACTTCACTTGTGGTCAACATGTCTTGAACCATCACTGTCATTACATCACATTTTTCTCAAGAGTTACGGTAATTAAAAAGACAAAGAATGCAAGTTGTTCATTTTGTGACAGTTTTCAAATAGACATGGTTTGAACAAGACTGTTGTAGAATCCTATGAGTTCTTAGAACCAGTTTAGGCTTCCTGCATTATTAACTCAACCAGTTTTTCCAGTTCACGTGTGCTGCTGGTTTTTTGTATGCAACAGAATTTGAAGTCCTGTATTTCACAAACAGCGTTCAGAGGGTTCAAATCTGTGAGTTCAGGCAACTACAAAATAAACCTGCTGTCACTGACCAAACATACTCAAGCCAAGCCTAGAGGTTGAACAAGTGGAAAATGTTATTTGCAACAGTGTTTGAATAAGCTACTATAACAACTGTCCCTCTGTGCTTGTACAGTATGTGGTGAAAAGATTAAGTCTATGGACAGTTTAGACACCACAATGTCAAATTAAATCACACAAGAAGAAGAAAAAGAAGACCAATTGAAATAGAATCATGAAAAGGGAATTTGTATTATCCACCCCCAAATTCCCAGTATCAACAATTACTGAATTACATCCTTATGAAACAACATTTAATGAATGATCATCTAAAATGGCATGACAATCCAAGAGACCGGCATTAACAAAATGCTGGAGCAAAAAAAAATAAATAAATAAAAAAAAAATCTAATCAGTGAGAAGTGACTTAATAAAAACTTAATAAGACGAATTCGTCGATGTAAACCCTCATTCGTCCAGGTGGTGGTCATCGTAGGTTCAGATTGTCATCCGACGCCGTTTAAAGATCGAGAGCTGAGCTTTTATCCAAAAGTCATTGTCAATCGACAATGACTTTTGATAAAAGTCAAACGCCTCGATCTTTAAACGGCGTCCGGATGACAACCTCTGAACCCCTTTCTACGATTAATAAGACGAATAAAACCAAAATTATGAGACTAGGGCTGCAACAAGTTAATCGATTAATCGCAACTAATCAATTTTAGAAATGGCTGTCAACAAACTGAATCATCGTTAACTTGTCTATACCGACTCCAGAACATTCAATGTGCTGAAAAAAAGAGGCTTTACTACTCAGACAGAGCAGGAATCATGTAAAAAGGACGGAGGAAACATGTAAATTGTGTATTTTTGATTGAAATATTTGTTCATCTTTCAATAATCTCCACCAGGACGTCATCAAAATCAGCTTTGACTAAAATTTAGTACAAATCTCATATTCACGAGCCTTATGTGTTCTAAACAACTAATCGAAAGAATAATCGCTTAACTAATCGATCCAAAATAATCGTTGATTGCAGCCCTAAATAAGACTGATATCAACTTTTACCAGAGATATTAAATGTTACGTCCACACTCAACATGCCTAAGTTCGGTCCATGTGTGAATGAGAGGTGAGGCAGTAGTTTCCAGGGGGAGTCTCTGCCCACAGTGAGCTAGTCTGCTTTCACTGGCCGTGGACGGTTGGCAGACAATAGTGGCTCAGATATCCTTCAGCTGACTCGTATCAAGATCAAGTGTTTCCACACAGGGGAACCAAAACAAAAGCTCGCCAATGATTTACAACATGTTTTATTGGACTAAATACAATCACTGCATAATATCAAACGAAATGAAAAAAATTAAGAAATATTCAGTAGCAAATATGACTACATTCTGTTTGAAAGAATTACGTGTTATACAGGGCTATTCATGCATTTTAGGGGAACGTAAGCAATGAACGAGGCCAGTTTGAGTCATTCCTACCAAGGACACAAAAAACAAAATGTGTGCAGTGTCCTCTGCGAATCTGTTAGATGGCGAGATCTTCTATGCAACAGATTTTTGTTCCCCCCAACGGCAAACTTCACAATCACGATGTAAAAATTATTACAGAGATTTTGTATTGTGTTCCGTACAGGATGCCAAAAAGAGGTAACCTGTGGCCTTAGCTCATGCGTCTGTGAAAGTCACAAGTGTACAGTCAGACAAGCAAGTTGATCTACTCCATGTAGAGTGAATTATTCAATGCACACTCAATAATTCTTAAAGGAGGCCCTTGTGTCTGAGGATAAAACGGATCAGATCAATGTAACATCCACGGCAAGTCTCAAGGCCTATTAATGAATCTACAGTAGGCCAAGTTTAATAGCTTGTTACGCACACTGTAAAATAGGAGGCTGTGTTTAACAAACGTCAAGACAGATACGTCCTTACGGCTAAACTATCTGAATCGGTTCTTTCACCTGTTCCCTTTTGTGGTCGTCGGGACTTCTAATCTGAGCAGTGCATTGCAGGACACCAAATGGCATATCTCATTCATGATCAAATATACTGGACCAGGCACAAAGCAGTGGTGCACTGGGTAGTAATGGTCCTTTTGAGGCTGATCTGCTACAGTTACAAATGGGGGGGGGACTGAAAAATGTTGATATGACAAATTAGTTTAAAAAAGATCAATGGTAACATGTGCATGGCATGTACAAACCTGCATACCCGGGACATTTCACCAGGCGTGAGGAATGTCATGAGGCCTTGCCCTTGTACCACACGAAACAGCAGTTCAGACTCTGCAGCACAAATCCAGTGTCACATGCGGCCTGAACCCAATTTCCCTATTTTACCTCCGCCATCAATGAATCTCTTTAGGCTACTTTTACTATCACTCTCCTCTCTTGTATTGATACTACACTTGTAATAGAAAAGCACCATGCACCACACACGGTACTAATGTTACTGGAGACTACACACTCTGAAACCAGAGTACAACAACAGGCAAAGCGAAGCCAACAGATCTTGTGCTTGTCATTACACGCAGCTGCCTCCTATCATTACCACAGTCAGTAGTCAGCAGCCATTTGCACAGCGGGACACCATTCAAACCCCAATTATTGACTTGACAGCTTTTGATGTGATTACAGCAAAAGCTCAAGAGTCAATTAAAATTGGAGCCAGTTTTATATGGTGCTGCTTTCTAATGTCACCACAGCTAATGTTGGTTCAGCAGATCCACTAATGCTTGATCAACCTGTGGAAATAATAACTCAAAGCAGAATGGCAGGACAAGTAAATATTTTCAGTCCAATAAGTGGTAAAATAAGTCAAATTTAACCGGTCCTTTCTGGAAAATAAATTGCAAATGACTCATAGTAGTCTATAGAAACAGCATCAAGGCTTATGCATAAGGCTTATGAACATTAAAAAAAGATAATAGTGAACATATGCTATCAAAAACCATCATACCTTAAGCACTTAAATGATTAAAAAAAAAACGTAATATAGGCTTTTAGGCAACTGATTAAAATGAACGCAACAAATCTTGGATTGGAGAGAAAAACTGGCTGCTGCGCTGCTCAGTCATAAGTTTGCAGTGGGCCTCTGTGCCTCTGTGCAGCTGATGGCAATCACGATCCACTTTAGTAGCTTTGTAGTCAGAGTTTTCATGAACATTTTTTCTGTACACGTAAGCTCACACGGCTTCCTTCCTTCTTCTTTTACACATTTCCCTGTCACGTTGCCGGTTCACTCCCCTAAAATGCTCACGCGTTTGATCATCCACTGCGTAAAACATAGTATTCAAGCTTATTATCACACATATTGTAATTTATGTACTTACCCGAAATGCGATCGCTGCTGCCTCGGCTTTGGAGAACTCGGAGTGAGGTGTGGCCGCGTGGATCTGGCGGCGGTGGAGGCAAAAAGGGCAGAGACGGAGAGCAGCAGCAGCAGGAAGCCCGCAGAACGCAGCCCGAGAGCGGGGACCAGAGGGGGAAAGAGCCGCCTGACGTCACGCGCTCTGGTCTGTGCGCTGATAGGACGCGACGCACGCACGTCCGACCGACTGGGGCTTTACCACACCTACTGGTCACAAGCCTCATTAAATCATATCATAAAGTATTTTCCGGCAAATAATAATGTTTACTACTAAATGGCTCGATGTTTAGTGGAGGTATTGGTGCGCATGCTCACGTTCTCAAAATCTTTCTTTGGCCTTCTCCATTTCCATTACTCCATTACTCCATAATAGTAGTTTAAAAAAAAAACAAACAAACGACAACATAGGCATTTCGTGTAAGAATTTAAGTTTTATACATGTTTTGACCGTGATGCTAAGAAACCTTTGAGTTTCCCTCCATCTTCTTACACAGAAAAAGAGGAACGCGTACGCCCCCTTGTGTTTATTTCTAGGAAGCACCACACAATTATGAGGTGGAAACACAATAGACTTGTGGGTTTATGAACATAAACAAAAACTTTATTACAGAAAAAAATACATATTAAAAAGGCATAAATAATATAGTGCAATTGTAGCAATGATCATAAGCCCACCAGTGTCTGAAATCACTACAGGGGTCTTCATCCTGGGTCTCAGTCTCCACAAACTGCACCACGCCTGAAAGAAAAATGACAATTAAATCACGTGTGTATCCTCTGAAACATAGCACAGTGTGTCGACTCTTACCCTTTAGGCTGGCACTGCAGGTTGTGGGCACAGGAGCAATGATCTCGGGGCCCCTCCCTGTCCCAGGCCAGCATATCCATCAGAAGGTTGGGCTGGTTCAGGCAGGACTCGCCCCGCTTTGGTCTGGGGTTACACACAGGGAACAGCAGCTCTGGAGGACGACATAGAAATGACGCAAAAATAACACCTAATAAACTAATTCAGCCTTTATTTCCTGTGAAATCGACTGAATCAACCAACTATACAAGAAATTAAGATGTTGAGAGATATAATTCATATTATATTTTTATATGAGAAGATCTAATAATTAAGGTCTTAATTAGCTGTTATTAATTAAATGTTACTATGTTGTTACTATGATATACATTTTTGGCATCTATTAAATTAGAAGCATTGATTCATAAAAAAAAAAGAAAACGTAAATTATGCTTTTAAAAGCGATTTCAATAGGATTCTTCCTTCACACCATGTAAGTCCCAGGTTTGATTCCCTGGACCAGGACCAGCTTGCATGTTCTCCCCGTGTCCTGGTAGGTTTTTCACACACAACAGGCCAATCCTTCAGCTAGACAGTCCTGAGTGGGTCCCCAAGCACTGCTCCTTTTAGGTTGTACCAAGGCATTAAAGTATATCAGTATCTTTAAAAAGCTATAAACAGAGTTTCACCTCTCTGGAAGGCACAGCACAGATCTGGGTCGCAGTCTCTTTGGTCTTGGCAGATAGTCCCCTCCTCTCCTCTTGTGGCATTTACAGTGCACTGGCCATACACACACATCTGATCCGAGCAGCACTCCTCGTCTTTAGTACAGGGCTACACACACATTTATATACATTAATATCACAATGGTAGAATTTAGAACCCTAGTCTAGACTCAAACTAGGTTTCATGTTGTTTAATAAAGCTCTGTGGTCGCTTTGAATGGAGCAGACATGAGTTAGGATGTGGCCTGCTGGGGAAAATAAACAATGTGGAAGTACTTAACTCTCATTTAGACATTAAAGCTAAAGGCAATAAAGTTAAGCAATGAACTGAAAGATAGTAGGCTATGAAAGATTATTGAGAGTGCTTTGGTCCAGGGTAGCTCACCATATCTGTTGGTATGCACGGCAGGCATTTGGAGTTCTCTATCTCAAAAAGGCAGTATCTCAGCTCTCCACAGTCCTCATCCACCACGCACTCCTGAGGGGCACACACAAACAGTGGATATGCAACCAAGCAGTGAATGAACAGTCAGGTTTCTACAAAGGACAATAGGGCTCGGGATCAAACTTTAAAAAAATGGGAAAATCTGCCATGTTTGGTGTGTCCAAACAGATAAATTAGTTGTTGGGCCACTAAATAAATGAATATGCTATCACACTAGTGTCAGAAAACCTTTGAAGAAACTTTAAGTGAAGTGTTTAGCAAACATTAGTTATCTGTGAAGGTCAAGTTTATAATGGGTTGTGGAATTTGATGATGTCATTGTCTCAGCTGGTGGCCAGGGCCTTTATAACAGAGATTTAGTGTTTTTTGAAAGAAATGACCAAACTAGATATCCACAAATGTTGTTTATTATTCATTATTCGTTCGAGAAATCCCCATTGCTTTCTTATTGGACTAACTGAAAATATTATGAGCTGTTATGGCACATTTTCAATCTTTATCAAAATCTATATCGAGAGAAGTTCAGCATTGTAGCAGTGTTTTTTATCAGCATCATTTATCCATGTCAGCACATCACAGTGCCATCTGAACTCAGCGGAAGGCCCTTTGTAACTGTAGCTCATCGCCCTGTCAAGAAACTGTCAAGAAAGTAAATTTGGGTATGATTGTGAAAAAGCAAATATAGGTTTATTTACCTCATATTTTGCTGTTAATATATTATTGTAAAGAAAACAAACACTAACATGGAACTAGGTGTGTGGATGTTCACCACAATACAAGTCACTTTCATTTATATCATAAATCATGTCATACTAGGAAAAATATGTTCAATTGTATCTTTTCCAAAAACTCTGTGGGCATGTACTGTAGGGCCCATTGCTCACTAATGGTTCTTGTCTGGTTTCCATTTGTGCACAGTGGCATGTTTATGTTATGATTTTTTAAATTTTTTTTTTATACTTCCCCTAAAAGTTCTGTGCTTTAAATGCGCAAAAACCTAAATGGCATTGTCCTTTCTCCTGTAATTTAGATGTCCAAATCTCTGTAAGGAAAATATCTCATTTCAGTCCCGTATGGCCTGTAAGAGGACAAGTTTCCGTGGCTTTTCTTCCAGCAGCCCACTCTATTAATGAAACCACTTCTACAGAGCTGCCAGGAAAGATCAAACCCACTCTTTTACCACTGCAATAATGACCTAAATCTGCTTTGGACGTCACTTTAGCTGAGGCGGTAAAAAGAGTGAGGTAGCCATCAGATGAAATCATACATTACTCCCTTTTGAATGAAGGTCTCTTTTCAAGGTTTAATGTTAGGCTGAGAAATAAATCACATTTTAATGTCAAATTGTTTGAAGATCACAATGATCAGCTTTTTCAACAGGTCTTCGGGCCTTTCTGTGACAGATAACCCAAATGTTCAGGAGGGGACTTTGGAGGAATAATATAACATTTTATGGTAAATAGAACTGGAGTTGTTTAAGATGAGGTTTTAAAAAAATAATCCTGGTTTGATGTCGTTTTTGTTGTACAGACCACATGTCATGAGGAGGCCATTGCAGAGACTGTCTGAAGTAGAACAATGTACAAAGACATTTTCTATCTTCTATTATACCTACCCTCTTTATCACGCAGATACACTTAATTTATACCAAAACACTTAGTTTACTTTTCTGTGTAAAGGAATGTACCTGGTTGACGGTGTTCCACTGGCCTGAGACTTCCATGTGAATGTGTGAGAGGCGAGTCTCTCCTGTCTGGTTATTGACTTTCTGTAAAAGAACAGTGGAATGACATGAGAAAATGATGAATAGTGTAAACGGTGATCAATAATGAAAGCATTGGACTGGCTGATACCATTTCTCAATAGGTTGCTAAAAACAATAAGGTCAACTATATGGGCTACCTTTATAGTCTTGTCCAACACAGATCTGTCAGAAGTGCCATTCTGATGACTGAGATGGAGCCCCAGAGAGTTGGACTTAGCACTTTCTGTGGTTATCTGTGGCATAAAAGGTACAAAGCACAAATACGTTAATTAATTAGCCCGACAGTAAATATACATTGAACTCTCGGAAGTAACACCCCACAGTTTCATGTAAAAATTCGGCTTTCATCAAGTCCCAAAATGTGCCATGTGTAACTGCTGAGGCGAGGCGGGCACGTCATAAGTTACAAAATATTACATTCACAGCATAATATAACCAAACAGGCAGGACTATGTTAGCTCCGCCGTGCAACAGGCAAAACAGTCCCGATTTTGGGCACGTCTGACTGTCCGCCGGTGATGTGCTGCGTGCGTAATGCGTGAGTCAGACCTGGTCCACGGCCTCCTCCAGGATGTGCTGCGTGTCCTCCATTAACTCCTCCACCTCTCGGAACATGTCGTTGAGGCTCAGCGCGGGCTCGTCCGGTTCTTCGGGGAGGATCGCGGCCCCGCTCAGCACCGCCAAAGCCACGGACAGGGACAGCAGCGTGATACCGGACATCTCTCCTCGGTGTGTACAGACCGGAGCAGCGGCTGTGGAGCAGTGACACAGCCAGGCGCGCACAGCTGGACCACTTTTATTTGGAAAGTCTGACAAGTACCGCTGTGGGGAAAATAACTGCAGCCAATCAGCATTAACGGGGTGGCAAACTTTAAATAGCATAGTCTATAACTAAATGTCATAATGAGGGGACATACCTATGCACAGAAATATAAACCTACACTTTTTAGCATTTATTTTGAACATTTCCATAGAAACTCTATTCCTGGGTTTCAACATATATACATTTTTTGTTGATCTAATGGTCCTAACTTTTCATCATGAAACCAGTGGATTGCAATAAGTGCTTGTTTTGATTAAAGTATTGGTCTTTTCAGCTTGCAAAAACAACCTGACTCATGCGCATGGTACCTTAAAAGAATGAGCCCCTTTCAGGTTGCGGTTGATAGCAGTTTACTAATCTGCCACACTGGTCTGGGAAATTGGCAGACTGATTCTACTTCAAGAAATACGTCTTTAATTAATGACAACTTTTCCCTGCACTTCAGGCTCTTTTCCACACGAGGGCAGTGTAGGACAAGATAGTGAGTGACAGGCAACGACATCCCTGAGGAGAAGCCCGCAATAGAGACTTTCAAAGTTTCAAATTCAAAAGAGGCCTGCAAAGATTTAAGCTATTTTTTAGTTAGAAAAAAATATATAAAATAAAATTAAAGAGCCCTCTGGACAGCTCCCTCCTCAACTCACTAGCAGACATTTAGGACTCGCAATTGTTTTCTGAAATTACTTCACTGAAAGTAGCCTATATATCATTATCAATTCTGACATTATAATTTAGTCAAACATGAACGTCTTCATATCCCCACAAATCTAAAGTATTAAGAGAGCGAAAGTCTGCGTCTCTCTTTCAAAATAAAATAATTATAACTCCTGTGTGCTGGGACACTTACAAAATGTGTCATTGCCTTCTATTAGGTCAGTGATGTCAGATATAAAAGCGACCTTTTCAAACTCTCAATGACTTTAATATTTAGTCTAACTCTTTTATTTAGACATGACTTCAAAGCGGAAGTTGCATTCACACAGTTACGTTGGTGCAAAAGCGGTGCTCAGCCTGGCCGCGTTTATTCTGAGCTCAGAAGAGAAGCGCTCAACTTTTACCGTGACAGAAACCAAACTGCTGTGACATTTCTTTTTTTATTGGGTGCCACTGTGGACAGAGACGTCGGGAATAAACTCGCTGTTTTGCCGCAGATCGCTGTCAGTTCACCGGCTTATGTTATGTCTTGTCGGTAAGTAGCTGGACACTTCTCGGTGCGTAAAACTGAGCGCCGCTGCTGCTGATCGGACACTTTGGCACTCGGGGGCTTCCACTGCATGCTGTGTGAATTTGTCCTGAGACTGTCTTTCTTCTTCTGGTTTTAATTTGGTGTAGATTGAGTGTGAAGGTTGGATTGAACATCGTGACATTGTTTTTTTAGTGCAACAGGTGGATCACGGTAACAGCTGACTGCAATTAACGTAACAGTGTTCGGCGTTAGATGTGCACGGTCTGGACCAGATCCTGCTTGACTTGTGGATTGCTTGAAGAAATTTATTTTATGTTGAGAGCTTTTCATAATATCATTAGATTTATCTTTTTATTATTTATTAAAAACAGTGGTTGTCTTAAATTGTAAAAAGAAAACATTTTAAATTTACCTTTGGGGGACACTTCCATAGACTGTATAAAAATCACTATGGAAATTTCACCATTCAAAAGATATAATATTTTGTTTTGAATTGTTAATTGCTAATTAAAATAATATTGAAACTCATATTTTGCCAGGTGGGACAGACCTCTGCCATAGTAAAGTTCGCCTACCAGGGACATATTAAAAGTAGCAATGTTGATAACATCAGCAGCATTAAGTGGATTTTTATTATTTTGTTGAGTACATTAGGGCTGAAGTTGACTAAAGAAATCATTGGTTGACTAATGCAGAGGTTCTCAAAGTGGGTCCTTGGCCCGGTCCATGACCTGGGGTCCCCCATAATTATAATAACATTGATCATTACTTGGACACTACAAATTCTTATCATATACAATCCCAGCATACATTGTGTTTGATGGAAACAAATACACTAATAAAATAAGGATTGGGAAAAATTAATATTTCATCCAAATGGGGATCCTTGAGACATTTACCAATAAGTGGCTTGGACAAAACGTGGACTGTGTATCAATCGAATGTTTTGCGTGGCACTGGCAGAAGCTCACAATATATTAATATATATAAGTATTGCATGGATCTAACCTAAACACACAAATGATCACAAGCTCACAGAAATTCACATGAAAATATGCAGAGCAAGTAAACCGCATCTTCATGTGTGAAAAAGGAGATAAACTGAGAGTTACATATGTAACTATGGCTCTATGAACTTCGGAGGATGTCATAGAGTCATTATGTGCTTACACGCCACCTCTTGCAGCCAGTATGGATCAAATAGTGCACTAACATTTCACTTCCAATACTCCTGCTAACTCATTCAAGGTCTTCTCCTTTTGGTTGTTTTAAATCCCTTTTAATTGTAATTGAAAAATGTGTCCACTAATACAAATTTCGGTCAATTAAGACACCATCGACGACCAAGGCCTACATCCCTAGAAAACACATTTCTGTCATTCTTTTGCACTGAATTAGCATGACTTTCTTTCAGCATGAGAACATGTTTGATCCTTACTTTGATGATGGAAAACATTTGAGTAGAATCATATTCTTAGGCTTACTCTACTATTAATAACCTTAATCTGGCAGGGTGCACTGCAGATCTCAGAATGAATCCAAGCAACATGCAAGCACCAAACATTGCCTTCGGGATGTAATGTAATGTATGTTGATGCACACTGTCCTGGTCCGTATGGCTCTGTGTAGCAGGTGTCTTCCTCTTGTGGGAGCTGAAATCCTGTCAGGCAGAAAGCTGCGTATCTTGGAGCTCCAGTTTTTGTGGCGTAGTGTTTCAGTTACACAGAAAACCTTTCCTTTGAGTAGTTTAATGTAATCATTTCTGTAAAACTGTCCAAATTATCCATTGTGAATGTAATATGCCACATTGAAGCCAATCCATTTCTGTCTGCGGCACATCTGTGTGAGGATGGATGAAGAAAGAAACTATACGGACTGTCGTTATTCATAGTTGGGCAGCATCATCAAAAATATCATCATCATCAGAAATATACCATCTGACATTTGAAGGTTATGTCTGGTCACATTAAATTACCCTTTATTTTGTGATTGTGATGCATTGTTCTAATTTAAGGCAATTATCCCTTCACCGGTAGATGTTTTGAGTCTCACTTAATGTTCCTCAGCATTTTTTTTAAAAGAATATTTAGACTTTTTAAGTACATACATTTTTTTCTTACACGTATTAGTAAGTGGAATTTGTTTATTACCTTGAATTCCATGTTTGTCCATTGACATGCACTGTCCCTATCAAATCAATAATTAAAAAAATAACTAAATGAAAGTAGAGAGATATAGACTGATATTTGTTATGTACTTTTGTTCTATTGATGGACTGAGCCTGTACTTTTGATGCTCTGATGGAGATTGTCTAGTTGTTTTTGACACGTTACCTGACAATGTTTTTGACTTTAGAAGCACACAAAAGGCATGGGCTTAAGAAGATAAACCATGTGTTATGCCTACGTGTGTGTGTCGTTATGAGATTACGCACTTCTTTGTTGTCACATGTTGTCTAGGTCCCAAACATGTTGTGAGCATTGACCCCAGGAATGTGTGCACTTATAAGGGACTGTGCCATGACTGCACAGAGCCTGAAGATGGGGGTGGGAGAGAGGGGTGAGCCTGAGAGGACAAAAATACCCCCGGGAGCAGGGTGTCACTGTCACTAGCCCAGATGGACTGCTGTCAGAGGGAAAGGCCAGGCTCACTTTACACAGTCGTGGCTCAAGTGTTTAGAGAAAAAAAACGTCTTGACAACAGACAATGGATAGTAAAACAAATATTGGGATTCAAAATTGGGGTGAAATTAAACATTCAACTGAAACAATTTTTTAAAATAGCAAGTGTTTTCATTTTACTTGGGGTCAGGAGTTACATTTTTATGGTGTGCTGATGCTAAATACTTTGTCCAAAAGATGATCTGCGAGCTTTTGCACTTTATTATTTTATATTAAGTGCGTTGCTGCCTTATCTAATTCATAGGTTTGTGTGTAATTAAGTGCTTGCAAACTCTAGTGTCACTGCACAGTCTAGCCCGCCTTGCTGCTGTCTCTCTATAATGCTTATAAACCTGGGAAATCCTATACTCCAGCAACATATGGCCAGGGTCTTAAGTTAGCTCCAGAGCTACTGGAAAGCTGCCAGACATCAGCGTAGGGTGGGTGCATTACACTGTTATCATGCTTAAAAGATACCAGTTTCTAATATCAGATACTTTATTCTGTTGTGCCTATTCCTGTATTAATCATTATTTACAATGACACATGATTAGTCAGGTCACAATATAATTGTAATAACTAATAAACAATGATCATGACAATTTTTGAAGCAAAATTAAGTCTTTTTTTAATCAATCTGGAGTAAAAAAAAACAAAAAACAAAACCTAAATGTAAAGGGCTTTTTGTCACATTAACTTTATTTTGTCATTTAGAAAGTTTGATTATGTAAAACTATTTAGCAAAATTGAGAAACAGTAACGTGTTGTTGTAACTTGTTCAGGGTGTCAATAATCGTTAAATTATGATGTTTGTTCTCACAAGAATTGTAACCCAAAATTGATTGATTGATTGATTTTGTGACATCTCCGCTTCCTTGTCATTTTAAAATAACATTACATACATTTCTATTGTGATATCACAGGATCCTAACACTGAACCTAAAAAAAGACGAAAAAGTACCAGTTTTTTTAGTGCTGTGCTGGTTCCTACCAAGCCCTACATCAGTGCACACATTGATATAGTAATAATGAATATATAATATATATTCATAATAATATGACTATTATAATATATTATTTGAAATAATGGGCTGGCTCTAGTCTGTACAATACTGTATTAAACTATTTGAATAACAATGCACTGTTCACTTGCTGCTGTCAAAACAACTGTTCACAAGTGTAGGTCTAATCCAGGCCCAGCCTCCTGAGAGTGCAGTGTTAATTCTCTGAGGATTATGGCTTTGATTTCCTGTCTTACATGCCCCAAATAAAGTGTATCTATTACACAGGCAAATGGGGAGTATAGTGAACTACAACAACACTTATTCCCATTTACTAACCTTCAATTTAACCTACATGAAAAAATGATTGAATTAGCCCTAATTATTGATTCATTTTAACTTAACTAAACAACTACTAGTAAACAGTTGTTATTGGTTTTGACCAAATGTTTGAAGAGGACTCTCCCCAAAGTCTCTTTGTCTAACCTTTGTACTAACGCACAGACCTTTGCCCTAATAAGTAAAACCGTATCTTTTGAGACAGTGATTGATCAAGTCCATAATTGGAAACTTAATCAGAAGTAGTCTGTGACACAGCTTGGACATAGAGTATATGAGGTTGAGATCAGAAGTACTTTGAGAACATTTGGAGACACTTCACCTTGAGGTATGTTGTCTGACACTTTCCTTTAGAGAAAAGTGAGTGCAGCAGGATAGTATGACATTTGTTTTCAAACTCAAAATTTTAGCTTGAAGACATTTGCCATGTAAGATTTTCTTCTCTTTCTGTATGACTGGACATATTATGTCCAATATTATGCATATTATTTGGTCTTTAATTTGTGATTGCTTTTTAATCTTTGTAAGTTGGAGTCACTTTTGTGACACTTGGAAAACTGCTTGTACCAAGCCATGACTCAGACTAAATGCAAATCCCTCTCATCCCATTGTATGATGTTTTAGCTGTTTTAACCAAGGATGACCCTATCATATATCATATTTCAGGTGTATTGTACATCAGTGTTACGTAACATTTAAAAGAAAGTGCGACAGTCTTTTAAAAGGGACTTGTGTGAAACTACAAATAGGACTCGACTGTACTTTGACCCAGGCTCTTCTTGTCATAAACTTCAGCTGTTCATATACAGCCTTCTTTATGGACGAGCTTGTCTGTCTAGTCGAGACTTTTTATTGAAAACTTGTTATGTCATCAAATACAAAAGTACGATGTCATTGACAGAATCAGGGATTTGGACATTTGGATAGTCAGTTTTAAAGAAGGTTGCGTTACCAACAAATCAAAAAGTCTGCATCTTTGTTCAAAAATACAAACCCAAACTCAGATGCATATTGTATAGTAAGAATGGGCAGTGTCTACAAAGCTCCTCTACTGTTGACGTTAGAATGCCGGACCCTTTTTGGACCTCCTAAGGAAACCATTTTAGAATGTGTTTTCTGCAATTTGCTAATTTGGCCTGATGAGTTTGGCCTGGTTCAGTGGCTCCTTATCAACGTGAAAGGGTGTGTTCACACAGATGGGTCTTATAGATATCTTACTTAAATGTTTAAGACATTTCCTGTCTACTTCTGCAAACCTACTCAAGGAAGTTTGGAATCTTTTATGTAAAACATTATGGTATTTTGTGTTTCTGTCTGTTTTTTAATGTTTGGGACTGTACAGGCAGGAACTTTATATTGACTCAGCTCTGAACCCTCTCTGAAGCCTCGATGGACATTACAACTTTATTACATCTCAGTTTTGTAGATAACCATTAACTTGCTGTGACTTTTATATAAACATATGTTAATTGTTTGATACCAAAATCCTGACTGAAGTGAACGGCATGCCTTGTGAGGGGCAAAAAGTATTTTATGCACTGCTGCTGTAACCAAACATGACTTAGTTGTTGTAACATTTGTTGATAAACTGTGTGATTTAGGCTAAAGCTTTTTTTCTTATCTTTCGGGTCAGTTTGCTCTCTCAAGATTTAACCATTCACCTGGAAAAACAACATCGTCCATTCTGCACCTAAACCATAGAACTATAGTAAAACCTGGAAGATGAATCCAAGATGGCCGTCCTGTTTATCCCTATGGAGAGTGCTCATTGGCGCATGACCCCAAAAAAGTTTCTTACTTCCGCATTTACTTCCTGATACGGCGGCTGACATCTTTGTTTTACTTCCTGAAACGATGGCTGCCATCTTTGTTTTACTTCCTGAAACGGAGGCTGCCATCTTTGTTTTAGGGCGCCACGTGACGACAATCCCCCACTTCATATAAAAACGGTAATTTCGGTGATTTTAGAAACGGTAGAAAAGAACATTTCCTTCTATTTTATTTAAATACCGATAATAATTCAGTACTGTCTGCAATTATAATGAGCAATTTTAGAAAAAGGCTGGTTCCAAGAGGCTGCAGTACCTCGCACGGCCACAAATCAATCTGGGACCACAGACAGAGGGGGCGTACCTTATCCAGTTCATTTAATACATCCATGACCTAAACACACACACACACCAAACATTCCAGTCTTGTGCTTCACAAGATTTTTGACGGATTGTACAATTCTAAGGCTGATTAATTTCACACCGATTTTAAGCTACATGCGTAATTTACTCAAAATTACCCAAATATTAATTCAATATCCATAATCCCTGTTTCTAATATGTCAAAATTAGGCAAGACATTTATATCTATACCCCCTCCCCCACAGTTATGTAAGTAAACTATTATTATATTTTATTGTTTTAGATTTAGTAATATCTAATTTGGTTTAGCGAGATGTCTGCAGTCAATCTTCTGTGAGTAAAAGCATGTGGTTTGCAGAGAGTTCAGACTTTGAAGGAAGATATTTGGCTTTTTTAAATAGCTATTCAGGAAATTATTGTTGAAACTTTTTTTTCTTCAATAAGACCTTATTATAAGGAGAAAAAGTTGATTTCCTTTTCATGCACCTTAAGCTTTGTCCCTGTGTCCCATTTTAGTCATCTCCTCTACAACCTGCTGAGCACATTTAAGTCATGTTCATGAATAGGCCTTATGCAGTGCTCTGAAGAAGTCGGCTTGAGAAGAGGAGACACATGTAATGACGTTTATTTATGTTATATTTTAGCAGGTGTAGCTATTTGGAACTATTTCAGATATGACATTCTTCTTCAACTTCCTGTTTCCAAATTCTCAGAATCCTCTGTTCCAGATGTGTTGGTATACACTACTGGCCCGAAATGTGATCTTTCCCACAGCCTTATGCTGTATTGGACAGCACTTCCTATTGTGTGCCTTCTGTCCCAGTCTGTGAGTGAGCCTTATCAGCACAGTTATCAGAGCAGTTATATATTATATATAAGTAGGGCATCATTCTGGGATGATTTAGGGATAATATCTGGAGGTCTTAGAATGTCTTTGATTTCAGTTGCCCCAGAAACAGGCTCGATCTAAAAAGAGAGATAATCTCTGTGCAGTGAAGCATTCAGAGTTCAGTCTGTGCCACCACATCCAGATCAGATTTGTTACATGCCCAAATCTGCACGTATTACAACTTACAACTGAACAATTGAATTTTTGGAAGAAAAAAATCTGACTAGAATGAGAATAATCAGAATAGATAGACATTAATAAGTGTGCACAGTTGCCATTATTTGTTGTATTATTTATTTTGCTGCAGTGGATTACTTTTGCAATTTTGTTACTGCTAAAACTAAAACAATTTATAAAGCTACGCTATTTGCAAAGAGTACAATTATATCTAAATAAACCTCGTTGGGCAAAGCCTTTGAAAAGTCATTAAAAAGTAATACCTCGATAGTCTCTCCATGAAGCTTTCCCAACAGTATCAGTTCAGCCTCTAAGCCATACTGACATCCCATTTATAGTGTGTTTGTGGTAATTGAGAGATGAGTGTCTGATGCCAACCTGCTGAGACCGGAGCCCACCTCTGGGCCACTCCGCCTCAGAGGGAGTGGATCTGCTGCTGCAGCTGTGTGTTTGGTGATGGGAGCGTCGTGACTGCACTGAAGTGTGCAATGCCCTGCCGCTGCACTTTTCTGTGACGCACACATGTGAGTTCTAATCATGCTGCGAGAAACTGTATCCTGTTGACTCAAAATGGATTGTAGGCTGTAGGTGCTCTGTGTTTAGTTTAAAATCTTCATTTTCAAAATTTTGGTTTTCAGAGTTCCCACTTGATACAGTCACAGCCTGTGACATCATGGGAAAAGTTACACATGCAAACTGCTGAGGTTAGTTTGAAAGCGACTGGTTGGCTTTTCAAAAGTGAATCACGGAAATTAAATGAAGTGAACAGAAGAGGCTAAGGGAATTGGAAGTGGCACCATTACCATGTTTGGATGGAAACCTCAAAGACATCTTCAGAAAGTGCTCCATTGGTTTTATTTTCTGGTTTATTCTTTGGGCTACTGTATTTCCTTTTTGATTTTGTCTTTGGTTTATGGTAAAACTAAAAGTTTAATATTCGTTATAATTACAGATTATTTATTTACAACAAATAATCAAATTCTTACTTTTTTACAATAGAAGCTTCAGCTGTAATTTGAATAAATTGACAAATGAAACTTCTCTGTTCTCATGAGAGTTTTCTTTTCAATCAATTATGCCAAAGATTTTGACTGTCTCATTATTATGAATTGTAGTCCTTGGAGGACCAAGTGTACACTTCAGGCTGTTCTGCATCATGTGTGTAGTTTTCTTACACTCTCCTCCTCATGACTGCACAGCTGAAGCCCTCCGAGCATAGACTGTGCCATAATCCTATCAGGTGTTCAAGGGAGCGCAAGCAGCAAAACCTTTGTTGTGAGAAGACCATATGACCAAATGTCTGATTGAAGTGTGGGTCTCGAGGCCCTGTGTAAAGCTCTGTTCTCTGGGCTCTTGTCTTGGATCCTATGTCCTCTATCCAGTGTCCTGTGCATGTTTTGAGGAGATGCTTGGTAACAATGGGACCTCTGCTTTAGAGTAGTTCAGATGCTCACATTTTCAGTTGTCTTTTTTTATTTCCATGCCCCTTCTATGTTTTATTCTCGTAGGTTCACCTGAGTATGTTACCGTGAAGCCGCCAAAGCTGATGGGGGAGACTGAGGATGAACGCACGGCCCGGGCCAGTCAGCTCTTTGAGACTTTTGTGCAGGCAACCACCTGCAAAGGTACGCTGCAGGCCTTCAGTATCCTATGTCGGCAGCTAGAGCTTGACCCGCTGGACCATGCCCACTTCTACAACGGTCTGAAGGCCGCAGTCACCTCATGGAAGGTCAAGGCTCTGTGGACCAAACTGGACAAAAGAGCTCAGCACAAGGCGTACGAACAGAACACAGCCTGCCGTGGCACCAGGGTAAGACTCAGCCATAGTCAAACTATTATATTATTATTATTTTCTTTTAAACATTTAACATTTTTACATGCAGCAAAGCTCCCTCCCTACCTATCCGATTATTTCTAGTTTGATTGGTAACTTTAAACTAACTAATCAATCTAAACTTCTCTAAACTGATCCAATTGTAACTAATTGTAGCTATAATAACTATCCAGGGCCATTAAACTCCACCAAGGCATAAGCCCCATCTCACAATCTAATACAGTACTGTGCCCACTCCAAGTTCTAATTCAGCTCTAATGCTCTCTTATCCCCAAAAAGTAGAAACTACAGCTCCATGACAATTTGTTTTTGTAATTGCCATGTGTACAGTATTTAGCTCAGGATTTGGCCCTGGAAAACAATAGACTGAAGGCTTCAGTTGTCTTTACAGCATGACACAACAGAGGGCAGTTTAGTAGCACAAGAGATTACGCAAATAGAATAAAGCTACTGTTCAATGTAATTCATTATCTCTTAAGTAATCCTTAACAGATTGAGTATATGCTCAATAACAACATTTATTTTGTTTAAATTGGGATTTAAATTATACCGCCAACGTACATTGGATCTTAATTATGGTAAGCTAAAATCTGCGTGAAAGATAAGAGGGGAAAGAGTCCAGAGACGGCTGTGGAGGCCAAGGCTCTGGACAGAAATAACAACATAACAAATATCCCACAGATTTTTCCGGAGGAAACTGCTATTTGCAGAATGACGGTTACATAGTTCGACATGCCATTAAATTTAGAAAGTAGGGCACACAGTCTGGTTGACTTACATGTATTTATTTTTAATTTTGAATGCCATATATTAATTTGAAAGGCTCCCCTAAATACTCGGATGCATCTCCTTTATTTGGAATTTTCTGTAGGTTTGTTATAACAGTAATATTTCTTTATCATTCCTTGCTGTAATTCATTAGAGTGAATGTAATCTTTTTTTTTTTTTTGGCTACAGTAAAGGTTTTATTGCTTTTTCTCGTTAATGTTCCCTTTTCTGCCCCAGTGTCTCATAATCGGCGGAGGTCCATGTGGTCTGCGGACTGCCATCGAGTTGGCGCTGCTGGGCTGTAAGGTGGTGGTCATAGAGAAGAGGGACACCTTCTCCAGGAATAATGTACTGCACCTGTGGCCTTACACCATCCACGACCTCAGGGGCCTAGGGGCCAAGAAGTTCTACGGCAAGTTCTGCGCCGGCTCCATCGACCACATCAGTGAGTGTCTCCAGTGTGGGATCAAATAATCTGTGATCTGATGTATCATAAGATCTGTTGGCTCGTACTGCATACATACACAGTGAAACATGGAATACACTGCAAATAATTAAATTCTAGCTGAGTTAAAATGTCTTGATTTCAGGATATTAATCTGAATTTCCGACGCTTTGACTCGTTAAGATCAGTGGAGACGATTTATTTGATGGAACTAGATTATTTTACTTGTTTCAAACTGTTTCTGACTTGTTTCAGTACATTATTTCTTAAATCAAAACTTCTCAAATCCAGATAAAAATTATAAATTCAAGCCATTTTAAGCTTGGCTAGATTTACATTTTTTGCTGTGTACCATGCTTGACAGCATTTTGTGGAGTTCGCATGTTTCTGTCTCTGTCTGAGTGGGTTTCCTCTGAGCACTCCAGTTCACCACATCAACCCAAAACACAATATGTAAAATCCTCCTGTTCCTGACACGTCGCCCCAGTGCCATTGAAGAATGGGTCAAATGCAGTGTACCTTAACCTTAGGCTTTATTTTCATATTTTGTCTTTACTTCTTTTTGCTCATGAGAAGATTTTGAGTTTGTTGTTGTGTTGTAGGTATTCGCCAGCTACAGCTCATGCTTCTCAAGGTGTCTCTTATCCTGGGAATAGAGATTCACGTCAATGTGGAGTTTGTCAAACTGCTGGAGCCCCCTGAGGAGCAGACTGATGACAGTAAGTCTTATCTCAGCTTGGAGGGTCACGAATGGTACTGGCACACAGGGACACTCAGTGCATTTTTCAGTTATATTTGGCTCCCACTGGGCGTTAAGTGATGAGAACATGTTTTAGTTAGAAGAACGATACACACATTAGAGTGAAATTTTGGAGAGTTTTGTCCTAAAATGTGATAAAACATGTGTGTAAATGATGAGAACTATAACCTCATTATTGGTTTAGGATGGCGAGCAGAAGTGCGACCTGCCACTCATCTAGTCTCTGAGTTTGCCTTTGATGTGGTAATTGGAGCTGATGGACGAAGGAACACATTAGATGGTGAGGCCACAGTTTTAAAATGCTTGATCCTGGTTACAAGACAAAATGTGTGTAAATTGTTGACTGAATGTACCTTGGAATTATATGAGAAGTAAATATTAAGTGACTTTTTTTTTTTTTTTTTGTTATATTTTCATTTTACAGGTTTTAGTCGCAAAGAATTTCGGGGAAAGTTGGCTATTGCCATCACTGCTAATTTTGTGAACAGGAACACCACAGCTGAGGCTAAAGTGGAGGAGATCAGTGGCGTGGCCTTTATCTTTAACCAGAAGTTCTTCCTGGAGTTGAAAGAGGAGACTGGTTAGTGTTTTTGAGTATATGTTCATGCCACTTGTCCTCATTATGGCTTTGAACAGCCCTAAAACTGTTTGCTTGAAGTAAACTGCTTGTGTCTTCAGGCATCGACTTGGAGAACATTGTGTACTACAAAGACAACACCCACTACTTTGTCATGACGGCAAAAAAACAGAGTCTGCTGGACAAAGGGGTCATTTTGAATGTAAGCTGACTCATCTCCACATTCATTGAGATAATCATTTTTATCTCTCTGCATCACATAAAGCAGGCCACTTAATTATTTAGCTAATAATTGAATCACTTAATTCAAACAGCTACTTTTTTACCAAAACTTACCTGTCGAGGAAGTATAGTCCTAATGTATATGATGTTATTATATACATTTGAATGTTTTGTGACACATTTTGCTGTAAAGAAGAGTGGCTTCAGTGGCTCCATGTTTTGAGTGGCAGAAAGTAGAACAGAAGTGAAGTATTTTCCATTACATAATTTTTGTTATTGATTTGATCAATTGCACGGTCCTAACATCAAATGTATTAGTGTCTTGTTTAGGCCTTGTACCATAATGACAAAAACAATTTAGAATGGGACCTATTCTATTTTTTTTGGCGCACAGACCTCTACACCACCGTTGAAGCTGTCTCATACCCTCAGTGGACACAGTCTCCATTTACATTGGCTTCTAGTGCAGAGTGATGCTTCACTGTCAGCTGTGTGGGCTCACAGGGGCCTTCACTACAGAAAGATTATCAGTCATACTCACTTAGTAGTTTCAGTAAATGGGGGTAATGTGTTTTTTCATGGTTATGTGCGATGTTTTGTTCTGCCCAAACACTTTGGCCTCATCATAATTTCATCATTTAAAAAAAAAATATATATATATTTTTACCAGGACTACATTGAAACGGAGCGTCTGCTTAGCCCTGATAATGTTGATCAGGAAGCTTTGCTGTCTTATGCTCGTGAGGCTGCAGACTTTGGGACCAACTACCAGCTACCTTCTCTTGACTACGCTATTAACCACTATGGACAGCCAGATGTCGCCATGTTTGACTTTACTTCCATGTACGCCTCAGAGAATGCTGCTCTCATCCGGGAGAAACATGGGCATCAGCTGCTGGTTGCATTAGTGGGTGACAGTTTATTAGAGGTATGCATTATTTTAAGTATTTCTTTTGTCATTGTCAACCAACATCCTAAGTGTCCCGATAATGATACTGCTGGGTGGATATTGTGTTTTAGCCCTTTTGGCCCATGGGTACAGGCTGTGCACGGGGGTTCCTGGCCGCCTTTGATGCTGCTTGGATGGTGAAGGGCTGGGCACAGGGAAGAAATCCCCTGGAGATTCTGGCAGAAAGGTCAGTGTTCGCCTATGTCATCTTTTTAGTTTGGGTAAAGATAGAATTAAGTTACCTGGTACTGGGACACAAACAAAGATGGACAGAACTTGATAAAGCAAACAGAAAGCTTGTGTATAAATATTAAAGGCTAATTTAGGCCTTGGCCAATGTAGTTTGAGGTCCTCATTGATACAGCTATATCTTTATGGACACATAATGTTTGTGCCTGCCATATTGCTGAGTGCTCCTGGCGCAGACATCAGAGTTGTGCCGATGATGGTATTTGTGTTGTCTTGTATCAGGGAGAGCATCTACAGACTGCTGCCTCAAACTACACCAGAAAACCTCAGTAAGAATTTTGATCAGTACACAATAGACCCTTCAACACGGTACCCCAACCTCAACTCTACCTGCGTTCGGCCTCATCAGGTCAGTTCAACATTTGATTTATTTCTGAAATTTTCATTGCTGTAAATAGTCCACAATGAGGACATTTGATTTCAAACTTGTTTTGTAAATCACGTGGGATTTTTAACGGCAAGAATGGCCTATATTTCTCTTTTAGGTGCGACATTTATTTGTTGATGGCAAACAGGACTCTAGTCTCCTGGATAGAGGTCCTACGTGGAAATCAACCAATCTATCCAGACGAGGTGAGACAGTAGCTGCTGATTTTTGTCTTAAAGTTTCAGTGACTGGGCACCTGTAATACCGAGGTCAAGAGATGTCTCTAAATTAAAGATGCATTAAGTGTATTTACACAAAGCATTGACTTGCCACCTTGGGACCCCACTTGTTTAAAGGCCCATAGTCATGTGAGAGATTGAGATTGGACACATTGTCTGTCCTATAAAAACAATGCAATGTGTTTGTTTATTATGTAACTAGATATTTTCTTGTTTTCAGTTGCTTACAGTAATGATTTGACACACACCACCTCAGACAGACTTCTCGTCTAAAAATGACATCATACCAAATGCTTCAGTAGCTCCTCTTTGAGCGGTAACATTAGCTTTAGCGTTGCCACAGGCCGACACACCTCGTCACAGACAATACCAAGGGATTGCATTACACCACATCAGGGTCAGACAGACATGTGCTGACGTGTCTTCCTGTAGCAAACAGCAGCAGTTTACATCACTTCTCTTAACACAAGCCTTTTATAATCATTTAAAATATGTATATATTTCCAAATTTTACCCAAGCCTCAATAACTGTATCTTACTTTCCTCTCAATTATAGTTTAGGCGATATCTGGCAGCGGTAGTTTTTTTTATTACAGTATTTATTACAGACTGTAAAAACTAATATCTCACAGCAACTCAGAACACTATAGTTGATTGTGAGTCTAACTGGACTCTCTTCCTCCACCAGAGTCAGAGGTGCGACCCAGTAGACTGCTGACCTGGTGTCAGAAGCAGACCCAGGGCTACAAAGGGGTAGAGGTCACTAACCTGACCTCGTCCTGGAGGAGTGGACTGGCCTTGTGTGCACTCATCCACCACCAGAGGCCTGACCTTGTGTGAGTTCACAGGACTTCCAGGAAACCTGAAGGAAATTTGGCTTTAGCTGCTACAGTTACTTAGGCCTCACTAGTTTTGTTTTGTCTGCTAAAAGTCTCCTGTCCTCTCCTGTAAACATGAACATGAAATGTGCATGAAGTTCATGTTAGACTCTGATATTTTGTCTTAGTGACTTTGATTGTCTAAATGAAGAGGATGCTGTGGAAAACAACCAGCTGGCCTTTGATGTAGCAGAGCGAGAATTCAACATTCAGCCAGTCACCACAGGGAAGGAGATGGCCACGGAGGGGGAGCCAGACAAGCTGCTCATGGTCCTCTACCTCTCCAAGTTCTACGAGACCTTTAGGAACTCTCCATTGAACAGCAACGGTTTGTTAGTTCACTCACTTCTGTTGTTACAACTTTCAGTACACCACCACCAGACCCCAAGTAAATTAGCTTCCAGTGTTCAATGGAAGCTGATCACTCAGTTGGGTAAAATTTCACCCATGCCATGACATGTGGAATGCTATGCAAAATCAAACTAAGCGGTGCAAACACTGCATTTGTTCTTTTATAGAACAGATTTGGTGTCTAACATTTCGTTCAAATAACCCATCTACTGAATGTGCACTGTGTTTGACATTGAACACACTTGAACCTGACAGAGAGGAATTGTTGATAGAAAGCTCTTGGACTCCGGGACCGTTTTATCCACTGCATGAATCTTAAATTACACAATCCAAGCTCCGTGGTTAGGTTAGTTCCTGCCAGAGACACGTCTGGTATGTGCGCTATGTCTTGGGAAGCCATACACGAACACTCGGTGGAACCGTGGAAATACTGTGGACCGATCACGCTGCCACTTGGAACCAGACACATTCGATTTGCACTTCTTTTATGTTAGAAGTTGCTAAACTTTGTCACCTGCACTGCTGTCACTCAAGACTAATCCACTCTTATGAAAGTCTGGGAAAATCATTTACCCTTTAGTAGTATTATGCACTTCATTATATTTTCTTCTCTTGGATGTTAGGTTCACAACCTTTGGGTTGCTTCACTACTAGTTCATTATAAATTTAGTACTTATTAGTATTAGTACTTACAAAATTGTGTAAACTCCTGACATAAAATTGTGTTTTGGTTGGCAATAAAAATGAGTGTTAAATGTTGATGTGATAGGTTCAAGAGAGTTTGACGAGAATACTAAGGACTATGCAACCAACAACAATCACCCAAGAAAGAGGATACCCAGGGTAAAATATTTTCTATGTTGCATTATTGTTTACTTACGAGGTGATTTCAATGCTCACTATTTGACTAAAATGTAAAATGTGTCACTTACAATTCCCAACATTGTATGTCAAACAGGAAGAGAAGCAAGCAGAAGATGACTCTGTTAACAAGAGGAGGAGGAAGGGCGACCATTATTTATCAGAAGTTAGTGGAATATAACCCACCTTCACTACCATTCCACACACTTTGCTATGGTTACCTGTTTCTGAAGCTGTCTTTATCTGGAAACAGTTGTCCTGTCATAGTGCTCCCCCTCCAGGCGAGAATGGAGAACTGCGGGAGAACAAGGTCCGATCCATGGCAACTCAGCTCCTGGCAAAGTTTGAGGAGAACAGTGCAACAGGAAAAGTGCGTACCAAGGTGAGACATTTTAAGACTGAATGACTCGAAGACATTCAATGCCTTCCTTTGTTTTCTCCATTCTCTTCTCCTTTTCTTTCTTTCTCTTTCTATTTCCTCCTCTTTCTGTCTTGTTTTAGTATGATGAGGATCTTTTACATCCACCTGTCTCTCCTTCTCCTGTGTCTTCTCTTCCTGCCTCCTCTGAGGATGAAGAGGAGGATGAGGACACAGATAACCCTCGCTTTGCTAAACCTAAGGCTACCCCACCTCCTCCTCCTCCTAGTCGCCCAAAGTGGCAGGTATTCGAAGTTATTATATTATTTAGATATGACATAGATTTCATTACACTGACGGTCCAGTATATAATACTGGGAATTCCTGAAGCTCCTAGTTTTAGTTGGTGGTGGTAACACTTTTTCTTTTTGTTGTGCCGTTATGGTGCTTTGTGTAAAAGCCATCGATCTACCTCCGTTTACTGGAGAACCCCAGTGTCTCTCTCTGCCCCAGCCGCTCTCCTTCACCTCCTCGAAGTAAAAGTCCCGTGGCCCTGTCCTGTTCCCCCACCCCTCCACTCACTGCACAGTCAGAGCATCCATCTTCTCTGGTCCCAAGCAACTGGTCCACTCTGGGGTTTTCAGATGTGGGCTCAGATGAGTCAGAGCAGCAGGTGACTTTAGTTCAGGTTCACATCAGCTGAATTATAGACCACTTTTCTCCTTCGTTGATCACTGCTTCCCATTTACAGAGTAAAGGGCCAACATTGTCCACTCGAGAATTTACCAAGAGGAGTATACAGGAGAGAGCCGTCCTCCTCTCCTCTTTGTTTTCTGGGTCCAGCAAAGCTCAGACAACTTCGGTTTCAGAGGAAAAGGTTGGGTTCCATATTAGCTAAAATGCTACTACACATATAGACCAAATCTGGTGTAAAGAATGAATGACTATGTTATCAATACTTTTAGACTCTCTCAAACTTTTCACTCGCATTTTATCTCTAAACTGTTCATTTTTGTTTTCCTTTTGTAGGATCGAAGTTCTGCTTCTTCCACCTCACTCTCATCTCCTCCTCCACCTTCTGTCTCTAAACTGTCCAGTATGTGCCCCACAGTCCACCCAGTCCCAGATCCTGTTGCCCAGAATGGTTTCTCCTCTGCCTCTGCTCCCAGTGCTGCTACATTTAAAAACATGTCTCTAAAGGAATCCTCTTCTAATCTGTCTTATGTAGCTGTACAATCTCAACATAGTGCTGCTTCTATTTCCAAAGAAAAATATATGAACAGACAGTGTACTTCATCTCCTCTACGTGACTTGAACTGTGAAAATGAACGCAACAGCACCCCCTGTCTGCAAAATGATTCAGTTCACTTTGGCATTGACCCTCAGCATAAAGTTGAATATAGTCAAAACCCTGTAACTGAGGACATTTTGGATGAAAATAATTCCACAAAGGTAATTCTACACGGTAATTAAAAATATGGCTTCATTTTAAACACACGCGCACGCACGCACGCACACACACACACACACACACAGTATTTGCTGTTTAATGCAGTGTATTTTAATTATGCTGCTTCTATTCTTCTGATATTAGTGCCATGTGAGCTCCAAAAGACCTATTCAGACATCTTTTGTTCGCTCTGAGAGTTGTCCAGCAGCTGCCCCTAGTTATCTAAAAGAGGTATCAGAAACAGTCCAGTCCTGTTCTGTCTTCATTATTATATTTTCATGCCTTTTTCCCTCTGTAACTTGCTCTCTTATTTTTTTCCCTTCATGTGGTATGACTTTCTGTGTTTCTTTTGGTATGTGTAACATTAGCGTACCATTGGAAAGGTGTCCTCAGCCATAGATGCTAAAGCCCAAAAGTTGGCCATTATGTATGAGACAGATCACAGGCCAAATGCTGCGCCGGTAAGATGGAAGTGGATGTTCAAAGCATGTCTATCCTGCCTTCATTGAGACAAGTCATGCATTTTACATCTGCTGAAAAGCATTAACCTGATGTTGGAGTGATCATTTCTTCTAATGCTGATTTGTGTCTTTGCTGCACTTAATAATGCCTACCGTTGTGTGCTTGTCTAACAGATGAGATGCTGGGCAGCTCCACATGTTCACGTCAATAAAATAGTTTTAAACCAGTATCTTGTGCTTTCTCTCTACCCCACAGTGCATTGGGCGTGGGGGCTTTGCTCCTGCACTTGGTGGCAGTGATACCTGCCACTTCTGCTCCAAACGGGTTTATGTGATGGAGAGGCTCAGCGCAGATGGACACTTTTTCCACCGCGACTGTTTTCGCTGTGACATCTGCAACTGTGTGCTACGGCTGGGGACGCACACATATGACTCACAGGAAGGTAGAGACGACTCATGGTTTTAGGGGAGAACTTACATTTGGTTTATGCAGTCGTGTTGCCACTGACTATGGGTACATCTGTTTGTGTTTTTGAACGACAGGAAAGTTCTACTGCAAAGTGCATTATGCCCAATGTCTATCAAGAACTAATTTTGGAAAGTTCAGGAGAAGAACGGTGGGTTTTAACAATACATTTAGTTACATACAAACAATATTTTTACCACCTGATGTATGTAGATCTGATTTAGACTTGTAATTACTCTGTGCAGGATGACCAAAGCCACTTGAACAACTCTCCGACCTGCACAACAGCCAGCAGTGAAGCAGTGGCAGGTACCATGGTTTCATTGCTTAGGCAAGGCCTGTACTGGCCAAGGCGTGCAAGCCGGGCTGCTTGGGTGTTTCCTCAAACGCTGTTGGGAAATGTGTGTGGGTGTGTGACAGCTTTAGGGTCTCACTTGAGGAGCCACTCACATGACTATGAGTATCTCTATGAGCTGCTGAGTGTTTCTGTTCCTTTGCTGTGCATGATGCACGAGGTGTCGAGTCAGATCTACCAGGAACTGTTAAACCAGCTTATTTAGACTTGGGTTCAAGTAGCATAGTAAATACTGGAGCTTTTGCAATTACAAGTGTCCTTTGTATTATTATTTTTTAAATATTTATTTTATGTACGTAAATCCCTGTATTTTACATCAGGGTTTTGATACTCATGAATCACTGGCTCTGCAGTTTTTGACCTCCAGGGCATATTCCATGCTGTGACCTGCAGAAAACCCTGCACAGATGCACAGTCATTGCCTATAAGGAAAGGCCAAATTCTTATTTTTGAAGCTGACAGTCATCAGTGTTAAGCCTTTTTAGTTCTTTTTAGTTAAACTAAAGCTTTTATTTGTTGGTCCGACATGTGTGCAGTGCCTTGCAGAGCAGCCTGGAACATGCCTGTTAATGAGTGGTTCATGTTTTTTATACTGACTGCATTTTGTCTGCTGCATCCTAACACTGTACTCTAATAATGTGCAATTTATATGCCAAGCAGTACATTGTACACCCACAAGGTATCTAACTACTATTACTGTTATGGACTAATATTATTAATTTGATTAACTGTCACTGTTTATCTAGCTTATTGTTTTATATTTTCTTATAATTGTTTTTTTTTTTTTATATATACCAAAGCACTTAGTTTATTTGGACTAAAATTGAACAGAACAAACCAAAAGCTACATTTGTGAATTATTTATGAGATGGACCACAGGCCAATAAATAAACAATTTTCAGTAGTTGCAAACCGGGAGCATTGTCTAAAGTCTAGGTAAACATTTATAAAAATATTTTACTCAAACAGCAAGCTTGTAAGTACATTCTTTTTGTAATATATGTTTAACATGTATTTCTCTCCTCCATCCCAATTTCATTTTTCCTCATCCATTTCCCCAAATTCTTTGTTCCGTTTCTCATTCACTTCATTTTGCTCAGTCTATTTTAAGTTTCCAATGCTGCATCCTCTGATTGGCTGATTTCTTCCAGTGGGAAAGGTGACGGCTATAAGATTTAGTATAACATTTGCATTGGCTGAGCTACACATTTGGACAGCTAACCATCACAAAGCAGGATAGTGCATGAATGTTGCATGACATATTTAGTGAAGGTGGCAATGGCATGTATGCAGTTTTTATAGTTCACCAAAGTGCCATATTCAGTCTTATTTCCTGTATATTTGTTTATTAGTTACCCCTTTCACACAGCTGCCTTAAAGAGCTGCCTCTTTAATACACTCTAAATGGAGTTGAATATATTATGATTGTTACTGCCAAATCAATTAATTATTTATTTAAAGGAACAGTGTGTAAGATTTAGATTTAAAATTTCATAAACATTACTTAAATGTGTCCCCAGTTAGAGGTAAACATGTTCAAATCTTATATCTCATATCTTACTTTTACAGATTAGAATCGTAATGACAATTTTATTCTTAATTACAAAAACACTGGCCATTCAAGTTGTGGATGTTGTGGTTCTCGAGAGAGCAGAATGAGCCTCACACCAGTCTCTTATTTGGATTGCCCCTTTCTGTTACTGATTTTGTTTCAATGCTGAAATCCAGTTGTTTTAAAGATGAAAAGCCTCTCTCTGATCTGAATGGTCACAACCTGAAGCCCAGCTCCTGCCACCAATCATTAACCAGTGCATTAACCTAGAGCAGCCTCTGCAGCTCAGTAAAGGAATTCTGCAGGTTCTGAGCTGAACATGAGACATAGCCTGCCCATATCAGTTTTTGCCACTTGCCGCCATAATCATTCTAGATATAAACAAAGGAAACCTTCCTAACTGCTCTAATTATTAGTATAGGTGATTTTGAGCTTTCAGTTCTTAGATTTAAAAACATCTCTTTCTGTTATAATTCTATAATATGGCACCGACTGCCTTGCATGACGTTAGTTTGCAGAAACCCATACTGATACTGAGCGTACTATCCTCAGCCACCGAGTGGCATCGAAAGCTATTTTTTTAAGTGTGACTTGGGCCAAGTGGACTGCAGGACATAAAAAGCAAATTCATGGACATTTGCACAAAAATAGAAGCATCATAGAATTTACAACAGAGCTGCATTTAAAAGCACAAACAATGCCCCGTGTATTAAAAATGGAGGTGCAGATTTATGCACTGGTAGCCCAGGTTCAGTCGAGATTGTATTATTTAGATATACAATCACATATTTAAAACTGCAAAAGCACCACTTACATACTGTTCCTTTTAAACCTTTTTGGTGTTTTCATAAATCTTCACTAACGCTCATCTTGTAATGCGTTTTCCTCTCAACATCACTAACCACAGCCAGTTTGTGCTGCCTCATTGTCCGGTCCATTTAAAGTAACCCCGTCCATCTGTCTGTTTGGTGTCTGTGGTTCCCTTTTCTTTCAGACGAAGGCCTTGCCCCCTCTGAGCCCCTGTCCCGGTCCCTCTCATGTCTCTCCTAAGTAGAACTGTTCATAAACTCCACTTTATGTAGATGTAATGGATGATAATGGGTGGGATTAGGATCCCCAGATTGTGTTGTAGCTTTATTTATTTTAACGCTGAAGATTTATTCAGTATTCTTTTACTGTCTACTTTCTGCGCATTGCCAATTTGCTGGCTGCTCTGTAACTGTTTTACAGTAATTATTATATATTGTTCAAAAAAATTAAGTTGTAAATATGCTGTATAGCTGTAAATAGAATATATAATAAACAAATATTGCTTAATTTATTTGCGTCCCTGTGTGTTCCTCTGTTTTAGTTTGCTTCATTCATATTGGCCCATTAGTTAAGAATTGTATGAGGCAAATACCTGTCTGTCTAACATCACACACACAAATTAACGTCACAGTCCCATCCTTTTGAATAGAGATACAACATGTAACATCAATTGCAGGCTGAGAATCACACATTTGTGTAGCCAACCAAATGTCTCATTGACATGAACAGAACTGAAGTGAATGACGTGGTCTTCTGGTGGGCTTGTGGGTCTGCTCTGTCCTTTCCCTACATTCTGAAATCATCATTAAAAAATCAGTATGTTTGGAGCATTAAGCGAATCATTACAACAAAAATCCTTTCTTTGCTGTAACCAAGTGGGATCATCTCTCTCCTCTGTGAGTACTTTGCCTTGCTTTTGTATTCTTTATTCCATCATGTAAACTCTTCAGTTGCTAAAATGAAACAGTGGGATGTTTATGTAGATATCAATGGATGAAATGTATTTTGTTCCTTAATGTGTGTTTGGTGAGCTCATTGTGTTTTCATTTGTAGGTGGGGTGCTGCTTCGGAAGTGTCCTGATGAGGGGCAGAATGGGGTCACTGACACTAATGCTGAGATGGCGGTAGAAGCTTTGGAAGCGTCTTGTCTGGTCACTGCCTCAAATGAACCGGCTGAAACCAAGGCCCCATGCCAGGGTGGTCTCAAAGGTCTGTATGGAATCAATATGAAAAGAATCTGACAGCAAAAGTTAAATGCAGTAAGTATCAAGAACATTGTGGTCATGGGCTGTTCTCTACAAACACAGCATTAATAGAAATCAGCAATCGCCTATAACCCTATTATTCAAAACTTGAATACTTGATATTCCCTGAGGGAGCATCTTAAACTGACTGAACTCCAAACAGCTCTGCTTCATGAATATGGGATGTTTGTTTTAGAAGTCAGCATGATGGGTTAAGTCTGCAACACCAGGGTGCGGTTCTTTCACTGTGGCTTCTTATCCAGCCTCATGTTTGTTTTTTCTGGACTGTAATTTCCTGACTGAACAGTCCGACTCAGATCAGTGCTGAGATACTGTCCTGGCACTGCCTATGTTGGTGTGCTATTAATATCTACTGACAAACATTTATTGGGCAGTGCTAATAAACATACCTTGTTTATTCATATTGCCCTATACATTGTAGGTTGGAAGTAATTATTTTTTCTTGCCTATCATCATAGATCAGTCTAATGCCAGACTAAGCCATCGATGGAAAAGAAAAATCCAAGCCAGTGAGTCTCTTCAACTTTATGCATGACTGTTGTACAGTTTTGCTTTACATGCTGGACCAGCGTCAAACAGCACAACAGGCCCTCATTAAGTTATTCCTTCACTTGGTGGTTTTAAGCTACTTCTTCCTCCCTGTAATGTTTGGAATATGTGTGTCCGATATCTCACATAGCACATTAAGATCTGTAAGATGTCTTGCCCAAGGACACAATAACTTGAACACTGAATTTGAATCTGGATTATAAAACAACATTCATTTTTGTAACGTACCATATACTCCACTAGAGGGCACCCTTCACTATTTTGTATCAGATTTCTTCATTGCTGTCGAATGTTAGACTTGAACAGAGTCATGGATTTGAACAAAAGTTATGGATGGAGAAAGTAGATAAATTTGGATGAGCAAACATTGGGCCAAAAAGAGACATTTTCCAAATCCACTGAATGTGAATTAAGTGATTTTAAACTTTTTTTTGCATCTAGGATTATTCCAATTGAGTATAGAGGAGTATAGTTTTTTTTCCTCTGGCCAGGCTTTTCATTTTAAATTGGTTTGCCCCATCACTTTATCTACAGGTAAATCGTTTGTGAATGTTGTATTTTTTCAGGTTTAGTCTATTTTTGAGGTCCATCCTGAGATTTGATATTAGGGATATTAGGTGTTCAAGAGAGACATAGCCCAGAGAGACATTTTGACTATTTGATGTAACCAATAGGACGTCAATAATAAGATCATGTTTAAGCATGTGGGAGTTAATGTAATATTTTGTGTGTTGTGTTGCAGCCTTCCCTTTGATCTTTGTCAAACATTTCCAAAGGAGCTGGTCTGGAGACAAACCAGGTCATGACAGTGTCCCTGAGGCAGACTCCGACTTTGAGGACGTCACAGATAGCCATGTTGTATGTTTACGTTTTGTACTAGCAATGAGTCCTACTCACAAGTCAGGTGGATTTTGGAGAATATCTTTTTGTCTTGGCATCAGGTTTTTACTATTAAACATGCAGTATAAGAAAGGAACATAAATAAAAGTGATATGTTAGAAATGGGTAAGTACAATTTAAGAATTCAATAGCAAAAACGGATAGCTCCAATTAGAAAAATTGTCAAAAAGTTGTTGTTTTTTTACAGTCATCTACTTAATAAAAATAATGTCAACTGGGTTTTATCAAGGAAAGATGGAGTAATATTTTGATTAAAGTAAAATACATTTGACTACTGAAGACATTAATATACAGTCTGGATCAAAAGTTTTAAGACCAGTTGAATAAATGGTAAAAGTCACATTTTGCGTCGTTGGATCCTAACAAGGTTCCAAGTAGAGCTTCAATAAGCAACAAGAAATGGGAGTGAGACAAAAAAAAGTTTGAGTAAACATTTTATTGAAAACAACAATTAAACTGAAATATGCTGTTCTGTAGCTGATCAAAAGTTTAGGACTTTAAAAGTGCAAATCTGTGTAAAAAATGCGGATTTAGTGTAAATTTCTAAATTGTCAAGTGTTCACTTTGTCATGATGTTCTGATGGCAAAGGCAAAAAAATGTTTTCTTTTTGAATGTGTTCGGGTTGTTGAGCTGCATAAGCAGGGCCTCTCACAGCGCCATCGCTGCTGAGGTGGGATTTTTTAAAATTTCTTAAAAGATCCTGAGGGTTATGGAACAAAAAAGACCCCCCCAAAAAAATCCCATCAGCACTGAGCCAGAGGATCCGATTTGCTGTCCTTTCCCATCCTCGACCCAAATTAAGGCTGTTACTGGTGCCGACAGCCAAATAACCATCAGACACATCTGCCACTGAAGGGCTTCAAAAACAAGAAACTTCTTCAAAATCCTCGTCTCCTTGAACGCCACAGAACTGCTGATTGGACTTTGCGAGAGAGCACCAAACAGCTCTGATGTCACCTTGATGGTCCTGATGGTTTCCAACATCACGGTAAGCAGATCCACCTGAGATGTTTTCTACACACCACAGCGAGGGAGCGCCATGATGATCTGGGGTGCTTTTTCCTTCAGTGGAACAATGGAGCTCCAGGTGGTGCAGGTCAAACGGCCGGTGGCTCTGTGCAGATGTTGCAGAGAGCATCCCTCATGACTGAGGGCCCTCACGTGTGGTAACAACTGGGTTTTTCAACAGGACAACGCTACAGTTCACAAAGTCCCAGGACAAAGGACTTCTTCAGGAGAATAACGTCACTCTTTTGGACCATCCTGTGTGTTCCCCTGATCTAAATCCAACTGAGAACCTTTGGGGATGGATGACAAGGGAAGTTTACAAAAACAGACAACAGTTTCAGACAGTAGATGCCCTTCGTGAGGCTGTCTTCACCACTTGGACAAATGTTCCCACTCACCTCCTGGAAACACTTGGCTCAAGCATGACGCAACCAATTTCTTTAAGTGATCAATAACAGCACTACTCATTACTGAGTTCATGTTTGGGACTATGATTTCTGTTTTGAGGAGTTTCGGGGTTGTTTTTGAGGCATGGTCCTAAACTTTTGATCAGCTGCAGAACAGACTATTTCAGTTTAATTGTTGTTTTCAATCAAACGTTTACTGAAACGTTTTTATTTTGTTCTTTTGTCTCACTCCTATTTCTTGTTCCTTATTGAAGCTTTACTTGAAACCTTGTTAAGATCCAACCATGCAAAATGTTACTTTTGCCATTTATTCAACTGGTCTTAAACTGCAAGTCTTCAATGACTTTTTGAAATGGCACTTGTGTTTTTATTTTATGTTTTTGCAAATTAACTCTTCAATTGTTTTTAGGGATTTTGACATCCATAGCTGCAGCACAAACTATTTTATATTAATTCATAAGATCAGATCATCTTTGCTAAATAAAGATGTATCTCAATTGACTTCAAAGGTTTTGCCTGAATGTTCGAAGACAGATCCTCAATCTCCATCAGAGAGGAATAAAGAGGGAGAAGAAACAAAGGCAGAAAATTGTGTGCCTGTCCCAAAGAAGCGCCTCACCATCTCTGTGTGTGAGAAAGAGAAGCTGCTGGACTGGGAGGTGGTCACTGCTGAAGAGGCTTCAAGACAAACCAACAAGAGTGAACCCAGATCAAAAGAACATAACGAACAGGTAGACGTTCGACAAAGGCTCATTTGCATGATGATATTGATATCTGGCACTTCATTTCAATTAGAAGTCGACTGATATATCGGCCGGCCGATATTTGCAAAATGTTCAATATCAGCCATTTGATCAGGCACTTGTCAGGGTGAAAGAGTTTAAATAACATCTGCAGAACTGGACCAGGCCTAAACTAGGCCTAAACCAGGTCTAAACCAGGCCTGAACCAATAACAAGAGCCAATAAAAAGAGACTATTTCTGTATTCTTGGATGATGGGTTGAGGGCCAGATCATATCCCTTGGAGGGCCTTAAGTTGAATAGCCTTGGTATACAGCATTGATTTAACTAACAATGAAAAGTTTTATTCTAATAGCTTACTAATTGTTGCTCTAAATTAGCATTTTGGCTCCACAGCACAAGCTACTGATACTCGTGTCTTTACTCTTGGTTTGGGAAAAACCACAACATGATCATTTCGAGCCGAGTTGTAGAGGGTTATAAACTGCAGGCCGTGTCTCGTATGTCCGCAGTATATCTCTGCATTTAGCCACATCTAAATTAATCTCCTCATTCGACTCGTTTCTTGGTGATTGAGGCTGATTGTAATAAAACTCACATAATTTAGCAATAGCAGCTTAAAGTGTATGCCTCTGCAGTCCTGTTCCTCTGTCCATGATCTCTGTGTGAGCTCTGTCTGCCCTTGACTCGCTCCTCTGTGTCAGGACAGGAGACATGCAAAGGGAAAGACTGGACATGTAAAATCAAAATCTACACAGTAACCATTCAAATTAAGATTAAATGTTAAATAAACAGTCCGGAATTAAAGTGATCTTTTTTGCATTTATTCTATCACAGGTGTTTTTCTTCTCAAAATCCCTGAAAAACATGCGTTCTTAGTGTGGGCAGGGTCTTCAGATCTGACCTGAAACTTGAGGTGGTGGCATCATCTCCATGGCGATAGTTGCGTTTACTGCCATTCTGCGGAACATGTCAGGCAGAAGAATGACATTTCCATTGAGATAAGCAGGTGGTGGCTCCTTAACCAGAAAAGTACATTATTTAAAACCGCAATTTATTAGAATTAGTCATTTTAAACAGATAGGAGATTAAATTCTGGTCTCATCTGGTATCCACAGTCGATGGCTCGGGCTGATGTGCTGCTCTTTCAGTTGTATCTTCAAAGAAATTCTGAGAAATAAACATAGACAAAATAACCAATAACTATACCAAATTAAATTAATAATCTCAAAGTTCACTCTGGCCTAGTTTGGGCACTTGGATCGGTTTTTGAATTTCTGAATTGGCATTAACAATAGTCCAAGGATAATGATGTGTACGAGATAAGGGGAATTATTTCTGCATTGCAAGTGTTTTTCCACTGCTCTGATGTCTTATCAGGTGCAAACAGACGCAGTGGGAGATAAAACCCAGATAGACCCTGTCCAGGATCCAGCCCTGAGCCAGAGCGCTCAGTCCTCATTCTTCCAGCTCATCGCCAGTGCCTTCAAGAGGAACCGTCCCAGCACAACTGTCATTATGTATGAACCCTAATGTCTTATGTGCCTAACCCTGTAACCCATGTGAAAATGTACATATGTCTGATATTTTTAGCTCCAAATGTGGGCTGATGTCTGTAGTGATTTTAGATTGAACATTAAATTTGATCAAAGTATTGCTAAAATATTGCAATTTTATTAGTTCCTTTTTTATGCTTATGTGTAATATGCAATACTTTTTAGGAGACCAAAGCGAGACGGAGCTCACAAACAGAGGCCGATGTCTGAAGGTGCTTATAACTTGAGCTCCGTGTTCAGCGTTGCAGAGTGGGGCTCAGAGAAACACAAAGCTTGCAGTGAAGAGCCCAGTGTGGACTCAGACCGATGGGGAGCTGGTCGGGACTTGCCCTCTCTGCTCCAGCAGGTGTCACTAAAGAGCAGGAGGGTCTCTGAGGCGCCTGTGCCCCGGCGCAGGGTCGATCTGTTCTCCTCCCTACGCCTGAAGCAGAGACAAGGCTCTGAGAGCGAGGGGATCAGGACCATCCTCACCAACCTCAGGAACAAAGGTCCTTAGAGTTAATAAAGCAAAAGCATGTCACAAGTCACAAATCTTTTACTGAAAATAAAATGTGTTTGTTTTTAGCGTCTAGTCGGCAAAGCCTGGAAGAACTATCCTCCAGTGAAGATGAAAATGATAACCCTGTGTTCACCAAGAGGGTTATTGTTTTTAATTAAAACATGTTTTTAAATATTATTATTATTATTATTATTATTATTATTATTATTATTATTATTATTATTATCTATTAACTTTTGTGTGTGTTTTCAGTGGCACTCAGGCCGGCAGAGGAGCAAGCAAGAGAAGACCTTGGCTCAGCAGGCCAAAAGGGACCAGCTCAAAAGGCTGCATAGAGCTCAGGTACAACATATGACCTCCATCAAGCACATTCAGAGACTGGCTTTACATTAATAATTATAATAACAAAAAGATGTAGCTATATCTAGAGAGAGAAAGATGACAACATACTGGATGACCAGGTTATTACATCAATGGTTTTCTTCTTTCCTAATATTCTAAGATGACAATGCCAGGATTCATGGGGCTCACATTGTCAGAGGGGTTCAGGAGCATGAGACATCATTTTCACACATGGACTGACCTCCACAGAGTCCAGATCTGAACCCCCATTGAGAATCTTTTGGATGTGCTGGAGAAGGCTTTGTGTAGTGGTCAAGCTCTCCCATCATCAATACAACATCTTAATGGAAATACATTTTAGACATTGCAGAAGCTTAATGAAACAATGCCATAGTTAAGATGAGCTGTAATCAAAGCTAAAGGGGCTCCAACCAATTATTAGACTGCGTGACCTTTATTTTCTGTGGTGACTTTTTTTTTGACCAGGCAGTGTACACATATACAGTATTTAGAATATTTAAGCCGCGCTCAAATGCCACTGTAGGCCTTGATATTTTTGGCTTGATATTGTATGTGTGAGAAGCGCTTGTTACAACTTAAATATGACAAGAGCTTTATAAATAAAATTAGATTGATTGATTAAAGCCCCAATGCATAACTTTTTAGCCCAAAAATTTAGACTGAAATAAAAGCATGTCTTTTCATTTTGAATGTTTTTCTTGTTTCCATGGAAATGTGGTTCTTTGGCTATAATATTCAACAGTATGACATACAATGTATCTCTCTGTGGAGAATATTCAGTATGGTTTTAACTTTGTATTTTTATACAATCATGCATGTGACGTGCCACCTTCAGAAAGTGACACACGGTTACTTTAAATATATATGTGCATTAGTGAAAATTGATGATTATTAAAAAAGTTGGACAAAACGCCATAACAGACATTGTTTTATTTTAACTTTCACCTCTAACCTCAAGGTTTGGGGCTCACACAGATCTAAATACCGCCACTTGCTTACAGTTTATTTTCTCTATTTCGCAGGCAATTCAGAGACAACTGGAGGAGGTCGGCGAGAAACAAAGGGATCTGGAAGATCGAGGTGTTGCTATAGAGAAGCTCATAAGAGGAGAAACAGGTACTTAACGTCACAGACAATGATCAATGCTTTAAGACTTCAAATCCTCAATCATCAGCGTACCTCATAATTACTGGACTTTGTCACATGGCCATCATCAACACTTTGGACTAATATAGTCTAGTTTCCATTGAATTTTTTTGTAAAAGCCACATTCTTCCTCTTTGGACTTCTCGGCCCATTTGTAACACTGGTGTAGTAAAAAGCATACAGCTAATGGCAGCACTCACAAAGAACAGTGACGCTTCATTGTTGCCACATCTTTTTACAGTACGGGCCTTTGTTTGGTCTTGTATAGTGCGTGGTATGGTCTTGTCAGGTTGAGGCAAAGCAGATGTCCTTCGGGTGTACTTTTGCCTTTGAGATTTGATCTGAGTGCATAGCTGCCTTTTCTATCAGTTGAAGATAATTGATTTAAAAAGTCTTCGGTGCTGCTTCTGTGCTGAGATGTTTCCTCTTCATTCATCTTATTTCACTTCATAATAACTCTTCTTTTTTCCCTTTGACAGAAAAGTCCCATTCAGATGACAGAGATGAAGCCCAGCTGTATCAGGCTTGGTTCAAATTAGTTCTGGAGAAGAACAGGCTGGCTCGCTATGAGTCCGAGCTAATGATCTTGTATGTAAAAAAATTGCATTTAGAATAATATTAATGTAACCATATCTCATATGCAATGACTTAAATGCCATCTTTTCCATTAGTGCTCAAGAGCTTGAACTTGAAGATACACAGAGCAGGCTGCAGCAAGAACTAAGGAAACGAATGACAATAGAAGGTAAGGATTCTGCATAAACAAATATATAAACAATCACTGAATAGTCACAGATTAATACACCACGTAAGATTCCGGGTGATGGGCATGCCACCTCCATGTCTCCTCCACGCCCTCTGACAGTACGGGTGTGTTTTTAACGTTGTATAATTTAATGTTGTATGATTGCAATAAAAACACTCTTGATTAAAAAAAAAAAAAAAAAAAAAAAAGTCTTTGTTTAGTTTTTGACTGAAATCTTACACAATGGGGCTTTAACAAGTCATAGTTGCTTATGTTCAGTAGACTAATTAAAGACCATTTGCTAATTAATACTGTCAATCAAAACCAAGGAGTACCTGTGCCATGTTTCCTCTGGATTAGAATGCTCTGCGTTGTGTAATTTCAAGTGATTAACCATATCCACTTGAGGTCTGAATCGCATGAGCTCCCATTGCACCCCACTGTAGAGACACTTCACATTCTATTCACAAATGAAATTGTATTGTTGTCAAACTATGGTCTATTATAAAACATGGTTGCATGAGATTTGCTAACCTTTTTAATTGTAAAAATTTGGACACACCACCACATTGAAAAACTCACATACCCATAACACAACAAAGCATACTAACTAAATAAACACAAATCTACTGTTGACAGATACTCAGAAGAATGCTTCAGAGCTGCAGCAGGAGCAGGAGTTGCTGGCAGAGATCATGAGGACAGTGGAGAGGCGGGACAAGCTGGTGTGTGCGCTGGAGGAGCAGAGGCTGCAGGAGCGCGCAGAGGACCGGGACCTGGAGAGTCTGCTGCTGTCCCGAGGATACGAGTTCCACTGGGCTCACCTGGACGAAAGCGAGGAGCCGGACATACGGGACAGGCCTGATGAGTGAAAGGAGTGTGCTGTGGCAAAGCATGGCACAACAATGGTTCAGTAAGAAGGCGAGGGTTTTAACACACACATTGTTGTTGTTGGCATAGGAACTGCACTGCGTTGTTGTACTGGCTCAGGCACTGCATTGGCTTTGCACAGAAATGGAGGGATATTACTGTATTTACACTAGTTCACCAACACTACTGCAATTTCCTGTCTACTTTGTACTTTTTGCACATCTTAGTTCTAAAGCAAATAAGTAAAACCGTTTCAGACCATGATGTATGTTTTTTGTCAGCATTTGTGTAAAATGTTTTTTGTGCACTCTTGGATCGGTTTTTCACAACATTTTAATTTATTGTCACAGTTTAATCAGAAATTGCTGAGACTGTACTGTAGTGTCAGTTTAATTGCACATTATTTCCACTTTCTTTAACAAATATTTGTTATTTGCAAAAGGCAACATTGGATTACTAGCTGTGAGGTTGTCTTGTGTCCAGAGAAAAACTCAAGTTTGCATGTTATAGATGCATTCTTATTTTTTTTGTTTGCCCAGTGTGTGTGTGTGTGTGTTTATTATTTCAGTGTATTTAATGAGTTATGTCAAATAAAGATAATTAATGCTATACATTTACAATGATTGTTTTACATTATACTTATAACCTCACAATCCATAGAGCCCACCTATAGGCCTTTAATCAATACAGTTTCATTTAATTTATTCCTTTAAAGTGCATATGACAGGTAAGGCTACTCATTTCATTCAAATCAAATGTAGTTAATATAATCACATTTAAGATTTTAATACATTTTAGCAAGGTTTATCATTTTACTTCTGGTTGAACATGAGAAACAGGTAAATCTATTCATGTTACCTCTGAATGTAAAAAAGGGCTAGAGTTTGTCTAATTTGCACAAAAGTTATCATTTGACAAACACACGACACCTTTGCTTTGTCAAATGAAACAGTCAGTAAAATGTGTTCCTTGCATGTGAATTGCCCTTGCATTTTGAATGGAATTGTGAGTATTGATGAGATAGATGAAAAGATTTGATGCTACTGTTATTTCCAACTTTTAGTTTTCACAATCTGCCTGATGTAAAACTCTGATCAATATTGACTACTATCCCACCAATTAAAGTAAGTAGTCAGTAACACATGATACCAGTTGTATGCACTTTAAGTTAAAATCTGTATTTTATTATGAATAAACGTGCCTTTTTATAGCAAAGAAAGAAATGTGTTCTCCCAACCCAGGCAAGTCTGGAAAAGCTTTTATAGGCTATTGATTTCTTTACTGGTGCTGTACTGTCCATGACTATGTTTACATGCACGCCAAAATCAGATTAGTTGATATCTGGTGTTATCAGATTATTGAAACATCATATAAACAGTTCATAATCTAATTCATTTCTGATTGTTCACAGATGACCTGAAATTATGCAAAAAGAAAATTTATGAGAGAAAAGAATGAAAATGAAAGCGACTGAGCGTTATTTTAAAATTCGTTATCTTCCAAATACAAAAGTTGCTCAAAACATCTACATGTGTTTTATTATCAGATTAATCTTGCACAGTAAAACATACACCAAAAATCAGATATAATTATTGGGTTATCTGATCATTTGCATTATCTAGGTTTTTTTTTGGACCATGTAAATGTAACCAATAAATTTTTATCAATTTTACTTTGGCTCAGTAACTCTATATAGATTGTTTGTCTGTGTTTCTTGTGAGTTCTAACATTAAAGGAGACATATTGCGCTTTTTTAGGTACTTCATTACAAACTAGCATAACAAGCATATTATCCTTTTCAATTTTGTTCATTGTAAACCAACTGCAACACTGATCTAAAACAATTGACTCTGTGCACAGAGCGCCAGTTGGGTTGTTTACGTTTACATTTAAATTGTTAGCCGTTAGCACTGAGACACAAACCTGTCACTTTATAAACACACAAGTGTCCTTTGGTGAAGTATTCACTTATTTTGTAAAGTCTTTAACATGTTTCAGAGATATTCAGCACAACTCACTGTTCACTGCAGGATCTGTCAGTATTTATTCATTTTAGTCTGACTGGACGAAAACCCCCATAGATATTAATTAGACAGGAAGTACTGAGCTAGCCATTAAAAAATAAATAAACAGACCAACTGCCACCTTGTGCACAGAGTCAATTAAGTAAGTCCATGACTTTCTGTTCAAAACTGACAAACGGGGAAAATTTGAAAAGTGGCTGCATGACATTGTAAAACAACACTACATGTGTAACTCAAAGTTTTAGACTTTCAAATAATTGTAACTAAATAGAGAGATGTGGGCGGGGATAGGGGGTTGTGAAAACTTTTTGTGAAAAAAAAATTGTGACTACTCCAGAAGTACTGAATTCTCCTCAAACATGCAGGAATCAATCAAAATACAAGTCAGAGTTAACGAAAAATACATTAAAACTCTCATCACCGTTTTTTTGCACAATGCATTATCGTGCGTAATGTGTTTGGGCTCCGTGTTTACTTGGGTGCTGCCCAGTGCTGTTCGAGGAGAGCTCCATCCACAGGCCGGACAGGACCCGGACTCCCTCCTCCCGCAGTGGGACAGGGCTCAGGAGGAGGGGCCTGACACTCCGCCAACTTCAGGAGAAAATGCTTGGAATTCCGTTTCCGCTTTAGGGAGTGGACGCAGATTTTTCTGTTTTTAGTAACTCCAGGCTAACTGCACGTCTGTTCAAAGTGAAGCATCTTGGATTCCTATCATTTGACGACGATGGCCTCTTCGCCGCAGAAGTCTCCGTCCTCTCCAAAATCCCCGACGCCGAAGTCTCCGTCCTCGCGAAAGAAAGATGACTCTTTCCTTGGCAAACTCGGTGGAACTTTAGCCAGGAGGAAAAAAGCTAAAGAAGGTAAATGGTGGTTGAAGACGAGTATAGCATCTTTTACAGCTTGTTTTGTTTCAGACGCCCCGTCCAAAGGCTGCGCTCTGACAGTCAACTCTCGTAAATTGCTGTCCGAGGCAACTAAAACTTTGGCAAAACTTCACTGATGAGCCATTGCTTCGTTGAAAAAAAGAAAAAACAAAACCTCTTAACCACAATTACGTAAATGGTGTCTCCTGATACGAGTTGATTAGTAAAACTGCACTTTTATGTTATGCGTGCCCTCAGGCTGCGTCTGTCTCCTTGTATGGTAATGAAACGTCTATTAACGCTACTTTACGCACGGGGAATGAGGCCTCTCCATAGACTTACACCGTCACAAGCTTTAACCAGTGCTGTTACTGTGAGAATTTCTCTCTGTATAAAAAGGTCAAACGTCATCTGCTTTGTAATTCGTCTGTATCTTGCTCATGGACACTTATAAACGGCTTGACAATAGACATAAATGAAACAATGTGCCTGGAGAGGACACTGACCCCATCTGGCTTGCTCAGTGCTCAATCCCCCTTTCATTATATGTCCTTAAAAATCTAATACTATGGCCTTCAATAGACTTGGACAAAAAAATTGTACATCGAGTTAAACAGTACCGCAGTCTGCAGTATCTTAAAAGTGACAGATCTCATTGCTGCTTTAGGAAAACTCAACTGAAAACACATGACCATGAACCTAGACATACCTGGGCATCAGCTGCGAAAAAAGAGACTCAGAGGACGTGATGGAAAGTTTTACGAACAGTTTGAATAGTTAGACATTGAACCATGCCTCAGCTGTGTTCGCTTAGTTTCCTAAGCAGCACTAATTCTCAATTGTGTGTTTTATCTTTATATCTAATGTTGAAATCTGAGCTCTGTCTCTTATGTGGGTTGTCCAATGAGATAAAATGCCATCAACCAACACTGGATGAAGATTGCTTGAATGCAAAAGGAGTTGAATAGTATAAAGGGAAATAAGCTGTTTATGAAGGACATTTATTGCATGTGTTTAGTATATATTCTTTTTTTTTTTTCCAGAAATGCATGCTAAGACATTTCTACAGCTTAGTGAATGTGGTTGTTTCGGGCCAATGCTGTGAAATATGTTAAATTCTACTCAAGTGTACCTGACCAATGGCCCACATTTACTCTATTAGGATCTTGAAATGTAGCAATTGTTAGAAATGTTTAATAAAACTTCATTCACACATGCAGCCTGACCTGGGAACTTACCTGGCAACTTAACCGATTTTCCTGTTTTGGGTCGGACGATATGTGAAAGGGGGTTGTACATGTTGAGTGTCCTGGCAATCTGTACCTGGCAATTTTCTGGAAACTATATGTGAGAGCGTCGTAACAGCAGCTTTTACTGTGCGTTTTTCCTTAGCAGACATTAATATCTACACAAAATATTAAGATATTCTGCAAATGGAGGACTCCACCAGTACCTCCTCCTTTGTGGAGGCGGGTTTACAGTTCCTCATAGCCTCATTGTGGGCTTCAGTTGGCCTGACATTCATGGTTAAAGGCCAGGTTTTATGATGGGATGGGAAAGGTCTTGTTCAATTGGATGATTACTTGGTGTCATTCAGGATGCTGTTGACCACCTGAGCCCCATTTGAGGCTGCCTTTGTCCCTGTCTTGCACTGGCCCGTGTTCACTGCAGGCCACACACACACGCACACACACACAGGCGCTTTATGATTTGATGGAAAGGGTGGGCTGGTCCCGCTCTTGTGCGAACGTTGATTAAATTAAAGTCTGTGATATTTATGGTACTGCACTCTGCCGCTAGACTCGCGACTTAAGACACAAGAAACCGAATAGGTAAAAGAAGGACTACAGAATCCAAAGAAGGACGCCAATAAGTATACTCTCAATATTGCATAGGAAAATTGTCCCAAGAAACGACACTGTTGCTGGTTAGGATAGACACTAGCCTGAAAATGAGCTACAAGACCCAGCGCCGTTAGCCAGGAGACGATGCCGAAGACTGGGCAGCGGAGACGGACAAACATGGGATGTGGAGCTCTCTGTCCTCTAGGTAGGATGCTGTCCGCTATGTGACTGACTGTTTTATTGTTGGCTTTTTCTTAAACAAGCAGATTCATGTGAGTGAGCCCATGGGAGAGAAGGGGGAGGAGAAAAATGCACACGCCAATCATATCCAGTGACCATAGTAGTGAACATATGTACCTAGCCTGATGCATAATGCTTTTATTCACAATGTGGTTGTTTGTCTTACCACTTTGGGCATTTTTTGTGCCTTTCACCCCTTTGTTATAAATACCATACTGCAGATAACCTCCCCTTCTTCCTGGATGCACAGACTTTGTCATCTTTAAATAGCTCAAGTGATGCTTCGAGTTAAAGCCAGTGCTAATTGGGCTGGTGTTAATGTATAGCTGCTATAACCCTTCACCAATCTGTAAATTGCTAACCGCTGACAGTAGCTATTATAGGCTTGCACATCTGTGCTCTTATCCAACTGTTCCTCCCCAGGAATTCAGCCAGCTAACTACTGATGGGACATAAAGACCTGTTCTAATGGTTGCGCTAAAGATTTAGATTTTCAAAGTGTGTAAAACAGCCCTTCAGTTTATTAAGGGAAATTGTTTTCATTCTGGTAGTATGTACAGCCCTGTAACTGACCACAGGTGTCAAGCTCAAGTCACAAAAAACTTACTTTCATTTGTATTTTGTATGTGTTTTCCTCTTAAAAGACAACAAATCCACTTGTGCTAATATAACCATGACTAAGTCTAGACACAATAGTGATGCTAGGTGGCAATGTCTATAATCTTGGATGTGAGTTTTATGTGTGTTCAGGGTTGATTTGGAGGATGTTGCTCTGGTGCAGACAGAGACGGGCACAGGATGTTCAGTCTGTGCTCTTAACACATACACTCATCCTTAGATCAAGCCTTCAGAGGTATCTGACACACTGAGCAGAACGGCATGCTGGGAGTCTGTAAAGCCCGCTGTGAGGCAGGAAACAGCAGCACACTGTTTGTGCCTGACGTCAAGTGGCGCTCCACAGTGATGCTGCTAATGGTTGTTTGTGGAATCAAGGGGACATTTAAGGAGGCATCCAAGCCACGCTGGAGGTCTACACTGAGGTGCTGTCTGTGTGTGCACCCCCTGCCCTGTGTGCACCTTTTAACCAATTAAAATATGAACCGCACTGTGCTACCCGCGGTAAATAACTTTGTTTGTCAACTTTTAATTGTGTTGTGTGCTCCTGAAGTGCACGACACATGCAGATCTGGTGTTGACTTGTTGATCCGAGTTCATTACCTCATTTGCATTGCCACCCAGGTCTTTGTAGATTTAAATAAATGAAATATCATCAGTTTGTTATAATAAATAATTCAAATCTATTATGGATAAACTTTTATTTTAAAAACCATATTTGGGTCTAACTTTATCATCAGTGGCATAAGTGAGACAAGTTTGCCTCTGTGTCACTCTACTATAAATATTTAAGTGACCCTAAATAAAAAAAATAGGTATGAACCTCCATTGGATGATGGCTGCATGGGTGATTATCTTTCAGTTGCTACACGGTACTCAAATCCAACTGATGCAGTGAGTGGCTTTTAATTTCTAAAACAACCATGTGGAAAGACAAATCCTGTGGTCGTGGAAAAGGTGTCATTGTGTTTGAGAAGGGTCAAATCATTGGCATCAAACAAAGAAAACGTCTAAGGAGAATGCACAAACGACTAAAATTAGCTTCATTTCTATTCAACACATCATTAAAAACTGGAAGGATATGGGAGAACCATCGTCTTCGAGGAAGAACTGAGGTCGTAGAGGGGGCAGTGTTATGATCTGGGGTTGCTTCATTTGCTCAGGTCTTGGTTCACTAAGTACCCAAAGACTGAGATCAGCCGACAAGCTGAACATCCTGAAGGACCAGGTTATTCCATCAGTGGATTTTTAAGTCCAGGCCTTAACCCCATTGACAATCTTTGGGATGTGCTGGTGAAGGATTTGGCAGTGGTCACACTTTCCCATCACCAGTACAAGATCTTGGTGAAAAATTAATGTAACACTGGGTAGAAATACATTTTTTGACATTACAACAGCCCATTGAAACAATGGCACAGCGAATGTGTGCTGTAATCAAATCTAAAGGCGCTCCAACCAAATCTTTTTTTGACTGGGCTGTGTATGTGGACAGTGTACCAGGCAGAAATACTGATCAGAAACTACATACATTTTTAGGAATGGTCCAATATGGATTTTTTTCCCAGCCGATACAGATATCAGATAGCTGCTGTTGTGACCAATAACCAATATTTGCTGTAGCAAGGCCCACAAATTGAAATAAAATTGTAGTTAAGTTCACAAATTAATATTATCCTTTTGTAAAAAGGATAAAAAGATAAATTTTTTCTCAAATATGGTCAGCCTATAATATACATTTTAATGAGTCAAAACACATGGTCACTTCTACATTGTTTTTCTTTTTAAAAAAAGAAGCTATTCAATAATGTCTTTTATGTGTGCTTGTATTTTCAGTCTCAGATCTCCAGGAAGAAGGGATAAATGCCATCAATCTTCCTCTAAGCCCCTCCCATTACGAGCTGGACCCTGAGGACACTATGCTTGGTAAACACTTCAAGGCTGACATGCCTGTGATTCTCCATTATCTGAAAAAAAGAACATTATAAATAAAAAACAACAACAAAAGAAAAATATTTATAACATTCATTATTCCTTGTTTGCTTCTTGCTTTCATTTCATTAAAGAGCCAGTTAATTGCTCATTAAACATCCCAGAAAATAATTTGATTCCTATGTTCAGACATACCGCTATATATTTTGTTAGACTCACAAAGCATAATTTGCAAGATAATTAAGTATGAAAATGATGCAAAGAAACTGAACAATTTAATGCTGCAGTTCCGTGTTCTCTGTTTATGGGCAGAAGAAGCACTTTGGCAGCCTGGCGTTTGCAGTGATGGTACATGAGCTGGCTTTATTATCGGACAAGTACATTTTAGCCCAAAGTCAACATTGCTGCTTGAGCTGCCAAATCCTTTTGTGAAGAGCTCATAGGCTTTTCCTGCCTGTGATCCATGTGCCACCACGCAGATACACTGTTCAAGCATTAAGGCTCACTTCATCTACCACTAGCACTTATGAAAAAATAATCAAAAAACTAAATTGAACTTGCAGAAATGCACATGTTTGAAATAAATGTGGGAAATAAATTAGGTCACATTATGCATATTTTGAATTGTTTGTTTTTGTTCTCCAAAATTATTCTCATCAACATTTTTAAGAATAATCTATTTTAAAAAAGAAAAAGAGATAGAAAAGTAGTGTGTTTAATTGGTTAAAATGTTACTGAATGTTACTAAATGTTATATATACTCAGTCCATATTTGTGTGCTCATTTTCAGAGGAGAATGAGGTGCGCACTATGGTGGACCCCAACTCTAAGAATGACCGCAAACTACAAGAGCTCATGAAGGCAAGTTATTATAGCATTAAGCACAAATAAACTATATGCCTTTGCACTAAAACAGTTTAGTTTGTTGTCTTCTTGTTCAGGTGCTGATTGATTGGATCAATGACGTTCTTGTAGGAGAGAGGATCATTGTGAAAGACCTGGCTGAAGATCTGTACGACGGACAGGTGCTGCAGAAGCTCTTTGGTGGGAAATTGATAACTAAAAACAGTTCCAATACAGTTTGAATTCTACTGGTTTACTTGGTGCAATTGATCTTACTACTTTTCTATTGTAGAAAAACTGGAGGGTGAAAAGTTGAATGTGGCAGAGGTGACGCAGTCGGAGATTGCGCAGAAACAGAAGCTGCAGACTGTGTTGGAACGAATCAACGACTCGCTCAAACTGTCCACAAGAAACATTCGCTGGAATGTCGACTGTAAGACCTATTTAAAGTATTTCCCTGATTTACAACTGCTGTGGAAAGTGCAGCATTTAAAAGGTTTTTTGAGGTTGAACTTTAATTATATTATATTGTTATATTATATTTTCCTAGTTCTAACTCTACTTACAATAAGTGCATATGACAGGTTTGTTAGACTGCTCATTTCACAGAACATAGTAACACCATTATATTTAAGATTTTACTTCAAATCTTGCCTAGTTTTTCGTAGTTTGACAATTTTGTGAGACTTTCTGGTTGGACATGTGCAGCAAATATGACATAGGCAGAAATAATTCTATGAGTGTTTCCTAGCAACCATACTGTAAACAAGGTCCAAAACCTAAAACACAATAGTTATAATTTGGCAAATAAAAATACTGGAAAATACCTTTTATTTTGTTTGACGATTGTTTCAATTTTAGAAACTTGTGTCTGTTACATGTAAATTGTTCCTGCATTTTGAAGGGAATTTTGTGCACTGAAGACACAGATAGAGCTATTTCTTGTTAGAACTCATGTTATAATAATGCTAATCCCCCAAACTAAGTAATATCATATACACTCTAAAGAAGTCTCACCAGAGTTTCATCAGATTTGTTTATTATTTATTATTATTATTATTATTAGTATTATTATTATTATTAATTTATTTTTTAAAACAGGTATGGTTCCTGTTACGTTCAAGTAGTAGTATTAATCACATTGCTGACATTAGTACTAATGAACTACGAATAATAATATAATTTTGACACCCTTCTGTAAGACTTGGAAACACAGTCACTGTCACAATTTCTAGAGTTGTCCCTAACAATTTTATGATCTCTGTTTCATATGAAATGTTTTAGGGTTGTGTTGTTGATGCCTATTGACCAGGATTCCCTTGTAAAAAGAGATCTGCGAATCTTAATGGGACTTTCCTGTTTAAATAAAGGCTTAAAAAATATATATATTATACTAAACTTATTTTTCAGAAGAGACTGGTAGAAGCTTTACACATGCCTTTCTATCTTCTTGACAGATATATTTTGAATGTATTGACTGAGGGTCGCTCTCGAGGCTCTTTAGTGTGACTTTCTAAATGCCGCTGTTCGGCATGTGCCAGCGCTTACTCAGATGTCCGCTTAACGGATTTCCGCTTGATCGTACTTTGTCTTGCATTAGATGACCATGCTTCTTATTGAGCCGTGAGCTTTCAGATTGTCAACAGCCAACGGGGAATGTAGCTGTGCCGCGTGTCAATACACATCTCCACGTCTCCTCTCTTTGACTGCCTCTCCTATCCCACGAACGTAATTAATAACATGCAGGCTTTTACTTACATTAATGCATTATATGAGATCCAAAAGAATATGCTGCCATATCAGAGGTTGTCATGCCTGGATGAAAATTATATAAATTCTATAATGCACCTTTGGCATATGTTCGTCCTTGAGAGCTCTTTTCCGGTGGATCGTCTTCAGAAATGCTAAAGAGCGTTGTGAATAACATCGAATGTAATTGATTTTTTTTCTGCTTTGCTTTTTATTTGAAGAGTTTGCTTTTAATCAATTCTCCTTTGTCTCGCTTCGCTTTCATCCCCCCATTCACCGGGCCTCAGAAAAACACTCGTTCTGATGTAACTTATTTGGATCCTCTTATGCGGCGAGGAGCTAATAGGTTTTATGAAGGCTTTTAGCTAGCTCTTGGTGATTCGCCATTGCCACGGGAGACAATCAAAGGCCCGCTGTAGACACTTAATTGATCCTGATTGTATTGTTTATCCAAAGGTAAATCCTATCCATTCGCTTGCGTGGTTCAGATGAGTGAAGACGCGCTCTGAGCCACTTTTACAATTCCTAACACTCTCAAATGTCACTGCAATAATGTATGTTTAGAAGTGTAGAAGTGGAGGGGTGGACACACTCATTATTTGACTTACACGCAGTATATTTGGTAGAAAGCTGAAAATGTCAAGCATTTATTTGTAAAAAATGTTTAGCAGTACAGTGGGGGTGGGCTACATTGGCAAAATCAATACTTTTTTTGTTGTTTTTTCTTTACTGTGATAACAATATTCAGATATTTTAACAAAGCATCAGGAATGTGCTAAAATGTGCCTGTAAATGTCTTGGTAGGGGTTAGGACCATAAAATTAGCCACAAAAAGACAGAAATATCTCTTCATTAACATTTGAGAAATTGCACTAGACGTTCTGTCTTTTTGAGCTGTTAAATTAGAAAATCAGCTCTCAAAATTGAAATAAATGAAAAGTATAATGAATCATTTTCACTTTTTGAAATGAAATACCTTTGTCTTTTAGCGGTCCACGCCAAAAGCATTGTGGCCATTTTACACCTGCTGGTGGCGCTATCCCAACACTTCAGAGCACCCATCAGATTACCCGACCATGTGTCTATTCAAGTGGTGGTCGTACAGGTGAGATACTCCACAAGTGCCACATCCTCTGTGCATAAAACCTGGGCGTAAATGTTGTGTTTGTTTCAGAAACGAGAGGGCATCCTTCAGTCCAGACAGATCCAGGAGGAGATCACTGGGAACACAGAGTAAGTCACTTAAACTTAAAGTTTACACAGAAAGGTGGAGGTTTTAAGAAAATGAGAAACACTGTGTTAAAGGTAAAATACAGTATATATTGACAAATTCATAGTATCTCAATTGTTTTGGGGTTCTCAAAATTATACTATTGACTTACTGAGATTTCTTTTTCTTTTTTTTTAATAGACACATATAAATACACACCATATGTTAATAAAAAATTAATATAAGTGTATAAATAAGTATTTTCATTTTAATTATTACTCTTAATTTTATACTCTGTTAACTTTGGGTGAATAACCAAGGCATTTAGAACCACACTTTAGCATAATAATGATGGTTCTAAATGCCTTGGTTCTAATAATGATGGACTGCAAAAATATTGTCTGAAAATTATGATCCACATAAATATCAAGATCGTAATTTTTGTCAATATTGCCGACCCTTACACAAATTTGGTAAAGGAAATCGGATCCGTATTATTATTATTATTTATTTTTTTTTCCTATCTTAAATCATACCCTCCCACTGTAATAATATAATACAAGGATGAATCAGAATCAGAATCAGAATCAGAAATTGTTTATTGCCATTGTCAGTGAAATTCACAAACGTAGGAACTTGCTTCGGCGTAGGTGCAACATAAGGCAAAGGATAAAATATAAAAAATATATAAAAAGGCATGCATAAAATTAAGAATAAAATAGACTAAGATAGACTATATACAGAATGTACAGTTGGCAGACAGTGCCATGTGCAAATGAGTAGTGCAAATAGATTGTTCTTAAATAGTATTATTGTTGAAGTGACAGGTGTTACAAAGTGTTCATGAGTCCAACAGCAGAGGGAAAGAAACTGTTCTTGTGGCGGGAGGTTCTGGTCCGGATGGACCGTAGCCTCCTGCCCGAGGGGAGTGGCTCAAATAGTCCATGTCCAGGGTGAGAAGGGTCAGTTAGATCCACCTCCTGCTGCGTCTCCCGAGTCCTGGAGACGTACAGGTCCTGGACAGATGGAAGGCTGCAGCCGATCACCTTCTCAGCAGAGCGCACAATGCGCTGTAGTCTCTGTTTTGAAGGCAGAATTGCTACTATTACCCATAAGCCACACAATTAATGTCATAGTATCTAGCCTTGATTTAGAATACCTGATCTAACCTCAGTGTCAGAGCTTGGCATCCCATCATTGTGTCAGTCTGGGAATAAACTTGCGCACACCAAAGGCCTTGGCCCGAAACCAGTATCATCCGAGCCCCACTTGAAAGCAACAGAAATAATGTCACTACCTATTTCTGTTGCTAAATCAGGCATAGTGTGATAAACATCTCTCATAAGGTTGTCTTCACAAGCCCTTTGAATACCTATCCTTGGACACGAGTCACCCATATTCAGACATGGACTAATTGGCTAGATTTTTCTTTGAGTCTGACCGAATTGAAGCTTTACAGACGTTTCTTTTGATATTTCATACAAATGGCACAGATCACCAGGGCTACTGAAGATGCAGTATCTGTGCTGCAGTAAAATATTTAAATTATAATCAAGTGTATTCAAGAATGTATTGTCCGGTGTCGTCCATTGGAGGCAAGCGGATAAAAGAGCTCCACTCAAGTTTGCAGAGAAGTGGACCATGCGAAACAAAGGCAGCTCCGGGCTTTGATGACTGAAAATGTGACCCGATGATGCCTTTAATATTTATCACACTGCACTTATTGCTTGGGTAATAGAGAGAACTATTCATTATTATTCACATAGTCTGCTTTTTACTGGGAAACTCAAGGAAAGTGCTGTAAAAGAGTTGATGTTGCCCGGGTGGCATTCAGTGCAGGGCCTTGGGTCTGGAGACAGCCTTCAGCATCGAACTAGGACTATTAGCACATAAAAATACTCTGAGTCTATAGTTCTGAGAATGAGGAGTGGAGCTGGAGAAATATAATTTACTGTTTTTCATTTGAGTTAGTTTTGGATTCAATATAACAAAGATTTGAATATTTAAACATTAAAGTCATTACAAATAGTTTGTGATCTCTCTACATCTTTTTTTTTTTTTTTATGTGATGTGGGCAACAAATTCCAATGCGAATCCAATATGTAAAAAATTAGTACTAGGGACTTAGGGACAAGATTCACCCAATGCAAAATATACAGCAATAGTTTTTTTTTAGTTTCATCATAATAATTTCTTACATTTTTTATTGTTATACATTTTTCTATAATTACATTTTATTTTAACATTTTGCGCCTTAATTGGACTGTTTTTTTCAACCTACATGGCAATTTTACTTTGCTTATGTGAAGCCTTTTTATACTGACTCAATTGTAACTAATTTGAAGAAAATTTGGTCTAGAGCACATGCTTTGCCAAGGCAACCCAATCACAACAGAGTGGTTCATTTGACTAATCAGACAGAGTGACCTTAGGGGAAGGGTCTGCGTGAAATACAACAGACGTGGGCTTTTGTCCAATGTTCTTGATATACTTTTAGAGTATATTCAAACATAAACAATGAAAACATTTAAAATGCATGTCACTGATGTACACTAACTGATAAAGTAATTTTAAAAATAAGCAATGGGTCCAAAATTAGTATTAAGGTGTAGATGCTGCATAATTGGAATAGTGCAGTTTGTTTTGAACGTTTTAGAACTCCTTAGTAAAGCAACCCAAACACTATTGTTCTGTTTGAATTCAGAGTTTGCTTTATTTTTTGTCAAAACTAGTCATTTATGCAATTTATGAATAGACAACCATTGTATTGAATCATGTGATGGCACACACACGCTTCCTGAGAGGCAGCAGCAGTGAGAGATAACCAGAGGCCAACAGCACACACACACACCTTTTACCATGGATACACTGTTGACACACACGCGTGCTTCAGTCACAGTGGAAATCCGGTTATTACCAGAGCACGAGGATCGCTGCCCGGACCTGCCTGCATTTGCCATCCCAGATTACACCATGACCGCGTGTTACTGTGTGTGTTATGGGGGGGGCAAAGCCTGTCCTCCCTGCCATTTGTCGCCACCCGGGCCGCTGCGATATCTGGTCCTCGGGGGAGGCCTCTTCTACGCTTCCACCAGCACCTGAGACTTTCCAAGAGCTGCTGCTTTCCAGGCTGCTTACATTGTCATATAATAACAATAGACTCTTTCCATAGAATAGCAGAACAGCACCATTGTAGCATCTTCATTGTGACAGTCCCCAACTGTGTTTCTGAGAATGTAATTTTCACACCTTCCCCTTGTGCCTTTATTGTTAATGAAATTATGACATCCTCTTGACGACTATTGTGAATGCGTGTGCAACATAATCCTGATACATTCCTTTGTGAGTGAACTGTCATGGTTTTCATACAAAAAAGGTATGAAAAAATGCGGTGTGAAATGAAACCAAATGTAGTGGTTTGCAAGTTTTATAAAATCATAATATGTGGACTGGTGGATTTAAATTATGAGGGCACGTTTTATCATTCGGAGGACGCAACAAGCCACAAAATTCCTTTAAATTGAGTGTGTTATTGACAAAATATTGCAATAGTTTGTACCCTGAATAAACAACATTTTGAGAGATTTGCACACTATTGGATTGTACTTACATTTCATTGTTGTAATAAATGCAAGTGTAAAATTGTCATCAGTTCAGTCTAATATTTGGTCTTTTTTCCCCTCTTTTCCAGGGCTTTCTCTGGCAGGCATGGTAAGTGCTTTCACCATGAGTTGCTTTGTTGCATTGTGAAGTTTTTTTTTTTTTGGTGAATAATGGACATGAGATAAATTTCTCCACAGAGCGTGATGCCTTTGACACTCTTTTTGACCATGCACCCGACAAGCTCAACGTTGTCAAAAAGGTACAAAAAACGGCTGCTCAGATTAACTTAAATTAAATGTTGTGAGTAAATACAGCTTTGTAACATACAGGACTTTTATAAAGGCACTTGTGATGTAAAACTAAACAACAGCAATACAAACAATCAAACAACACAAAATGACAATATACATTTAACAATAAATAATAATAGTAGTTAAAGAAGAGCAGTTATTTCGTTAGTTAATGTAAATGATGCTGATTAGAACCTCTATTATTTCAGACGTTAATTACATTTGTCAACAAACATCTGAACAAGCTCAACCTCGAGGTGTCGGAGCTGGATACGCAGGTACCATGTAAACTACACAAAAATGCTTTGAAATGCACTTCATACATTTAATCAAAGCAATTTTTATCATTGCCAACATTTTTATTTAACATGTATATTTCCTGAAATAATATAGATTTGTTTGTAGTTTGCAGATGGCGTTTACCTGGTTCTCTTGATGGGGCTGCTGGAGGGTTACTTTGTGCCACTTTACAACTTCTTTCTGACACCTGAGAATTTTGACCAAAAGGTAAAATGTAGCAGTACACTTAAATTCTTTCTTAAATTTTTACAATGTTTAAAGAATGTCCCCTTGGGGATGGATGAAAGTAATTTTGATTCTGATTGCAATACAATACAACTATTTTTTTTGTTTGTTTCTACCATTTTTTTTTACTTTTTATATGAACCATCGCACAGGAAAGATGGAATTTCTACTATATTATAACATAGTTTGCCAACGTGTTAATTATTAGTATTTGACATTGACCTAACGGAGCTATATGTGCTCACGACACAAACACACTTCAGTCTTCTTCACTTCTGAGCGAGGTCTCCAGGTCCATTCATTTTCTCCTGACCTTATTGAATCCTGTAGCACTATATAATTCTGAACAGGCACTATACTCCTACAACACAGCAACCTTTTGTTTGGGTCTTGGCCACTCTTCTTTTGCCAATCCGCTAAACCGAACGGACAGTATGGTCACAATGTCCCCGCTGTTGCCCTGAGGAGCAGAGGCAGCCCCTGGGCATCTGTAATCTGTGCACACAAGTCCCTGAAGAGGCTCAGGGGCTGCACTCCATTACAGCGTGTGAGAGGTCCACATATGACGCTCCGGACACATCTAAACAAAAGTAAAAGCATATTCCTGTTACAACCCCATTAGCACTGTTTCTTTGACCATTACTGGTTACTGTGCAGGTGTGGGAGCTCATAGAAACCCTATGCTGCCATCTCCCTTTAGCATTTTATCGCTGTGGCAGGTAAGGGTAACTAGGGCTAAGATTAAAAAGCGAAAAAGAAAAACAAATACAGCTTGCTTTTAACAACTTTCTACAGTGGCATATTCTTGTTATATTTACTTTACTTAGCTTTTGTCTAAGTCAGAGTCAAAAATTCCGTCTCCGAGGCATACACGAATGTTCAAATATGTTGCGTGGACACATTTTCAAAACTGGAAAAATCATCAATACTGCAGTTTTAGTATTAAGTTGGTTTGATTGTTGCAGTTTATAAAGCCTTCGACACTGTGTTGTTTGAGACTTTTAGAGGCGGACAATGCATTCACCGTGACATAAAAGGATTGTTAGTCTAATGGTGGATTGTTTAATATGCATCATGCTATCATTTACTAACGGTGGATTTATTTACTCTTACGAACTGGTGGTGGCAGAGCTGACCTGGGGCTCTGCTGAGCACCTGATTCTCCTGCCAAGAGCTCCACTGAAGTGAACAGAGCCATGTTGTATTTGTTGCTAGAAAAAGGCAGATTGTCTCCTTTCCTCTTCGTGGTGTCTGTAAGGTCCTGCTTGTCACAATACAGCCCTATAAGAGGAAACTGTTAGTTCCTCTCAGCAGGGACACGCACTGATATCCAACATGGTACAAAACATCCTTCAAATGTTTTTTTCCTTCTCCCTCTCTACTGTGATCGCCTCCGATCAGAGTAGTTATACACATCGGGAGTTCTCCTGTTTTAGTGCAATATCTATATAATTCTACCTTTTTAAGTGATTGTCTGAAAGAGTTTTGCTGCTGCTCTGTTTTCAATAAACACTAGTCTCATGTTTCATTCGGTTTCAACAGTTTCCATGGAAGAACTGTGGTCTTTGGAGCAAGATTAAGTTATGTGGAAACACAATCTCGGATTTATTCTTAGTGTTTTATGTTTTGGTGTAAACCATATTCTTTCTTAAATCACTGAACTGAAGTTAGTAGTTAATTTCATTTATAAAGAAAAAGAACTTGGCGTGTATAATTTTGAAATAGTAGCAAAGAAATGCCATCTTTTGTTTTGACTTCTCTATCGAGTTTATGTCTCCGATTTAGTGTTTGGGTTAAACATGAAAACACATGTAATTGATTCAGAACATATTGATTCATGTTTACCTCATGTTTTAAAAAAACATATTTTAATTGAATAATTTCTTTTCAGATCATCTTCCCAATGTTCATGAAATTTGTAATAAAAGCCATTTTATTTAGTCTTTAATAAGAACCAGTTAACTTGTCAACATTTCTCTATATAAATTGTACAGATACATGCCGTGTGTGTCTCAAATATTACAAATGTTTTGAGTGTCATAGATAATATGTTAGCCACAGTAGAAGAACGCATTTGTTCTCTTTTTAGTTTCTTTTTAGTTGGTGACAATGAGCCTGTCTCATGATAAATGGACAGACAGGTATTTGTACAGCTGCTAAAGGCTGGAGTCTGTATTTACCGACACTGCAGCAAATCCACCTGAGTGCATTTGGGATTTGGTTTCCACGTGCTCTTATCACTTATCTCATAAACAGGGTGTGTGTTGTGTAGACCAGTATTGAGTGAGTACACAGGGAGCAGCTGACGTGCTCTGCTCTGTCTGCAGGTCCACAATGTGTCCTTCTCCTTTGAGCTGATGCAGGACGGAGGACTGGAGAGGCCCAAGCCGCGGCCAGAGGGTAAGACCTGCAGGCTCAGCTGGGGTCCCATCACTCACATTACACCTATAGAATTCAGTACAGGCGCATTAGTCATTGTAACTTCCATTCACTGTGTTTGAAAAATCAGCTGATATTTGGCACTGATATTTTTGGGAGAGGTGCCACAGTCTGAGTGAATTTATTTTATATCACAGTTAATTTGTATTTATTTATTTTCTTTCATGTTTACTAAAGTGAAAAGTTAATTAAACTTGTAGGTCTTGCCATGGATTTTAAAGTCCAAACATTGGTATTGGCAGATATCTGTTAAATATTGGATGTTGGTATCGGCTCAAACAATCCATATTGGACCTTCCCCTCTATAAATACATACAATGAGAAATTACATCTTGTTACACTTAAAATATGTTTATAAAAAATCAACTTCACTTTTTAAATACATTTCATTTCAAATGGTATAAACACATTTCAAGACAAAACACACAGTTGTTTTCAGCATACACAGAATGTGTTTGTGAATGCTGACAGAGATGTACTTTGTAGCCTATATGTCTGTTGTCATTGACATTTACATTATTTTGTATTATGTAATAACCAGATTGAATACATATGTCTCAGATGCAGTTTATACAGTTCAATATAGTTGTCTTGAATAAGATTCTGTGTTTGCACACAATTTGCAGTAACAATTTTACAGTTATAATTTATTTAATGCAGCTTTATCAGTAGTTTGTGCAGCCTCTGAAGATCTGCCAGGTAGAATTACTATCATATTGTCTTGTCTTGTGTCCAGACATAGTGAACTGTGATCTTAAGTCCACGCTGCGTGTCCTCTACAACCTCTTCACCCGCTACAGAAATGTGGACTGAACACCATGCACCATCACAGGGAACATATACAGCTGAAGATGCCATTTTTTTCTATATTCATGTTTGCTTCTGTTTGTCATAATGTTATTCTGTGTCCTGTAAGGACGTTTGCTTTGGAAGTGTGGCAAGATCCCTTTAACGTTAATGCTTCTGGATGTTGTTTTATTTAAATGTATGATGTCTTACCTCCATGGCATTCAGTGTTATAAAGGGCAATTTTTATATAAACACAATACTTTTTTTTTCTTTTCTTCTTTTAACCAAATGAGGACACACTATTTGTATTTATTGTACATTTCTTATTATATTGCTATTTGCTGTTGATCATGATTTGTGCACTAGGCTTTGCTGTCTTTCTTGAACATTTCAAATATTTGACCAAATTGTATATTGTTAAATGTGTGTATCATATTCCAATTTATAATACAATTCCTCTTTTTAATTTAAAAGACTAAAACATCTCTCTAATCTCTCTCTCTAATCAGACACTATTTTGTTTTATTGTGAAGTGCTTTGGGTGTTTCTGAAGGAGAGACCGAGTACATCGTGTAATCTGTCTCTTTATCCATCCGGAACGTTATCCATGGCTGATTCAACAGTCACGGAACTATATATGAAATAGTTAGTTAATGCTGTTTAAGCTTTCCTAAAGCGTTTATCAAACAGCTGCAGGTGGCCTAATGCCTGATTATTGTACATCATCATCATCATAGATTGCATTCCAGAATACAAGTCAGTAATGTTTATAACCTTGAATACATTCTGTGTCAATTATGTTTTTCACATGAATTGTGAAAGCCACAAATGCACTCAGCCATCAACTGCCAGCACATTCCCTCTTATTCTTTTACGTCTATTTGTTTTAATGCAGCGCTTTAAATAAATCAATTATTCTCTCATCTTGGACCATTGTTGTTTTACCTTTTCAAATATTGTTCTCACAAAACTCAAATAGGGTTCCCAATTCATTCATGACAAGAAGACAAGAAAAGCGTTTACTTTTTTAATAAACTCACAGCGATGATTAGAAAATTGGTGTGAAGGCTTTCTGAATTGCTCTGACCCCAACAGACATTTTTCCACATTCCACAGAACCGTGTGTAATTAAACTCTGGTATTGCTACTCTTTGTTAATACAGAGACACATTGTAAAAGAAAATCTTTTCAGATTTCATAGATTCGTTTAGTTAGCAGCAGTATATTGTGTTTATGATGCTAGAAAACCACAAACTTCAATGAAGCTTTAGAGAACATGTGTACTTCAAGGTTTGTCTGCTTTCGAAATGAGCTGCACAAACTGTTTTTTTTTTGTTTCTTTTATGGCAAAGAAAAAGTTGTTTATAAAGGTCCTTATTTTGTACTTCTAGTTTGAGTAAGATCGTTTGTCTTGATCACGGTCTTCCATTACTCAAACAAGATGTCTGGTACAATTTTATACTTGTTTCACTTGAGTTTGTGGTCAGCCGTGTGTTTCGGTGAATGGCCTGTGCAACATCTGTAACAAGAGCCACGACTGGCCCCTACGATGCTCTCAACACATCCTCAGGGATAGGCTTCAATCTCATCACCATTTCCTCTGCTCCCCTTCACCAGGGACCAATCCAGTGTGCTCCATATTACCTTGTTACATCACACTTATTACATTACTGGTGCATTGTCGCTCGGGACAGGGGTCACGTGGGGGCTCAGGGCTGCATTCCTCTGATTGAAGACGCCACAGTAATGGAGGAGCTGCCCAAACATGTTTATGTGTTATTAGCCTCTAAACAATGGAGATGTTGTATACACCGTTAATGTGACCATTTGTGATCTTTGAGGCTCTAGAGTGAACAGCCTGTGAATAACTTTAATAACACTTCACACGTCTGCTCAAACACGGTTTCAATTTTTAAATGTTCCACAGTCTGGCATTAAACTGAGCCATCTTGCATTCATTCAATTACAGGTGTTTTGATGGCAGAAAAATACATTAAACCCTGGTTTCATACTGTGTACCGGCTCACATCTGCTCAGATCTGACCTGTAACTTCACCAGCAAACAGAGTCGTTTGATCCCATACTGTGGAACATTCCAGGCTAATCAATTACATCTCCATGGAGACAGGCAGGTGCTGGACCCTCCACCAGAATAGTGCACCTTTAAAGCTGGGGTACCTAATTTTCAAAACGTTTTGCATCGATAAAATGTTTTAAAATTAGATACAGACAGCATGCAGTGGTTTGACACAAAGTGCTGCTTTTACATATACATTATGGGGCCAACGTAATGCAGCTGTAAGTAAATTATTCTGATAACTGACATGGGTTAATTTAAACTATAGAGCTGCACGGGTAAATCATATTTTTAAAAAAGGGAAAACAATCTAATTGCAAGTATTGAAATTGCAATTTATGTTTTAATAATAGGATTCTGTTCAAAGTTCACATTTCAAACGTGTCCAAGAGAATAGTCAAAAAGACTGAAATAGGCCTTTAAACTGTATAAACTACAAGGTTAGCATGATAGTATGTAGTAAGAGGATGTTTTGTTTTTTGTAGGAGAAATTATGATGGTTAAAAAATTGCAGCCTTTGCACTATTAATAAACTATTTCAAATACATTTGTAAGATATGAGCATTGTTTGACCATTATCCACAACAATGTACTACTCAAGAGATGCAGAACAAAGAAACGTATATTTCTGTCTCTCATTAGCTTACACCAGATATCCTGATCCAGATTCGGATCCATCCAGTGACAGCAGTTATCAGACAGGACACGTAAACATCAATAGGACCTGCTGTATTACATTACATTTCCTGAGATGAATGTTTTGTTGCTGTGCAGATCTTGTGTTACATGCTGTGCACCGGAGGAATGGCATCATCAGTCTTCAGTGCACTCAGAGCTCATCTGTCGACCTGGTCAACCCAAAACATATGGACCTGCCAATATCTGATCACATGACCGCAGTTATAATAGAAACAGAGGGTCAAGCTAAGGCAGGATGGCCCCATGTGACCAGCACGGCTCTCACATGAGGACATAAACACACAAAGAAACTGTGATTGTATTTTTAGCAGCGTTCACAGCTTTGTAAAACTCAATCTGCCTTCTGCAATTATAACAACAACCACTGTATTATGTGTTCACACAGATCACATCAAAAAGGGAACTAACTACACCTAGAACAGGACACAGCCAAGTCTACTTAAGGTCTAAGGCTCAAACCAGGACAATTCTAATGCACCCACATAAAAGGGGGATCCAGGACACAACAGGAAATAGCTCTACAAATGCTTTCACATATGGATTGTGAGTCTGTGGTCAGACTGCTCAAGGACAAAATGAGGAACGAAATACAATAAATCAGCCCATACAAATGAAGATAAATGGAGGTACTTTTCTTCTTTTTCTAATTTTTATAAAACAACAAATGTAAACTAAATCACGACACAGAGATGGAAACTCTGCTTAGTTTATGTCTTGTCTCAGTCGAATAAATACTGTATGTTTTTTTTTTCTTTTTCTTTAATTAAAAAAATGCAAACACATAAAACATAGAACATGAGTCATGGCAGAGGGAGACAGAGCAAAAAAAGAGAGGAAAAAAGGTAAATATTATTTATAATTATAATAAATGTTCATTATTTATTTATTTATTTATTTTTTGTCTTATCCAAGTATAAATCTGTGTCATCTGTCCAGTTCTTTGTGATAGCGTTTCTTTTTTCTGCTCCTAAAAGTACTTTCCAAAGGTATACTATTGTTTTCATTGCAGGAGTTTTACAGTCCAGTTATAAAGGACACATTCTGCTACAGTGACTTTTCTGAGCTTTTATACATGTTCTGTCATCAAAAACATACCTGGAGTTGCATTTAGCTTTATTCATGTTATTTTGTGGAATGTTGATCATAGAATCTTCTCCTATCCGAGTGTCAAAAACACTTCCTGCTGAACTTCCTTGGTCAGTTTTTCCGAATACATCATTTATCAGAGAATCTTCTGCTGTTTTAAGTACTTAAACTTTTCTACTAAACATGGTAACTGCTACAACTAGCTTGATTGTTACATGTCACGCAGTCTCTTAAAGCGATAATGTAACTAAATTGTGTAAGTGCGAGGCGCCATCTACTGGCTGCATTTACTCAGTAAGTGCAAGGGCAAACTGCAGAGAAACATGTTCAGTTAGTTCAATAAACATTTTTTTTTTTTTTTTTTTCAATTTCAAAACATGAAAAGACAAATGCAAGGCATTCAAGAGCATGTTTGAAGGATAATATTTATGTTGTCAAATGTAAGTATATTCAATTTGGAGACTGTTCTAATAAAAAGACACAAGTGGAAACACACAGTGAGGTCCTCGTGAGTTCACCTGACCAGCATCCTTTGTCAGGAAGCATTATGTGAACTTGTTCAAGGTATGTGCTACTATTTTATTTTTATTACTATTGTTGCGTACAACAGGATTTTATAATTTTCTACTTTTTACTTTATTTGGTGGGATAATACCTGTTGTAAATTTAAATTTGACACCAATTAAGTGTTAGTTTGTGAAAAATATGTTGAAAATTATAGAACGGACTCAGGAGAGCAAAGTCCCAAAACATGATGACATCACACTGTGGAGACCAAATGTTTTGGGACAATTTACACACAATAATTTCTTTGCCATTCAAGGAGTTGGGGCCTAGTGTACATCATTGTTGCTGATTCCCTATAGTGTGATGTCATGATTTATAACAAGGAATTAAAATTCTTAAATATAAATGAATTGCTATAATGATCGAAACTGTGTTTTTGTCAAATGAGTCGTCCAACCTGTTATTGGCACTTTAAGTTTGCGATCAGCCGTGTTTGGTTGAAGATCCACAACACATTTGCATCAGCCTTTAGTAACAAGTGGGACATGGATGCAAATATGATTGATTGGTGACTTGGAATTTGTTATTTCACTTTCCAAAATATCAGTAAATGAAGTTGATCCAACAGATATGATGGCATTGGTAAATGTTGGAGGATTTGCTCAGTACCTCAACAATCCCACACTCTGTAAACAGCCATATGCACACTCTCCACTGGAGGTCAAGCCATAACCTCCTCCATCGAGCTCAATGTGTTCTGAATACATGGAGGTTATGACAGCGACCGCCATAAAACTCAAGGCTCCACTCAAGCACTGCACTGATGAATGCTTTGATCAAAGTTTAATTAATGTATTTACTGAAGTATTTTGATAATTATTCTCACATAAATACTTATTCAGCGCACTTCGTTAAAGACCATTGAAAGCACAAGGTCAGCACAACTTCTTTTCATTTGACTCGGCTGGTTTCTTTCACATAAGGAAACACTTCAGCTCCAAAATGTTTATTTATCCAGTCAGTTATTTTACTTTTCAAAAAGGGTGTGAGCGATTAAATAAAAGTAAATAAAAGTAATGGTAATATTAATTGTAATAAATCAGTAATACTCAGAGCAATAGCAAAATGTAAGTCTATAAGCGTCAGACAGAGAATCTTTTTGGTCTATTATTTCTAGAAGTGAATCCATGTATTAAAGGCAGAAGATTTGGCGAACCATTTAAAGGGGCCCGATGTAACTTTTCTTGCATAGGTCAGTTGGTGTTTGATTTTCAACAAAAAGGTGTAAGTGACTAACAAAAATAAATGTTGTTTTTTTCATGATTTTTTTCAAATTAGTTTAGAAGAACATGAGTGTTAGATCAAGTACAAACACAAAAAATTAAATCATCAAAAAATGTATTACACAATTGTGATTAAACAATCGATCCCTTTGTTTGTGTTCTTTAGTAGAATTTGACAACACAAGATGGCTGCCGAAGCTGGATATATAGCAACGTTTTTTCTAGCCCTTAATATGACTCAGTGTGTTGTAGTTCCAACCAAGTCAGTTCTTTATGGTCAGATTGTGTGTTTGAAGTCTAACTTGAGGAACAGAGCATCAGACAGAGCAGCATCGTCTTTAAGAAGGAGACATTCTGCGTGTTTTGTATTTCATTCGTTTATGAACTGATCATTACTTGGTGTACAAACAGAAGATATTGGCTTCATTAAAACCATATACAAACATGATATGATTATTACAACAGTTGCAAATTTCTGAAATTCTTGTTCAGAAACAAGTGCAATATTGATAACAGATTTATGAGGTAAAAACACAGCCTTTCGTTTATCTGCGTAGCGTCTTTGAAACTGTGAGAGTCAGTTCTGGGGACTGTTGCTACACAGAGACTACGTTTATGTCACTGCTTTAGCTTCATACCAGATTTGACAGAAAACACATGTCACCATCGACCACATTCGTACGAATTTAATTATGAATCTGTCCACACCCCCAAACCCACACGCTCACTCCGTATTATTGGTGTTGGAGATTTCAACCATATCTGTGTACAAAGATTCAAGTTTCAGAAGTCAAGATTATAATTAATTACACTGATGTTTGCTCATGTCAGCACCAAACTCAAACTGACTTAGAGAACAGATTTTAACATGACATTATTTTTGCTTAAAATCACTGCGTCTTCGTTGGTCTTTATAGATGCCGTTTGACAATTGTACGAGAATGTAAAAACGTTTTACTTTTACGTTTGGAATTCTAATTGGTGTTTAACATAGAATTCTGGAATATTTTATCTCCACATTTCACCATTGTCAAACTGTCAGATGAGCCTTCTTCTGCAGTGTAATCATTATGTGGAGAGCGGTGATCTGTTGTTAGCCTGTGAGACGTTTACATTTATATTATATCCATTGTGCTGTTTTTGAAACTGTTTAAATTTAATACAGTATTACCTGAATGGCCTTGACTTATCAATACAGAATAAGAGGAATGTGGGTTTGTGGACAGTATTTTCACTTACAGCTCAGCATGCACTCTTCTTTCTAAGTCATTCTTCAACATTTTACAAATTCATTTCAGCTTTTAATAAAAAACAGAAGCGACACAACAAAGACACGAAACAAGACGGAAAAAATAAAACAAAAAACAAGGGTAGCTGGTGCTGAGTCTGTATGAATGTCCATCTTCAAATTAACTGCGGAGATCATTTACATTTTATTTTCATTCTGTGTTATCCATGTCTTTGTTTGCACTGCAGTTTTATGTCCCGGTTTTAGGTCGCTGTTAGGTACAGTAAGTCAAATGGGACATTCACCGTACTTTTTTTAACTGCAGTTTTTATGACGAGGACAGTCCCACGATTTCTCCAATAACAAGTATTTGCATGTGGCTAGTGTGCACTTTGACATGTATTATATAATCCCTTTATGTGCTTTTTTCTGACAGAATCTTTTCCAATCATAAGCTTTTGTACTCCTCCACCGAGATGTATGTGTTCCCACTCTTCCTCGTGTCATGATACAATTTTCTTCTTTTTCATCTAGAGAGACTATTAAGACTAGTAATATGTGTATATAGTTGAGGTAGTATTGCCATGGAGAGCTCTGATTTGTATGCCTTTATAGATTTATTTTCTTTTTCTTTATAAAACACAACACAGAAAGAAAAGAAAGTCTGGAAATATTTGGCTCATACTGACCAAAATACTCCTACCTGCACCAGTGTCCATTTTCATATTTAGAAGGAGATTATTGTTTCCATTTTGATACATGTCCAGTCTCCGACATTTGTCTCATTCTGTGTCATCCTTTTGTGTGATGGCTGTTTGATGGGGGCAACAGTCAGGGGCGTAGCACAAATTTATAGGCCCCAGGAACAAACCTTCTTGGTGGGCCCCTAATACATAATTTTTCATTCACCTTTGCTTGAGTATACACTCTTTCTACATTCATCTAACAATAACTCGCTAATTTGTAGCTACCAGCACTGGACTGTTTGTTTTTGTAACAACTATCAAACCATTTTCACACGAGGAAAATACACTAACTGCAAATTATAGTCACCACTTTTATTTGTTAACAACTAATGTGCTAATATGTGGGCATTGATTTTTCACTTAAAAAAAAAAAGCAGTGATGGGGCCTGCAGATGTAATGCATAATTGTATTTAGACTCAAGGACTTTACTCAACCACAATGCATTTTATTACAACAAAAATGGACTCAAGCTTAGAAAAATGCAACTCAGAAAAAAACAAAAAACACCACATGCTTTTGATGTTGCCAACTCCAGGGACGCTCCGCAGCGTGCGACCCGTGTAGCTACCTCGAACGCGTGCGTGTGTGTGTGTGTGTGTGTGTGTGTGTGTGTGTGTGTGTGTGTGTGTGTGTGTGCGCGAACTGCTATGAGAAATGCTGCAAATGAATTGCCCTCTGGGATCAATAAAGTTTCCTGAATCTGAATCTGAATGTGGGCCCTGGGGACACCAGTGCCCTTTACCCCCCCAGCCTGAGGCTCCTGGAGACAGTAGCTCAGTGGTTGGTGCACTCCATCACAATCAAGACACTTCACCCACGTTACCTTATGAAGGTGGAGTGCATGAATGGTTGGTGGTGGTCAGAGAGGCTGATTGCAGATTGGCAGCCTTGCTTCCATCAGTCTGTCCCAGGGCAGCTGTGGCTTACCACCACTGAGTGTGGAGTTAAAGAGTAATAACAGTGTAGCACTTAGTGGCTGTAAAGTGCAAGTGTAGGACATTATTATTGCTGCCAAAAGTACATTCCAAAGATATCCATCTATTGTTTCCACTGCAGGAGTTTTATGTCTTAGATGCAAAGTCTGGTGGATGCAAATGTTGCCATGCAATATTTATAAACAATTGGACGATCCATGACTTGAAGTCACTGGGATAGGCTCCAGTCACCCGTGACCCCTAACGGGAATAAGCGGTAGAAAATGAATGAATGAATAAATGATCCATTTACACTTTGTCATGGTGTTATGAAATACTGTGATACATTTTGCCAACAGAATTCTCTCCACATATGATTTTGTGGTCCTCCATTCAGCTCCATATGTTCCCATTATTCATCTGTCACAAAATTATTTCCTTCCTCTTCTCCAACTTGTTTTAATAAATCTAGTAGAATGTCTATTAAGAGTTTCTGTACTTTCATTATCAATTTACCAGGAGAGTTCTGATTTGCATGCTTTTATAAAAATGTAAATCAAAGGGTTATAATGGTCAAGGTTGCTTAGTCTAATTTTCTGGTTGTAATAATTTCTCAAGCCCCGGTAAACGTCATGCTCTCTGAGTCAGTGGTTTCATTTAAAAACAGTTATAGTTTAATATTTTTCCTGTATGTATGTATGTGTGTATGTAAGTATGTATGTATGTATTCAGACATTTTACTAATGTTATGAAGAAAATGCTTCACATTAGGTATTAAGAAATCATTAGAAATACATTTCTAGCTTAGTAAAACAAAACAAAACAAACAAAAAAAAAACACCAAAAAAACCACCATCTGTATAATGGGATATTTAACGTTCTATCAATTGTATCGTGATTTTTTTCTTGTCTAACATGTTATTACAATATATTCAAAATGGTGACCGTTAATCTTAATTCTTCATGTTCATGTAAGAACCTTAATGGCATTTATTGTTAATTCAAATATCTGTTAATACGTTAGTATGTAGGGCCAGCTAACCAAATCAAACAAACTAACCATATGATGTACTCTAATTTAAGGTTGGAAACAAGCTATACACAAGGGAAAACCAGATTTGAAATTGTTTGGTGAAAATGAGGAGTAAAGTCTGGAGCGATGGTCTGATAGACATTGGGCATTTGGAGGGTCTTAAGGTCAATGTACATGTTTATTCTTCCTGTGGGGAAATTTGTCCTCTGCATTTGACCCATCCTTCAATGCCGCTGGGGCGACCTATCATCAGCAGTGGTCACCACAGTGCCCAGGGACCCATCTCCTGATCTTGTGCTTGGTCAGGACTGGTTTAGGTGGAGGATTTTATTTAAGGAGCATGTTTTGAGTTGGTGGAGAAACCGGAGTGCTCAGAGGAAACATACAAACTCAACACAGAAAGGCCCGGTCTGGTCCAGAAGTCAAACCTGCAATCTTGCTGTAAGGCAGACACTCTGCCACCAAGCCATCTTAAAGGAAAAATATTATGCTTTTTTTTGGTATTGTTATTAGCCTTAAACGTGCTCTTGACTGCCTTAAATTTGCCATCTCATGTTTTGAAACAAAAAAGGTTTATTATGCACTAAATGAACATGTTTCTCTGCTGTCTGCCCTGACACTTACTGAATGTATGCAGCCAGTAGAAGCCACTTTAAGAGACTCCATGAGATGCAATGATTAGCCTAGCAGTAGCAGTGAAAGTGTTTAGTTGGCAGAAATGCTCAGAACGAGTCTGGCGATGATTTAAGGACTTAAAAAAAAACAAGAAACAAGATTCTAGAGTCTAAAATCGTAAAACCGTCATTGATCGAGGGAGTCCGCAGGAAGGGTTTGTGATGGTCGGAGAGGATTTTCTAACCAGCCTTCCTCAAAATTGCGTGAATGCAGCTGAAAGCAATTCCATGCTTTTGAAGACAGAACATTGTTAGAACATGGTTAAAAACTCAAAAACTATAGCATAAGATGTATGATTTAACAATTCCTCTTTCAAAACTGAAGCTAAATTCAGCAAAGACTAAATTTAGAGACTTATTTTGTTTCCTTGAGGTTTTCACTGCCATCTTGCACATTATCTTGACCATCAGAGCGTGGTGAATCACTGTCAGCGTTGAGAGTATTCATCACACCTTTTCTACTTGTTTGTTTCCATATTTTCCTTGTTGTAATCAGCTATTTCTGTAGTTGTGTTAATACCCTGTTTTGTTGGAGCTGAAGGTCTGAGCTGCCATCACCAATGACAGAGCCAGAACCTCAACATTTTACTCATTTCAATTCAAAAAGCAAATATTTTCATGTATTTCCTCCATAAATTGAGTAGATTTTTCATGAAAACCATAACGTACAATAAGGAGGTTCAACCCAAAAGCTCGAGTATAATTCTCAGTTCTTATCTACAACAATGCTGCTTGTCACTTTAGTTGTTTTGAGCATGCTGCTGCAGGAGATTTACCATTTCCCGCCCAGACAGTGTTAATAAAGCATGAGAGTAAAGCAGGTGAGGTCAGGCCAGGGGTCAGACTGTTGACCTGGGCCTGTTTACTCACTCATGCCTGCACTGGGCACACATACGCGCACACACACAAACACACACACACGCACACACACACACGCACACACATTCACTGCTGTTTCTGTGGAATGCATTTGGAGTCCAGCCCGTTGGTGTCAGGTTACAGAAGGTGTCCCGAGCACTGACCCCCCCATATCTGTGTTTGTTTTATGTCACAGCCCCTCCCTCCGGGGACAGGACCATGCAGCGGTGCCTGAGGGGTGAAACCTGAGATAGGCACGGCTGCGAGTAAACAAGCCCTCCTTTATGGGGCTCACATCTGAAAGAGAGGCACAAGGATTTACAGGTTAGGGCAGTGCCTGGTGAAACAGGGGGTCCTGGCTGGCCCTGGGGGGGTTCAGGGTGGTCCTGGATAGCTGATTTTCCCTCCAAGTTAATTTGAATTTGTTAAATGATTATCAGGTCTGTGGTTTTGCCTCTCCACCCTCCCACTTAACAGTGTGCTGTCAATAGAAGCCATATAATTTGATTAGTTTGATATATAGGCGCGCTCAATTCATAGGATTTAGAAGCAGTGAAAGAAACACAACCGAACCAAGCATTTGAGTCAATTCATGGCCCTATAACTTTGTGTTCCCATTTGCTTCTTGTTGGCCTGTTGCATGCTATTTACAATTTAATTTATAATATATCCTGTATATATAAAGTCACATCTTGAAAAAAAAAAAATAAAAGCGCTAAAGAAATAATACTAAATTGCAAACCACTGGCACGGGCTTTTAAATAATTCATGTTGGATACACATTATGAAATCACAGTTAAAGATTAAGCCAGTGGTCTCAGCGTTAACACTGTTTACACATTAACATATCTTTCAATTTAAAAAATGTTTGTTAACACAAAAAATCTATTGTTATATATGTTATTGTTAGTGGAGTTTTATTTTCTTGAATCCTTGCTGAAAGTGTTTTGGAGTGGTAACAAATAAGTTTAGATTTCTGAAAATGTTGAGAAATATTAGTTGTTTTAAAAAATGTATACCATCACCATCAACAAAAGTGGCATATTATGTAAACCTACTCTTGCAACAACAACTGTTTTAAATCAATATAAACTGAGGTTTGAATTTGGATGATCATACGTCTACGTTTACTTGACTTGATTCAACTTTTACAGCAAAACCTCTTTCAGACAAGAAACCTGGCTCACAGTGCTGTCATTAGGAAGTGTTAACTCTTCTACCATATACTGATAACTTTTCTACAGCCCTCTTAAGCTTTCTCCTCAATAAATGTCCCGATCATTCAGGATCACAGTGGAAAGCAGGGCAGATAGAGGCAGAAAAAGTGAAACCAGATGTGGGCGTGCGAGCTGTTTTTCCTTCCTTCCTGTCCTATTAATCATGAAGAGTCGGGCTTCTCCAGTCTCCCTGTATATCACCCACAAAACACAGTCTGTACTTCTGCCAAGAACTCTTAATGCTGACTACCCATTTCCATGTCATTTTCTATTCATTCACCATAATGACAACAAGACATGGTTCAATGTAGTCCATGATACAAGCATATGTCCAGAAGAAACGCTCAAAACAACAGATAGCTAAACCCTGAAAAGCCTAAAATTCATATTGGTTGAGTAAAATTTGAGTGAACTTGCATTTTTGATTGATTAATGTGTCTTGCATGGAGCAGGTATTAGGTCGCAGAAATCAACTTCTGTGTAAACAATCATTTTCCATGGATATGCCCCTGTCTATCAGTAAAATCAGATTGATGTGGATGGCATAGTAGTAACTGTACTTTTTCATTATGCAAAGATCCATTCATATAAATCCCATAATGAATAATAGACCCAACAATGAAAAGGTCTGCACACACAGTTTAAGACAGGCTACTCTAAATATTCTAAATACCTTTTCTTAACTTCAGCTTTTTTGCCACTCTTAAAAACAAAACAAAAAAACTATGCACTGCCCCTTTAAAAAAAAGCCCTGTCTACTTTTAACCCCGTGTGCTGTGTTCCCATTGTAAAAGTTGCACACTCTTCCTGGCTGCGTGCGTGCGTGCGTGCGTGCGTGAGTGTGTTTGTGAACAACTTGTTGGATAGGACCAGCTGCTCGTCTCCTGTTGCTCTCAGCGGAGTTTAGGCTGCGCTCCTTTCTTTTGTTATCAAAACGCAGAGTACAGTCCGCCCCTTCCCCCTTCTCCTCTCCTTTTTTTCCCCTCCACCGCAACCCATCCTCCCATCTCCCCCCCCAGCCCCTCCCTGCGCTGCCTCCTCCATCCAGGGTGACGCCAGTGCCTCTCTCAATCTCACCCCGCCCCGCTTTCAACTCCACTCTGCCGCTCTGCGTTCATTTCATTCCTGCTCCCATTCCGCGCATATTTCTCATCCTTGGACAGACGGCTGCGCATTCTACGCACTCCGCGACCCCCCTGCAGCCCTTCACCGGAGCCGAACCGAGGGCATCTTTACCGGAGTTTGACCCGGCTTTACCTCCGCGTTGGGAAAAAAGTGTGAGGATTCATCCGAGGAGAGGTGCTTTGAATCGAGGTAAGTTCCCAAAGGAGGCGCCCCTACTTCAGCCTGTAGCTTTCCTATCTTCATTTGGCTTGTTTTTAAGTGAAATGTCGCGCTTTTGAGTCGTAGTCACGCAGAAATCCCAGTCAGGAAGCGCACATGGACGCGTAACTACCCAAATACAAGCCTATTAGTGTCAAGAGCTCCGACATCGAGGCTATCGCTCCACTTCATCCCCGCTTTTCCCCGACAACAAACCCGCTTTGAGTCGTAACACCACTTTCCATCGCTTATTTCAGCCCTCGCCTTTCCCCGAAACATTTATCCGGTGGACTTTGGTGATGTCTGACCGACAAAAGCGAAGCGGGAAGCGGGGAGGACGGCGCCGGGAAGCCGCTCCAAACAAAGCTGGGAGTGAATGGGACTTGTTGCATTTCTCCCTCTCCCCTACACACAGTCAGGCCCCAGCGGGAGGACCAGGCCAGAGGCTCGCTCCGCTGCGTGTGGTGTTTACCCAGGGTCCACCGCGCTCCAAGTCCCCCCAGCCAGCTTAGTTTAGCTCTGTGCAGCGCCTAGTACCACAGTAGTAAACACCAAGTACTTCTGGATCAGATGTAGCCTACCCAGAATAGATGTGCGCTATGAAGTTTGGAAGTCCAATGGCAGACCTACATTTTGTTTCTATCAACACTTATCTCTTAAAAACAAAAGACAAAACTCATTTTGATAAGCAAGTGGGACTCAACAAGGCAGCACCGAATCACAAAATTGACATTGCAAAATTTGAATAGATTTGATTAGTAGAAGTTGTACACTATGAAATACAAAAACACTGTACAATACCCACACACTATAGGTTTATTCAAAGTAATATCGTTTACATTAATTGTAAAACAAAACAATTTATTCAGCTTTTTGTACTTGTTTTATTCTGTTTTGTTGAAATAACGTCTATTTTTGTAGTGCCTTTATTGCTTACAGTGTAATGTGGCATTTATAGCTGCGTATTCTTCTTTCAAATATTAATTAAAGGGTTATTGCACATAAGGAGGCTTCTGCGGCCAACTCCAGTGTTAAGGAAATGATAGGCTGATGCTTGAACTGTTAACGCTGACAGTAATCCAGATGTCAGATGAAAGACGCTCTGTGCTATAGACACTTCTGGACACGCTTTAATCAAATTGTCTCCAGTGGATTATTTATGTTTACTGTAGATAACAAAACAGGATGGTTTGGTGAGCAAATAGTTTTAGATAAGTGCGACAGGTCATGGTTTGTACGGTCACTGATGTGAAATCAGCTTGACGTATGTTGACAAGAAGGGTTTAAATCTGTTAGATAATGGTCACTCTCTGAAAACTTATGCTAAATGAATCAAATAATATTGTATTTATTTGTGTAAGTGCACATGGGCATAGGACCTAATATCCTAATATTTGTTTTCATAAATTGTGAGAATGTGTGAGAACGTTGAGTCATTATTTTGTGGTATTGTCATTGTAATGTAAGCGTTCTTAACTAAATAAATACTATATTGTTTAAATAAAAAAACAAACAAACAACATTTCTAAAATGTCTAAAACAACTTAGCTTGTATTTCTTAAAACCGTCTTTTGTCTTGACATCAGACAAATCAAAAGTTGTGCTGCAGTATTAATTTGTGAGAAATAAAAATTACAACTATTTTACAGACTTTTAAAAAATAATGACTAAATACCAGTGTCCCTGTGTTGAAAAAAAAAAAACTCTAACCGCACTTGCCTTCTTCTTTGTATTGTACTAGGACTGAAAGCCAGACTATTCCTTCACATTTAGTTCAACCACATCCTAAAGACATGAAGTGTGTCAAGCTCGGTCTAGTCCTGGTGCACAAAGCTTTGGACAAACACCCTCCTCTCGCCCTTCACCCGCCCCCCTTCTCTCCCTCAGTCCGTTGACATCTGTTTGGAGTGCTGCTGCACCTGTAGGACCCAGCCAGTCACCAGTGCGTTTCTATATGTGTGTGTGTGTGTGTGTGTGTGTGTGTGTGTGTGTGTGTGTGTGTGTGTGTGTGTGTGTGTGTGTGTAGAGGAGAAACCAAAGGGAGGTGCAGAATGCAAATCCCCGGCGTTTGTTCCGGGTCTAGCGGTGTAGCCGGCTGACGGACTAACGACCATTTGCTGTGTTTGTGCGCGCAGGGGCCATTGTGGCAGCAGCAGCAACAGGCGTCACCGCTGAGGACCACCATATGGCTCGTGTGTGCTTTAGTCCCGGGCCACGGCCAGCCTGTTACAATATGCTTTTTTTCTGCCCGCGCTTTCATCTGCTGTCTCCCTTTTTTTTTTCTTTTTTTTTTGGGACATGAGCGCTCAGTTCGGCACAGATTGTATCGAAAGGGGGATTAGGACAAACAAATGCCAGTGGTAATTTTTTCTTGAACACTCTAGGATGAGGTTTTACAATTTATAGTAATTAGTTTGAGTCCTTGTGTCAGTGGGTTGTAGATGAAGCAACAGGTGATACTTGTAGTAGTTGTTACAATTAGATGTCATGCCTTAAATGAGGTGGTGTGTGTTTCTCTTATCTTTCCGTGTCGGGAAATCCAATTTATGTACACTTTTTATATTGCAAGGCTATATTACTTGTAAATTATCAAACAAATGTGAAATGTCTGTAAAATTAATCACCAAAGTTCTGAAATATCACTTTATACCCTTAATTGAAAGTTTACAATATGACTTAAATACATTTTTTAAATCAACTGTTCTTGTAGAATTGATTACTACAAACAATACACTAAATATTGTATTTCTTCAAAACGACATTCAAGATATTATATTATACATGAAATCAATTTTAAAGATCCTTAAAAACCCAAATGTTTCCACAAGGTTTTACCAAATCATTGCAGCTTCACTTTTTTGAGTGACTCTGCGGCAGTAACAGAAAAATATAATCAGATTACTACCAGTAACCACCCATTGCTCCTCAGCTGTTGGAGTTTAGGGACCCCAGCCTGTGTGTAATGAAATGTGGCTGTGTGTGCGGGAGAGGCGGCCGTGGGGGTCGCAGAGTTTCGGGGTTTTGAGGCAGCCGCTGTGGGCTGCGTTGGAGTGGGGGGGGGGGGCTTCTTGCTTTGTTTTTGGTTCAGAGGGAACAATAGGCGTCCTCCTGGGTGGGGCGGGTGTGCAGGGGGTCCCCGGCTGTAGGGGACTCGGCTGTCCTGTCCCAATCTGGATCTACTCTCTGTGTGCGGGTCTTTAACTGTCATGGAAACTCACAAATATCCCAAACTTCAAAACAAGCAGCTGAATTACAAGCATTTTCATCAACAGGTGGTGAGAGTGGTGCCTCGGTGTATGTCGCCAACAATTGTGTCAGCAATTTTTCTGACAATACAAAACATTAGTCAGTGTCAGATTGCAATGAGAGGTTGTAAGTATTCCAATAAAATTAATTAGAAAGCTAATTACTCACACTTGTACTGCCACAGCAAGCGTCTTGATGTCATAGCCGGTAAACGGAAATGCAGTTATACGGCTGCACGATTTTGGAGAAAAATATCTAATTGCGATTGATTTGATTCTGTCCAAAGTTCACATTATAAACAACTCCAGGAACATTTATAGGAGACTGAAATATGAACTGATGCAAACACAAAATTTGCTGCATGTCCTTCCCTTTCTCATCCCCATTTCATGCCACACTGTCCGGTCAAATAAAACCTGTAGGCCAAAAGAATCCATAAAAAAAGGGAAAAAAAGAAAGAAGTCATATCAACTAGTAGAAAAATCCCACGAATTTCAGAATATTTGTAGCGGTATAAGCTACTGGTACTCGAGATTTTTCTGATAACAAGCAGGATATTTTGTTATTTGCAGAAGACATGTAAAACTCAAAGTGCACTTTCATAAAATTCATTGCTACATATTGTACAACCCTGAATGTAGTGGCTTAATATTCAGATAAGTTGTAATCAGATTTCGAAATACTTTTTTCTTAGCGTACTTTGTTACTGCGTCCACTACAGATGTTTGCCAGTTTTCTTTTCAACAAGAACAATCTATTTGGCTTCTCTACAGGTTCAGATGCTGTTTAAAAGAAGTGCTGTACTCTCAATTTGTCTCCCCTCAAAAACACACCTCGCACCAAACAATCTGGCATTTCAACAACTACCACAACACTCTTAACTTTGAATTGCCGCTCAAGTATAGGACAAAGAAGGCTAACACCAAGGACCAAAGTAAACTAAATTACTATGAATCCTTGCAGGCGATAGTTGAAGTTATCTCGACACAGTGAGCACCTATCTGGAATGATAAGAACCAGCCAACAAAAAAGCGTGACATAATTGGATAAAGCGTTGCGACTAATGCTCCCTGGGAAGTCCGTGAGCAAAGCCTATGTTTCCTGGCCACAGCAGGAAGTCTGGTTTCAAACTACTCCTTGCTTACTTTCCCGAGCTGGGGAGTTGACATGATAAACACAGGGCAGTAGAAGGCCCCTCAGAGCCCCCCGCCCCACTCCCCAATCCTGTCCCAAATAAGCTTTGCAGTAATTACTACTGTACTCTTTGTTCAGGCTTCAACAAAAGACAAATGTTTTACTCACTAACAATTGTGTTTCAGCTTCCTTTCTCGACACAGGAGGGTTGTCAATAGGATCGATGCCCAGATACGATGTCAAAATAATTGCTATGTCGACTTATTGTTCAATAAATGATACAAGAAAGAATCATTTCTGAGAATCCATATCGTAGGCACTTTTTTAGCTGTAGACAATTACATAAATAACTTGTATAACTCATTATAGATATAAAATAACAACAAAATTGTTTCATGTTGCTGTCTATTTATGGCAGCTCATGTTCCATCTCAAGGATTTTTTACATCAATAGTAGTTTTTGAAGGGCTGCAAGATTAATCACAATCAAATCAAAATTTCAATGAACTTACGTTGCAATTCGCAAAGGCTGCAGTTTTTGAAGTTCCACAATTTCCTCCACAATCAACAGAATATCCTGTTTTATTCTACTGACCTTGTAGTTTATATCTGTACAAACATGTTCTGAAATACATGTGATCCTTTTATTAGTTTGTCAGTTCATGGGCCTATTTCAAACTGTAAAAAAAAAAGAAGAAAAAAAAAAAATATAAATGTATTATTGTGACAAGCTCCTTTTAGAATATCTTGATCTATATTGGAACTAGTATAAGATCACACGGAAATATTAAAGAATCTATTATTATTTTGTATTAATAAATACATTGCATCGTCCCAAGAAAAGAGTTTTTTGTTATCACTGTGGCATCAAAATTAGTATTGAGGATCAAGCCTTTTCTCTAGTATTGAAACTGAGTTTGAAAATTTTGTATAATTTCAACTTCGGCTTGTATCGATGATACAATTTCAATCTAAAAATGTGATCAAACCCTGAAAATAAATTAACATTTTTACACAAGATATTCTCCCTAGTTCTTGAGTGACCTTTCTCTAATTTTCCGGTGTACACTGACTTGTGATTCCTCATGACTGGATTTAATTTCAATTTAATTCTATAAACAAAATATTTGTGTGCATTTCATTGTCAACAATATTTAAAATATTTCTGTAGTCTTGTCTATCTACCGTGGAGGTTTATAAAATCTACATTTTTCTGAGAAATCAACATTGGATTTGATTTTGCCAACGTTTGTTAAGATTTGAGTATAGAGCATAATGGCACTTTAAGTATTTTGCTTCACAAGGACATGTTTTTGGATTCGCCTACTGCCCTTTTCACCTGCATAAGTTAAAATAAAGCAAAGCCCAAGTTTAATGGAGCCCAGACACAAACTTGGGTCTGGGGCTAATTCATTTGATATGAGTGGATACGGCTTTCCAAGTGGAAATGGACTGTAATTGTAGACGTGTAATCTCACGTCTATGCTGGACCATGAGTCCCACCCCCTGCAGGACGCTCTGTCTGCCCTGGAGAGCAGCTTCAGTGACAGACTGATTCACCCTCGCTGTGTGAAGGAGAGGTTTCGCAGGTCTTTCCTTCCTGCTGCTGTCAGACTTTACAATGAACACTGTTAGCCCTGAACATGTGTCATTCACCCGCTACAATCATGTGCAATATAATTTATCATACTATTAATACACTTTTACCTCACTATAGTCACTTAACAATACACTTAAGCCACTTTAGTTACCATTTTTACTGTAAATGAGAGTGTGCACTTTATACTTTATATTGTATTTTTTATGACCATGTTTATTTATCCTATTTTATTGCATGCGCCTATTTCTTTCATTCCTGTCCTAAACTGTGTGTTGCAACAGTGGAATTTCCCCATTGTGGGACAAATAAAGGATCTCTTATCTTATCTTATCTTAATTGTTGCGGGGGATGGACATTCAGAGTTCAGTGTGCTCTTTGTGTTATCAAGGTGCCATGCTATGCCCCATATCAACTTTTGCACAGGATAGTTTTGTATTTACGCAAGGACATCCTAAATAAAATAATGTTTTCGTAAAGCATCCGTACGTATCACCCAGTTCAGTCAATTCATAAAAAAAGACATTGTAGACTAAGACTAGATGTACAGACTAAATAGAGAGCATTGATAATGAGTTTACTTCATTTCTAATTTAACCATCCAACCACTGACAGGATGTTTTGGTGATGTTGGTTGAAACTGGTTACTGACAAGGCTGGAACGACCACATTTTCAAACAAATATTGCTCTTCAAGATGGCAATGAATAAGCTTAAACTGAACAAGGACATAGAAATTCTTCATTATACTCTTTTGACCCCAGGTTTGCATTTCATGAAAACTCCTCTACAGTGATTTGAAGATATGGCTTTATATCCAAATACTCTCTGGGCACGTTTCCATTGGGTCACTTTAGAGCGGATCAGGACGTCTGTGTCGGAAGGAGGCCGAGAGTGGTACTAGCTTCCAGATTATGTTAGCTCACTTTCGACTCCCGAAACGCTTGAGCGCAAGACGACTGGATAAAAAAAGCAGAGCTTACGAAAAAAAATGTGACTTGACCCAGTGATCATAACTTTATTTGTTGAGCCGCCCAACTTTGCAAAACAAGAGCATGTTAGCATCAGCTGTTTCCTGTTTATCGCCAAGACCCAAAACATGTTTCCAGTGCATAATGCATCCAACATTATCCAAACCCAGCGCATTTCATAAAGACAAAACGAGGTGTAGATGTGCAAAGAAGATGCTGAAAAAGCTGACAATAAACCAAAGGTAGTTTCTAGCTTTAGCCACATCTCACAGCACCACAAACTCCAAATTACTAAATGTCTTTTTGTGAATTGCTGTGACCTAATAAAGAAAATGTATAATAATTCAGGTACAATTTATATTTATATTTTATTTATTAAGAAATGGTACATGGTATGGTATATTAAGAAATAATCTATGGTTTTCTATTTTTTTTTTTTTTTGCAGTACTGTATCTGTATCTATAATTGACAGTAAATCAGCTGTCCCAAACAAAGACTACTTAAAACAGCAGACTACACCTCCACGCCTTTAAATTGTCCCTGTAAGTCAGACGAGAGGTAAATCCACGCGCTGGCACTGCTCCTGACGCCACACCTCTTAACTGGTGTTGGGGCTGCTGTAACCTCTGTAAGCCTGTTTGGATCAAAGCTTATTTCCTCAGTGTGTTAGACAGTCTCAGTGCTATAGACCTCCATGTGTCGCACAAAGCCTCGCCACAAGAGTAAAAAGAGTAGAAGAACTGGAGGAAGACGGTAGGAACTATTGAGATGAGCTGCTTGCCAAACCTTTTACCATCACATTTGTAGGAGGAAATAAGCACTTCACTGTATCACAGCAATCTCTGACCAATTACGGAGTGTGTGCATAAATGGTAATGCTTCTGAAGAAGAGATGGGCAAATAATAATGAGTGGAGCATGTTGTGAATTATAGCCTCTTCACTACTCAGTCCTCACCAAGCGTGTGTTAGTGTGTGTTGTGTTGGAGCACGAAGAATGGGAGAATCTGGTTTCTTTTCAACCGCTGATGCCTTTCACTGATTTTCATGAATAACTCTTTGTTTGACAACCAGCTTCAAAAATCAGGACAGAATATTTACAAAAGTGCAGTTTTTCTGTCCACAAGGAGTAATTTGTAATGGATTTATGAAAACGGGATTATATGCACAGTAAAGCGCATATGACAGGTTAGGCTGTACATTTCACAAAAACTTGATTATATTTAGAATTTTACTAAAAACTTGCCTCTTTTTCCCAGATTGACACTTTTTGATACATTTGACAAATAATAATACCAGGTAACACCTTTATTTTGTTAAATTATTGTTCAGAAAAATGTGACAGTTGCCTTTAAATTGCCCCTGCATTTTTGATGGAATGTGACTTCTACTTCCTGTGATTTTCAACTTTTACTTTTTCTTTACAAACTGAAAATTGACTAATGAAAAACTATGGTACATATTTAAGGCCTATCCTACCAAACTAAGTAATAATTAGCTAAACAGGTTCTGAAAATACTTAGGATTCATTCAGTAGTTTGTCAGTTTTGGCTCATTTCAGTATTCCTATCAATTCTCTTGGATGCGTTAAAATGTGAACTTTGAACGGAATCCTAACATTAAAACATCTCAAATCTAATCTTAATACTAGCAATTAGAGATTTTTCCCAAATCGTGAAGCCCTAGTTTGATGTGAGATAAGCATTAATGAAAGTGAATTCACAATAACATGACATTTGATTTGATGTTCCTGGTTTTCACTCTCAGTGCACTTGGTCAGTATACCATGCTCCACGTTTGTCAAAAGCTTCTTTACCTAAGTGCAAATGCCTGGGCACTCCTCGCCCTGAGGCAGTGTGCTCCTACCCGAGCACACACCAGTATGTTGAGGTACGAGTTAATGCACGGAGAGAGCATACTTTGCATGTTTGAGTTGTGGTCAGAAACTTGTGTCCTGACCTGACCCCGGCTGCCGTGATCTGAGACCACAATATGGCCGCAGTGACTGAGGAGTGAACTCTCTCAAACCATAGCCCATGTCCAAGTGTGAAGGGCTGACCACTGAAAGCACTATTTGTCAACAAGTCAGTATTCAGCAGCAACCCAAAAAAGGACACTCACATACTGGCTTTATGTATTTCTATGTGTGATGAATGTTTGTCTGAGTTTGTTTGTTTGTTTGTTTGTTTGTTATGGGGCGAGCTGCATCTGCTAGCTTATCTTATTTTATCTTGCTAAAAGGCCATATCTTAAACTCATCCTCTGCATCATCTCAGTACATCAGCATTTACCAGGCTGTGTTCCCATAGTGACCAGGTTGTTTCAGGGGCAAGATGCTTGTCATCATATTGCTGAATACATTGAGTGAGTTTGAATAACATGAGCAATTTTACCTTGTCTGTGGTGTGTCCGTGACATGTCTCAAGAAAATGAAGCTGCGCTCAGTCACCTTCGTATTTACCGCTTAGACAATAAAGCACACATCGTTTCCACTCAAAGTTCTTGATGATTGTACATAAGCAGAAAACATGAGTTATTATTACCTCAAATGCAGCATAAATCCTTATGTGCCTGGAGGTACCATTAGAACATGGCAAAACATTGTCAAGTGGAACAATGTTTGCTTTGAGGATTATAAGAAAATCCTCTTGTATAAAACCCATGTGTGCAGGGCTCATGTTGGAAGCAGTTGAAACAGATGCCGTAGAGTGGTCCAACAGGGAAGGAGTGAAAGTACTGCCTCAGCCATGATAACACACTCAACTTGTTAAGCACGAGCCCCCGCGGGTTCACACACACATATCTGTCAGGCTGTTGAGTCTAAACAAAGAGTATATGCCAAAATAAAATAAATATGAGGAGTCAAACCAATTCAAGTGACAAATGCCATTCTGTGGAACATTGCAGGCTGAGCAATGCACCTCACTGGAGACAAGCAGGTGGCAGACCCCACACCAGAAAACTTACAGGCGTTTTTACTCATAAAAGTAGGTGGCTTCCCATTGTAGCAATGTTTTTCAGTTCCTGGTTTTAGTTCCAGGCCCCCTTTGATGCTTGTTCACACAGACTAGGAACTACTAGGATTTGAGGCCACTGTATCAAGAAGGAAGTCCTTATAATCACCCACTGCCTATTTACTCAGAGGAAGCACCCAGCGATAGGAGCTGGAAGTGGCTTTAAAATGAACAACTGTACAGTGTGAGTCATTTGAATATTTAAGCGATTGGGGTTAGGAAAACAAGTGTCTTTTTTTGTCTTTTGAGTGCTGTAAATTATGTACATAAAACTGTGATGCACAAAAAACAAACAATGATTTTCACAATAAACACAATTATTCAGTTAGTATTATGAATTATTCGGAATTAACTACATATTGATTAAGATTTTTATTTTTTTGGGGCTGTCCATGTCATTTCTCTAATGGATCAACAAGTCTGAGAATTATTGAAACATTTTTCCCAACAAAAGCAGTGTTGTGCATGTACTTCCCTGGTTTCTGATATGACTGGAAAGTACCTGCCCCGAGCACGTCCCCAAAATGTGGCCCCAATCCCAGTTCTTATACTCATGCATCGGATGGAAACTGAAACTAAAAAAAGTACCAGGATCTGAAAAGGGTTCCTGCAGTGCTGAATCCCCCATAGTTCACCTGTAAGAGATTACTGAGATTATGCGAGACAAGGTTGGAAATGTAGTCTTCAGGTTGAATGTGGACTTGAGCACAGAATATAGATCTGATCGGTCTGTAACACTAATAATGTATGTAGCTGGTATGAGTGCAGGGCATGCGAGAGCTCCGTGGCAAATGAAGAAAAGCACCTCACATACAGAGAGCAGCGGAGTCCAGGGCAGCTGCCGGACTGTGGCGACCTGCCCTGAGTGGCCTCTCTTGGGGCTGGCACTGACGCCGCCGAGCCTGCTGTCCTGGCTTGAGGGTCCTGGGCCTCACAGAGAGAGAGAGTGGAGGGGGCACCAGGGGCACGGCTGTAGCCCACCCCAGCAGTCCACAGAGCTGATGGCCGTGTGACTAATGCGTCTCCAGCGTCCATCTGCTGTGGGCGCTGTGATAGATGGCCTGTGGAAACAACTCACGACAGGAACAGGAGTTTGTATTAGGTCTAATTGTTTTTTAAAACTGCATGGATCATACACTTTTTCAGTGTATGATTGCATGATGAACAAGTTCTTCCAGCCATATAAAGTCAAAGTCAAAAGGCTTCTTGGGAAATTTACTGTCATGTATTATGTGTATAAAGAAGAATTTAGTAAAGTCAAAGTAGTAAAGGTAATTGTCCAATTGGGCACTTGTCAACAGTCATGAGTTATGTTGGGAGGGATGTCATGAATCACGATAGCAAATTCAGTTATATTATATATTAACTATTATTAGTGTGAGAAAAAAATACACAATGTGACAATAATTCACAAGTTCTGAGATCATGACCAAACATTTGTGAAATCTCTCATTTTCTTTCATTCTCATTGTCTAACACGTTACTGTTCTAATGTTTGTGACCAGCCTTTGAAATCAAACTTTCTAAATGACAAGATAAAGTTGATCTGAAAAAACAAAAACAAAAACAAAAAAACAAAAAAACCAGCTAGATTAAAAGTACTTTACATTTAGATGTATATTGTGGACTACATTCAATTAATACTAATAATAAATACTTTATTTTGCTTCTAAAATGGTCATAATTGTTTTGTTTTTGTTCTTACAGTTATATTGTGACCTGAATAATCACGATTATTGCTTTACTGAATATTCTTGACGTCCTTATGGAAAGCTGAGGCAATGAACTACAAGCAACAAAATTATTTTAGAATTAAAAAAAAAAAATTGTATATAAAAAATAAATGATTACAATTCTAAATTATTGTTACACAAATAATTATCTTTAAAATGATTGAAAAATTAATGAAATAATACACATTATTATCACTTCCCCCATGTTTAATGGAGATAAGTCTGTTATCTAAAGTTCGGGAGCAGGACCACACCTCATCCACGCCCCTTCCGGTGACTACTCTATTTAAACTTCCCGGTCACACACACCAGTGTTCGTTATTTCGTGCCCCTCTCTCCCACCCTCTTCTGATTGTTCTGTCTTATCCTTAGTCGGGGGGTATCGAGGCCCGGGAGCCTGCTGCCCTCATCGCTAGAAGCCCCAAAACGGCATTGATCATCTACTCTCATGCATTTTATCGTTCTTGATCGCCAATGAACTTCTGCATCCAAGCTTGAGGTTGTGGTCCTTGCTAGTGAATGCACATTGATCAGTGGGTTATCTCTTCTATTTCTCAACAACAAGAAATAGTCATTTCCATTCTGTATCCATGAGACCCTGACATATGAACACATTACTTATCTCTTCTACACACGTTATGCCATCTACCATCTTATAAAATAATATCAACGCGAAGGTTAGCCTGTTTGTTTATGGTCATTCAATTTAATATTGCACTGATATTTAAAGTTCAAGTTTGCAGCCTTTATGAATGCCATTGTATAGCCCATGTACAGCGATTCAGTAAAATAGCCGGCAAAGTTTAGTGGATGAAAGATGTTTCACCTTGATGAATAAATGGTGCCGTAGAGCTGTGCAGTTAGAATAGAGAAGGCAGGAATTTAAATCTCAGATGTGGAAGGTCAATAAGGTTTAGTGCAGACTGTTGCCTGTAAGTTCTAACATTGGGAGGTAATAAATAAATATACGACTTCCATAGTATTTCAAACATAAGCACATCTGTACATGCATACTATGTGAGGTGCAATGTCAAATGAAGACTAGTGCAGTAAATGTACGAAAATGGGCTTTTATTTTGTTTTTATTTTATTTTCTATTCTTGTCAAAACTATGTAGCCCTTGAAGAGTTTTGTTCAATTTTCTTGACTTGATTTTGGATAATATTGTATAACGCAATCCAATCTTTGATTTAAAATCCAATCATTTTTGTTGAATTTGAAAAACATTTAGCCTTGATTGTGACAGTTATGGTCTGTCAGCATTTGTTCTGAGATATGTTTTTAAGACTTTGAAACCAGTTCATTTTTCTGTATTCAACTGAAAAAAAAAAAAGCATTACGGACGAGTACACTTCAGAATAAAGATTGGCTATGTACAATTACTCTGAAACAAAAACCTACAGAGAGTACAGTGAATATAAAAATTTCAATTCAGAGTAATAAGAGTTAAGAAAAGTTATGTCTTGTAAATTGTTTGAACATAGATGTGTTTGTCTTAAGCTGTATGCTCAGTGTGTTAAATGTAAAACACTTACACAACCTTACACTTTACATAAAGGTACTAGTTTTGGATGTTTTTGAGAGGCAGGAAAGCTCAAGTCTTTAAGGTGGTTCTCAGTGTTGGGCAAATGACTCTGCTTGAAAGGAAAAAGGTGCCAGCAGAGGAAACGGAAATGGAGGAATAGAATAAGCACAGGGCAAGCCTTAGTCCAAGCAACAGATCCATGCGATTGTGAGTCATTGGCTCACTCACTATTTGCTGTGCTGCTGGAACAAGGTTTAAATGTGTCCAAAAATCTGCCTGCTAATTTACATGCCTGGGTTGTGGTGCAAGAGTGTAAAAATGAGGCTTACATCTCCACAGTGAGAGCTGGGGCTTGGCGGACTGGCCACGGGAAGTGTGAACTGTAGATGAGCAGACAAAATGACATGTGTTCGCCCAAGGAGCTGGCACAGTAATGCCGTGTGTTTGTGCCACTCCGGCCCTGCTGTTTACCGTGGGGGATTTTACAAGAATTGTCAGCAGCTGGCAAACCCTTCAGCCTTTTCCATTTTCTGTCCGCCTGTAAACACGTGCAGTAGTGCTCCATGACTGCTCTTATGTGGATGGGATGTAGGGCTGCTATCACACGGCGCTAAAAACAGGCAATTTTCTGCATGAAAAGAAGCAAAGATTTTTTTATGTGGCTGCAGGTAAGCAGGTATAATTGATGTGAAGTTAGTTGCTACATCTACACAAAACAATCACTGGGAACCAGAAAGCTTCAGATTGGCTGTAGACACACTTAATGACAACTGTATGGTAAAGATGTAACATAAAGAAAAAAAATGGGCAAAGAAAAAAAAATTACCACATGGATGCAATTTTAAAACAAGATTCTGTACTATTTCAATACAATAGATACGATCTCTTTTCCAGGTTTCTGAGTCTGGTTCCCATCCTCCGTTGCACCTTGAGTCAAACACAAACTCTACCATGCCATCAGATTTGACGCATGTTTTTCTTTCTTTTCGCCTCGTAAGCAGCCATGTTTGTTTTGACGCTAATCCCTGACTGGCTAATGATCCACCTGTCAATCACGCCCATCTCAAATCGCGGATATGAAGACCAGACTGATATCGATTTGTATAAAAAAATATGAAGAGATATCATTGTTGTCTTTCCAGGAAAACAGTCTCATGCTATAGTAGGTCAATAAAAGGAAAAAAACTGCAAAGATTTTCGGACAGGTCTAATTTTTCAATCAAGACAAAACACAGTGGTAAACTAAAAAAAACTAAATTACAGTGCTTATTCTGTATTCTATTTTCTTTCAGATTTTCTTGGTTTGGAAAGTGTCCCTCTGACCACGTCTCCTGGAGAAGCCCACCACTGCCTTCAACTGTTGAGCCATCTTTCTGAATGTCCTCCTGTGATTCCCTTTGGATCTGAGCTAAATAACTACTCGCTTACTGTTAGCCCCTGTTGGCAGCCAGCATGGAGCGCAGCAGCTGGAGCGGCAGTGAGAGTCCAGGGGAGGACATGGACAGACTCAGTGACTCTGGAGGAGACAAGACCATGGATGGAGACCCGGAGGGAGTGTGGAGCCCCGACATCGAGCAGAGCTTTCAGGAGGCGTTGGCCATCTACCCCCCCTGTGGACGCAGGAAGATCATATTATCAGACGAGGGCAAGATGTATGGTGAGTGAGATTAAAAATGCCGGAGTCTGGATTTTATTATGATGATAGCTAAATAACTCTTTCCACAATAGCTAAAAAAGGACTTTAAGCCATACACTTAATATAATATAAGTTTAGGATTAGGGTAAATAGCAAACAAATACTGATGTTCAATATTTGTCATAAAGTTAGGTATTTCTTTCAAAAATATTGAATGTTCCAAGTTATAAAGGCACTGCCTTCTGCCCTCTGAAATTATGACAAATCATCAAATTCAAGAACATGAATTCAACCTCTTAATAGGTTTCAGTCAAAAACATTTATTTATCCAAAACATTCAAAGTTATACTCAGGTATATTCAGGTTATACAATTTTCTGCATCAAAGTTGTTCAGTTGCTTCTAACATCTATAACAAATTCCTTGATTTCATTGGTTAAAATTACTTTTTTGTTTAGTTGCTTTTAGTAATTTCTTACATAAGGACAAATGCATTCATTTGATATTTTCTTTCTACTTCCGGGTCCGCCTCACAGAAGGCCCTCGCTCAGCGCCTTTGAAGTACAGGGCCCCTAATAATGATAATGTATTCATCATTAATCATTTCAACTGTATTGTATTGGACATGTATGGCCGTTGGAACTTACTTGAGGGGGGGGTAGAACTTTAGTGCGTGGTAAAGTGACACTTTCTGTTTGAATGGGCTTACTGTGAGTTTGGGGTCATATACTAAATGCCTAGTAAACTTTACACTCGCATAGTTGTTATTTACGTCTTTGAAACTGTATAGTTTGGTTTCGTAGTGCAGTATTATTCTAATATGCCGTTAAAATCCTTTGAAAGCCACATTACATGACTACTACTATGACCATTTTTGTATCATCTTTAGCCATGGAAATAGTATGTAATTGCCCAGATGTCTCTCTGAATACATAAGCTCCAAGCTCAGCTGCATGGTTCAGGTCAGTGAGGATAGAGGAACAGATAGTGGCACAGGAAGTTTGTGGAGGACATAATAATCTTCAGTATCAGATATGGATGTACAACATCAAACTATAATGTTATGATTATTTTAAGAAGAAACATCACAATTTAAACTGACCAAACAACTGTGACGTACTTAATTCACATCGATTAGCTCTCCTAGAGTATGTTAAGTTAATGTGACATAAGTAGCCAGATAAAAAGCACTTAACACTAATGTTCACCCTCTTGGAGTATACATTGAATAGAAATTACTTACTTTGCTTCTAAAACTCTTGCATTTTCAGTTCTTACGATTATTTTTTGATCCGAATGACCAAATAATCTTGACATCCCTGGTATCAGAGTGACACAGAGACAATACAGAAGGAGCATCAGAAGCGGTGGAATGAGAGCTGTATGTCTGAGTGCGCTGTATTTGTGTGTGAACTAATAGAGTGTTGAACAGATGGTGCTCTGGCTGCCACCAGCTGCGCCGCCCTCCCTCGTCTTCTTTCACTCCCCACTCTGCCTTTTTTCAACTCTTTTTTTGTTTTCACACTTTACATGCACTCTGCACAATGCTCTGCCATTCTCTACACATTTCCTTCACATCCCTCTGGAATTTTAGGATGCAAATTGAATAAAAATCTTGAAGAAATAGTGATCAGTTTTAGCGTACCAAGCAAAGACACCTAAAGAATTTCCTACCATAGAGTCAGCAAAACATCAGCCGTGGAGTGTGCTGTGATTTACATTTTGGGTTGAGACAGATGCCCTTCCTCACTCAGCTCTCTTCATTTATATGGATTTGACAAATTTGAGGGCTTTGTATTATTGAGTGCATAAAGAGATGGGCCAGTACCAAAATGTTATTAACATTATGAATGTTGTTTTGAAGATATGTAAAATTTGAATATATAGTATATCATTAAAAGTAAAAAAGAATAAAGAGAGCTGAAAACGGTAGCCTATAGGGGGATATTTCTGCACTTTTGAGATTAATTTTACAGACATTTCACATTTGTCTGATAATTAAACCTCAACTAATACTTTTAAACATGTTTTAACACATTTCGTCTGGATTGACATAATATCGTCGTACTATCGTTAGCGGGAAACTCAAAAAATATTGAGATATAAATTTTTGTCAATAACGGCTACCCCTACATGCACGTTATGTATTTTACTATTGTATGGTGATTGTTGATATAACGTAAACATAATAGAGATCAAGATTGTGTCGTCATAACTTAAAGAATTCTCAGTTAGCATAATGTTAAACCACATGAAGATTTTAAGTAGGTGAATCTGAGATTTACTGTTCACTACCTATACTGTAGTTTGATTTGCTGACCCAGTAGCTTATCGGATGGCTCCATGGTTCTTTAATCTATCTTTTCACTGTGTATTTAATAATACATCTCTATGGACAGTTGGCACAAATTGACTGTTCTTAAGTTTTGACATTCAATCACAAGCTCTATTCACCTTATTCTGCTCCCACCTACTTCTGTCTCTTTTTGCCACAGACCTGCACTTCACACGTAATGTCACTTCCGGTTTGGCAGGAACAAGTATACCTACAATAGGTGTCCTTATATTCGACTTTTAGGGGTGTATATAAAGACATCTACTTGTGTTAAGAGTTCATAGTTCACTGTGATTGGTTAATTCTATCTGTCACTCCCAAACAGCCTTTGGGAGGTTGACCAATAGGAGGAGTGGGCTAAATCACACTGGATTTATTTTACTACATTAAACATATAAACATTTTGACACAACATACATTTTCCAAAATGTTGTCCATCCTTATTAGTTTTGTGTATCATTAAAGTACCAATGCTTGGTGTGGATTAGTCCATGGTATCGCTTCTCTCTTTTCTGGTTGTACCATCACTAATCCACCTCAGTGTTGTCTTTTGCTTTTGTCACTGCTGTTTGTCAGCCCTGTCCACAATGTCCTTCTCAGACTAGTAACATAGTTCAACATCAGGGTTAACTTATATATTCTGTGCAAATCAGCTATTACATATAACTATGATATTTTTTCATTCAGACTTACCAAAGGAAGAGAGACTTTACTCTTGCCTGCTTTTTCCACTGACTTTGGAGAACACCTATTTATTATTGCTCAGAAAGGGGCATGACTCAAGGCAGGATTACTTAAAAGCCACCCTGATACTCTGCTATTAAAACTAAGCCCAGAGTCTTTAATGGTGCCGTTCCCGAGAATCACATTGAAACAGAAATGACTGACAGGTGAGTCGTCTGACACAGAGGTACACATCCATGGCTTAGGGATGCGGTTTTGTCTAAAAATACTGCGGGAAAATGGACTACAAATAGAAAAGAAGGAAAATGCCGGAGCGTTTACTTGCAGGTGAAAATCTCAAATGGACATGTAGCCTATAAAAGGAGAGGGGATGAAAAGATGAAAAATAGTGCTATTATCCCTGGCAAAGGTAGAGGTATAAAGAACTGACCACTGTCTTGGTCACACACACACACACACACACACACACACATACACATACACATACACACACGCATACACACACATACACACATACACACGCACAAACTGCATATAGATTTTCTGGAAGCATAGGAAAGTCACTTAATTGGTATCGAGCCTTCTATGATTTAACACAGCCAGAATACATGATGCATTAATATTGTGTGAAGGCTTAACATGGAATACAAAAGATTACAGCGGCAGCATCTTGAGGCTTGTTACGCTAGTAGATCTATGATTTTTCCTACGGTTAAGATTTTGCTTCACATCCTTGCTTTTGCATACTTAAAAGTACATTTTCACAGTATTATATATTACACTATGTAGCCCAAGTAAAAGAAGTTTGAGAAATATATGCTTAGAAAAAAATGTGCCTAGATAATTATTGTGTTACTTTTTATGGTAATGCCGTACTTAATGTCTGATCAGTCTGCCCACACAGCTCTTAAATTGTTTACGCTCTTGCATTTGATAAGATATATTAAATGTATCGCTATTCACAAAGGGCTAATGCAAAACATCCTTTTGTTGAATTTAACCTGATGTCACTCTGTGTTTGAAAAAAGACTGAAAGCACCACATTCCCATGGCCCCTGAAACCTGCTCTACAGATAAGGCTTATTAAAACCAAATAGTGAAGGGTCACGTCTGAAGATAATAGACTAATTAAACATTCACATTTAATGCACCATTGGTAAACAGGCATCTACTCAATAAATTAAAGACTGGCATGATCTACACAGAAGATTACTCTGTAATTAAAACATGCTTTAAGGAAATTTAATGAAAAGCATAGAGAGTGGAACATGCATTTAGGATCCACAGCTGCTTTGAGATTATCATATTCACTAATTCTATTATTAAATTGTATACAACCTGCTTCTAATCTACACCAGGACGTCACTTTGGTTAACAATATTCATAAAAGACAGACAGAGAAAGAGCCTCCCACTGCAAGCAACAAAATATCCTGTCTCAATGGGCTTTTATTATGTATAAAACTTGCTAACCCTTTATTTTAGACTTCTGTGTAGGCGGAAGAAACATTTGTTTAATTATTCATCTTTCTCTCAAGTGTTAATGCCCCAGGGTAACTGTAAATCCAATCAGAATATTGTAAATCTAAATTTGAAGTTCTGTACCTATACAATATAGTATCGAACAATAGGACCCTCAATACAATATTTCAGTCAGTCAATTCCAGTGTGATGTATCACAGAGGTGTATATCAATATATATGGATGTCGATGTCCAGAGCTGCAGTGACTGAGCTCTCGCTCTGCTGCTCTGTGAGGCAGGTGTCTGCAGTCCAGCCACAGCCGAGTACTTCTGCCTGCAAGAAATGTGTCCAACAGCAAGTATCTTTATCCAAAACAAGCCCTGTCCATGTGCATGGCTGTGCGGGGGCGGGGTATCACGCTTAATGACCATCTGACTTTGGCCTTGAAGTCTTTGACTGAGCCCAGAGGAGGGGGTACTCAGAGAGAGGGACAGAGAAGGAACAGCCAGAACAGAACAAACAGACCAGAGCATGGACAGAGAGCGGGAGCGTGTGTGTGTGTGTGTGTGTGTGTGTGTGTGTGTGTGTGTGTGTGTGTGTGTGTGTGTGTCTGTGTGTCTGTGTGTCTGTGTGCAGCAGAGTTTTGGAAAGAGCGAGGGAGGGCTGTGTGCTGCGGGGTTAGTGAAGGATGATAATTCACCGTTAAGCCTCCTAGAAAGACCAGCTGGCCCCTCTGGAGTCAGATGTCAGCCTCAGCAGCCAGGGCCCAGTGTGTGTTGGCACTAATGCACGTACAGACAAGTGCGGGCGTGCGCGTGGGGAGTGAGCGTGCACGAGGGGTGTGCGCTGACAGTGGCAGCGTCAGACTGCTAGGAGGAAAACACCTGCACGGGAGCTGGAGATGCTATCGTAGTAAGCCCCCTATCTGAGCGAGAGTGGGACACACTGACCATCTGCTGTTAGTCAGGCCCATTGTTCTGAGTCGTTTTGGGAGGGAGGGAGGGGGGAGGAGGGGTGCAGGGGGGAGTAGAGGTTTTGGCTTTGTGCTGATCTTGACCATCAGTTGGCCAGCTGGCCTGACTTTGGTTTTCCACTCAGTCGGAACAGAAAGCAGCAAAAACACACACCAAACCAAAGTAAATGTAGCATGAGGCCCACAACATGCTCATCAGCAGCATTCAGAAAATAAACAGTCACTAAACAAATGGAATCACTAAACACATAAAGCAGAATTGTGAATGTAACGACACAAATGTCTTCAGTTATGTTTAGTGCTCTGCATGTGCTAGTCAGCAGAGGGCTTTTTCCCAGGGGAATACAATGATCGAATCCAAGTCCGCGACAATTACTTTTTATCTTTTGTTTGAATTAATGTGATCTGATGAAAAAAACAACACATTTTCACCGACGGCAACAGGCTTCCAAGTCCTTGAACAGCAGGAAACACACAGTCTTGAAATGCCCCAGGGTTTATTTCGCCTCGACTTGTGAAAAAAATGACATCTTTTTGGTCATGGTCCAGTAACATCATGCTACTGACATACTGATACATGGACTCAAATCTGTCCACTTTGATACAGACAATACATCTCTGATATTCAAGGTTTACTATACTGACATATGAATGAATGACATTTTAGGTTAAATATGCAATACTCCTGGTATTCTTTGTTAATATATCCTTCGTCATTTACCCAGGCTTTGGACTGGCATTAAAACATCATTTTTATTTTTCGATGGCTCTCTCAAAGTTGTCCCAAACATAAGTTATTGCAGACTTCTTTTTATACAATTTCTGTTCCAATGCAACATATACACTACTAAGGTGGAGATTTGTCCACGCCTGCTAACCAGTGCTACATATGGACACTCATGCTTTGTGCCAGCATCAGGTTTTGTGGCCTGGCTCTTTTACTCGTCTCTCTCCTGTCTCTCTGCAGCTCACTAATCTATACTCGCCAGGTCATGCTGAGTCTGCTCTGCTCCCTATTGAATGGCTTGAATTATTCAGCAGTAGAAGTGTGTGTGTGGGTGCGCGCTCGTCCCTGTGCACTCTCATAAGCATGGGTACAGCTGGCCTGCTGGGTCCTCTAATCAGGGGACGGTCAGTCTGCGTGAATGCCGGTATTGTTGCTCTATGTGTATTCAGGCTTGTGTGTGTGCGTGTGTGCGTGTGTGTAAGGGGGAGCTCTACAGGGGCAGTGGTGATTACGGTGTGGCTCTGTGAAACGGCACGTCACGGGGTCGCGGGGTCAACAGCGCTAAATCAGGCGCTAAGTTGTTTGCCAGGTCATATGATTTGTGCTGTGATTGTCTGCTTGAAATCACTGCTTTTTATTGGCGGGTTTGGAGAGCAGCATTATTAATGTTCAATTTGGTTCTTCTCTCTGTCTACCTCAGGTCGGAACGAGCTGATAGCCAGATACATCAAGCTGCGGACGGGCAAGACGCGGACGAGGAAACAGGTAACTATGGAGGACAGTGACATCCAATCACACTCTGTCTGTCTGCAGCAGCCATCAAATGTCATTCTGATATAATGCAGCTGTGGTGAGACTGATGCTTACTTGCCTTTTGGGGAAAGACTAAATACATAATAAATACCTTTGAACTACAGCTCAATGCAAAATAATGTTTTATGATTTGAGTAACCATTATTCATATTTTACACAAATCTTGAGTACAGTATCCATTAAAAACAGTTCAACGTGGCAATTAAAAAAAGTCTAAATTTAAAAATGTAATTAAAAGTAACAACAAATAATAATGCTTCTATTGCGCTTTTCCTGATGCACAAAATCCCTATACAATTTTGTGAATTATTCATTCATTCCGGAAGCAAGGCTGCCATTGGCCCCTCCGACCACCACCAACACTCACACTAAATCTATACAAGGCAAGGTGGGTGAAGTGTCTTGCCTAAGAACATGAGAACAGTGTGCACTAGAACTGCAGCTGCCCCACTTTGGCACCTGGTTTTCCCAGCGGTCTCCCAACCAGGTCCAACCCTGCTTTGCTTCCGGGCTCAGACATTTACAAGGAGCTATGGCAACATATCAAATATCAAATATTACGGTTAGATCAAACTAGATACTTTAATACAGTTAATTAATAATTCACAAACTCAAGTCAGTCTTTCTTCTAATTACTGACATTTTAACAATATAACATTCTTATACCACCAAATACACCAGCTGTTTGTCATTTGATGTTGGATATTAACATTTACAATTTAACAAGAGCATGCTAAATAAAATGCTATATTATTCGCTGCCATAATTGTCATAATGCTTATATTACGGCTTTCGCGGCCTGTTATGTGAGGGGCAGTAGTTGCCCCGTGTTTCCAGGTGTCTGTCATTGTTGCTCTGAAGATGTCATATATTGTCTCTGTGCTGTTGTCAGGACAAGTGTGTGTGTGTGCCCTCCTTGTGTGGCAGCCGCCTTTCATAACCATGGCAACTCACTGTTTGGTCCTGTCTCCTCTCCCCTCCTCCTCCTCTCGCCCTCGCCTCTGCTTTCTTCCAGGTATCCAGTCACATCCAGGTCTTGGCCAGAAGAAAATCCCGGGAATTTCAGTCCAAACTAAAGGTAAGGCACTGTGGTGAGAGCCTGGGGCATGTTTACTGCCATGTCCATGAAGGAAGTCATGTTTGTGCATTTGCAGTTGATTAATGGAGTTCAGCTAATGGCAAATGTGGGTAAACAGAATTTGAGTGCCAACTACACCAAATTTAAAGTGGTATGTTGCCAAAGAGTTATTGCAAATTTAAATCAATTGGTATCGTTCTTACATTGTTGCTTTAGCCTGTCTATGTCTGCACAATACAAACAATTTGTTTATTGTATGTCAAATTAGTTGATGTGAATACCTCCTTATTTGAGTGTTTACTTGATGTTGCAGTTGATTAGTGAAAGTCGACTAATGGCAGCATAAACATACTGTCAAAAGTCCCAACTACACCAAATAAAAATTATTGGGGAAAAAAAAAAAACCTTTAACCATCAACATCTTTGCCACACTCTTAAAAACGACATGCCTCTAATTTTGCTCAGTTGGTAATAGAAGTTAAGAACATGGAAAAAAGCTTATCAAGTTTTGTTTTGTTGCACGATAAATTACCTTTTTTTGTAACAGCATTAGCCATTTTATGCAACTATTTTGCTTAGCTATTTGAATTATTGCTCTTGCATCTTGTGAACATAATAATAATTATGGCGGTCAGTCAGTATAAACAACAGTGATATAATCAGTAATTGTTGCCTTTAATATATTTGTAAAAAGACTGCAACTTTTGAAGCCATGCGTTCTCCATAACAACGCAAATGCACTACTGTTTCTGGCCAGAACCCACTACTGATTCCTCATTAGCACAAGTAGCTTTCTCTATTAGCGACACAGCCCACAACAACATGTTTCTAGATAATCTGCACAACCCTTACAATAATTACCGCTGTTCATGGATTGTCGGAAAGGCAGGAATTAGGGCAAAAGCCTGGTTACTGTTCAGTGTGTGGCCTGCTTTAATACCCGATGGAAACTTAATGAGTGAATGTGGTACTGGCTCAAGAGCAGTCTGAAGCCACTGCTTGCTTGTTAACTCCTAACTTGGATGGATGCCTGTCACAGCGGTCCGTGTATCCTAGGTGTCTAATTAGCCCTGTTTAGGTTTTTAGACACTGCTCCACCCCCTATGGGCCCCTCCCCGTCTTCCTGTCATCCTCTTATGTCCATACATCCCATTCATTTGTTCCCAGTCTATTAATCTCTCTCTCCTCCTCCCTCGCTCCCTCTCACTCTCCTCTCTGTTGGTTGTAATTAACTTCGTGTAAAGCAACAAAGGAGCGCTTGTTTTCCGGGAAGAGTGCTCGGAAAGCTGAATGGGAATACAGAGCCGGACTGCGGTGATGTTTGCCATCATAAAACAAATGACAGATGGTTCTTCAAGACGGCTTTTTTGAAACAGTATCTCTGTGGCTAATAGAGGATTACATAACGCAGTACAGTTAGGCATTTGATAGCTCGAAAATGGTAATATATGCCCCTACTGTCCAGGCATACATAATTATCAAGGGGAATGGGAGCCGGGCAACAGGTCTATGCAGTCTGTAGTCTGTTGGCTGGCTCTGTAAATTGATACTGATTAGAAGGTAGGTGTATGACAAATAATAAAACGTTGGCTTAGTTCCTTGTTTTTTGGCGCCACAAGAGCACTCCACAATCTAACATTTTAATTTGATGTGAATGTTTACTCAGATATCTAAAATGCCACATCTTCTATCATAATGCCAATCGTTCCATTTGCAAAAGTATGAGAAAATCTAAAATACAAATAGACACAAAACTGATTTTTTTTCCCCAATTCTGGAGAAAGTCTTATTTCCATAAATTTACATTTTTCCAACTTTTTGTGTCATGTCCTTAAATCAATACAAGATAAGTTCCTCTTTAAAACCCAACGCATTATAATAGTATTTAAAATAAACCCCATTCATGTCAGCCCTTGTATAATGTTATTATCTCTCCCAGGAGGAGGTATTACTCTGTGCCAATTAAACTGAGTGAAACTGCCAATTAGTGTTTCTGCAGCTTCTACAGCAGACAGTACTGGGCTCAGTGGCCTCTGCTGCTGTGTAGCTTTAGCCACATATTTGCATCTTACATGTTTCTAACAAGCCCAAATACATCAATGTTTATTTGCCCATGTTTGACTGGTATGTGTCAATGTGTCATTGGGTGGAGCAGGGCTGCTGTCAGTGCAGCCTCTGTCTGGACACATGCCACAGTTCAATGATTGTTTTGGTATCTGCCACAACAGGAATCATATTTTTCTCTACATTGATTTTAGTGACTGCTATTCATTAGCGATGTCACAATATCAAATGATATTGTTACGATTATTGTGAGAACATCATCATTTTACTATTATTTAGGATTACTGACTGCACGTCCAAACAACATTGAAATATTTTTTTCCAATTTTATTTGAGCAGATTTCATAGTTTCCAAAGCGCTGCACAGTACATGAAAAACACACACAAACTGTACAAATAAATAAATACAGCTCTATAAATAAATACAGCTCTACTTAACACTACTAAGTCCTTAAAAATAAAACTAGTAAAATCAAATAAGAACTGTATAGAAAATAAATAAAAAAAAAAAAACAGGAGTACCACATAACTCACGTGATATTAAAAGCTATCAAATAAAAGTGGGTCTTAAGACAAGGATTCGCTTTATAAAAACAAACTTTCTGAACGATAAAGGAAAGTTACTGTGACAGCCAAAAAAAAAAAACATTTTATTTTTGCATTATAGATGATTGCAATATAAATTAAATTGTAAATATTTAATTTTGCTTTCTAAAATTCACATCATTATTATATTGTTGTTCTTATGATTATATGGTGACCTCAATGATCACGATTATTAATCAACCAAATAATCTTGACATCCCTATTTGTTACGGACACTTTGTTCTCTGTAAAAAAATGCTTTTGTCATACAGAAGCATATTGTATAGAAGTCACTACTAATGACTGGTTGTATGTTTGTTTTGACCACAGGACCAGAATGCAAAGGAGAAAGCCCTGCAGAGCATCTCATCCATGTCGTCAGCCCAGATCGTCTCAGCCACAGCCATCCACAGTAAACTGCTGCCTGGGATTGTCCGAGCCAGCTTCCCCGGCAATACACAGGTAGCACCTCGGGACACACAGTTATGTCCTGGCCACGTGTTGCTAAGCTAATGTATGTGTGTATTCAATTACAGCTGTGGCAGGGCATGATCCCCGGAGGACAGTCCAGCTCCACCGCAGAAGAGTGAGTCAGATTGACCTTTTACATACACAGATAGAGGAGGAGCGTAGATAAATAGTGAGGTTTTTTTTCTTCTCTTGTACTACTCTGCTCTAGTAAAATTACATAAATAAATACACAAAATGAAGAATACATTTAAACATGCAAATTCACAGAGGCACTGAGATTTTCCCCATTGGCCCTATATTGAAATGGAAATGGCAACCTTTTTTGTGAAGTAAATAGTAAATTTTGTGTTCCCCTTCGAACACTTGTAAAAGCAGCACTCTGTGACAAAAATGAGGCGGCTGTACACTGTCTACATCCAATGATATTGTATTTAATGTCTCGTCAACTGGGAAATAAGAGCTGTAAGCAGCTGATTGGTTGCACTTGGGTGGTCCACCCCAGTTTCACAAATTCTATTTTAAAGCCATACACAAATCCAAAAATTGTTGTGAATAACAATCTGCTAAAGGGGTTGTGAGAGCTAGAGATTTACAGTTATGCAGTACCAGCTTTAATGTAAACCTAAAAGTTTCCTGATTTTATTGATTTGGTTACCAGTAACTTGCAATGATGTGGAGTGTTTCACAGAATTCCTTCATCTACACTGTTACAAATTTACATTAGAAAAAAAAAGAATTTTGCCACAGTTCGTTTTCTTGTATTACAATTTCTTGACACAGTAAAAAACAAAAGAAGTTAGCAAACAAGCTGCCAAAATAAGGCCAGCAAAAACATGATGCAATAGTAAGGCTTTGTCAATAAAAAGGTGAGGCAATTTTTTCCCTTTCTTTAAAATGTCTCCTTTTCAAAGCCACTGCCCTGCTGTCTTTAACTCTATGACGAGTCAATAGCCAGCCAATGGTCCTGTGTTGGTGCATTGTTCCGTAGCTCTCTTATACGCACCAGTTCAATGGTGGAGATGGGCTGCGGTGTGTTGATGGTGAAAATGATAATGGTAAGAAATAGAGCAGGTCTGCTTTACTCAATTCAGTCGCTCTTGACCCCTGCGCCACTGCCACTGTCCCCGTCTGACTTGATGTAGAGCACAATGTCGCCACTGGCATCTTTGTAACGCCTGTGTTTGTCTGTGTCTCTCTCAGCATCAAGCCCTTCTCGCAGCAAGCCTACCCCGTTCAGACAGCAGGGACCACCACCATCCCAGGTGAGCAGGACCCCTAGATCATCATTATCTCCTTTCTGTGGAGTGAACGCGCAGTACTGTGGGCAGCCATTAGGGCGGCAGGTCATCCATGGGGAGAGTATTGTGTGAGCAGCAGGATCCTGGTCCGTGCTGAATATAGACAGGAGAATATGACTTCGGTAGCAAAGATGATGTCATTATTTGTCAGATTTGTGGTAAATTATATTAGTGACATTAACTAGAAATTGGAAATAATATGACCCTAACAGCTAGAAGATACCCTTTGTATATTTATGGGAATATTGTGTAGAAAAAAACACTTTATTTTAGACATTATAAAAAGCTCTGGAAGCTTAATAAGCAATGTGCTGGTGCTTTTAACTTTTTGCGGAATTAGAAAAATTGGCAACATTGCTTGCACATCAGAATCTAAAGTAAATCGGATAACTTTGTAATTAGTCCAATTTTGGTTTTGATTAAAAAGAAAAATAATGTGTGGGAAATGCCTGTACTACCAGTTTTACCAGTAGAGGGAGATGTTAAATGCCAAAAGATTGTTGATCAAATTTATATATTGTTTTGTTTTTTAACACATGAAACGTGACGCCTTCATCAATTATTTAATTATGTGTTCTCTATTTTGTCGTTTTTTGTAGGGAAAAAAAAACACTCTTTGGATTTTGCATGATATAAGTCTTGCTTATTGCATTCATTCCTATGTTAACGCAGTAATGATGCAACAGATGACAGCACAGAAACATTTTATGCATGCTAATGTCTTGATTATGTTGCAGGCTACGAACCTCCCGCTGCCGCTCAGACACACAGAGAGCCAGCATGGCACGGCCGCTCCATTGGCACCAACAAACTCCGACTTGTGGAGTTCTCCTCGTTCCTGGAGAGTCAGAGGGAGCAGGAGGCAGTAAGTACAAGCACACACACACAGACCCTGGACACAATGGACACTGGTTTATGGTGTAAACACAGATGACAGATAGGATTGTGGGACGGAGCAGCCCTGAGTGTGGATAACCTTTGTAAAGCTCTATCTCGGCTGGACCCAGTCTATCAGTCATCCTGCCAGCGCCAAGCTCAGTGTCATCTCTCAGCCTCACTCGCCGACAGCTGCCATTCATCTTGTGGCTCTTTGTGTGAACAGTAAAGCCGCCTATATACTTTTATAGCAGCGCACCGTACCTCTATCGTAAATGTAAACAAGGTATGTTTTATTATCTATGTATAGGTTAACTGCCTGTCATGGATTTGGATAAATTAGAATAATTTCCTCATCAGGCTTCACACAGGTTCTCATGGGTTTCTAGTTATTACTTTTTTTTTAAAGGATAGAAGCTGTGTTAAATGTTTATCATAGTTAAGTCTGTCAGGCTGTCTTATGTGAAGAAAAGTTGAAAAATAAAAGCAGAATGTTGGAAGAGCTGAGTTCCAAAATAAAATTCCTCTATCTTTGTCATCAATAAGCAACATTTCAGAGACAATTTTCACACAAAGGTGTTATCAGGTATTATTAGTTGTCCCTTGTTTACACTATGGTTGCTAGGTAGCAGTTGTGGAATTACCTCTACCTCATGTCCAACCAGGAAATAAAATTAAAAATGTCAAAAATAATAGGCAACATTTTAAGCAACATCTTATTATATCAATAAATATAAATATTATTATGTTCACTATGTTTTTGTGAAATGTGTCATATGCACAATAAATGTTCTTTTCATTTGTTAATTTGTTCCAGTTGCACTTGTTGCATAGTTGGCACTTGTGTTGGAATACATGATGTTATCTTTATGTGTATCAGAAATAATAACATATTTAGTGCCTTTTCTCACTTTATGTTCACATTGAGAACTCCAGCCTAAGCATAAGGCAATATTCAATAATACTTTATTTGCTTTTGTTTATTGTAGGTTATAACATATATACATTATACTTAAGTTAGTATCCAGTCCATCTGATTTCCCACCATGCCTCACTGTTGATTATACCTCTCCTCAGTACAACAAGCACCTGTTCGTGCACATCAGCCAGTCGAGCCCGAGCTACAGCGACCCCCTGCTGGAGTGTGTGGACATCAGACAAATCTACGACAAGTTTCCAGAGAAGAAAGGAGGCCTGAAGGAGCTGTTCAGCAAAGGCCCACAGAACGCATTCTACCTGATCAAGTTCTGGGTGAGCAACGCACATGACTCATGGGACAATACAGGTGTTTCCTACTGGACACTGGATTATTATTATCATATTAATACCCATAAAGAAAGATTGGCCAATGAGGGTCATTTGGTCTTCTAATCATTTATTTAAAAGGACATATTTTCAGACCAGAGTTTGTTTGTTGCTCACTCGCAGTCTTCATCAGAGTGTCTCGTGATGTTGCTGTAACTCCCACTCCCATTTGGGATACTGCCCTAAAGAAGTCGGACTACAGAGGGCGCTGTCGTTTTGCCTGTACCAGTAGGAAGACAGCGCCAAAACCTGTGCGAATCAGCTGACAAGACACATTACAGCAGCATCACGTGACACTCTGAAGAAAATTGCAAGTGAGCAGTCGAAACTGTCAGGTAAACGAACAAACTCTGGTCTAAAAAAGAAGAAAAAAGACCCCAACATAAAGAAAGATGTTAGTGTGCCTCTCGATGGCCGAGTGGATAGCATGTGCGCCAGGCTCCATGCAGCCGGTCACAGCATCGTGAGTTTGAATCTGGCTCCAACAATTTACTGCATTCTTCCCTTTCTCGTCCCCATCTCATGTTACACTGTCCTGTCCAGTGCCTGACTAGTACAACAGAAAGATCCTCAGGGAAAAAAAAAGAAAGAAAGATATTGGTAGGATGTTTACATATGTTGCAAAAAGGAAATATACTGCTGGAGGCCGAGGAATCCCTCTGAGCTCCGTGTAAAAATATACAGCTCAAAATAACATGGAAACTATTCTTTTTAGTTCTACACAATTTGTGTTTGTGCTTTCGCGTTGCTCTACAAATATCAGGGTGAGTGATACTGACAAAATTAAGCATCACAATTTTTACTTTGAATGATTTACGGCGAAACTCCTATAAATGAGGCTTCACAGGCATTGTTCTGGAGTAGGAGTGTGACTGCTCACTTCTTTCTGCCAGAAGTAATTTTCCCAGCTGCCAGGTTGAGACATTTTCTGCTGATTGTAGCCGTTGTACACATTGCCTTGGGGATTTTTTAACTAAGGGCCTTTCCTCTTTTCAATCCTTGAGCTCTCTCTCCCTCGCCGCCTCTTTGTATTGGTGTGTGCGTGCGTGCGGGTGTAGCTGTGTGCGCGCGTCACCTGGGAAATGGAGGCGGTGCAGTCTGCGCACTGTGCTTTGTTTGAACACCTGCTCGGCCCCTGACTCACGGCGGGCCTCACCTGTATGTCGCACCTCGCCGCTCTTTCTTCACACCTAACAACACCTACCTCAGCACTAGAGCGCGTCTGAATACACGACTCCAGCACTCGGGCAGAGACATCAATACTCTACGGGATAAACATCGAGCAGCGGAAATAAGTCAGCTGTAATGCATAAAAGATGACATCATTTTGACATAATTACATCTGGAGAAACTTGACTAATAAATGTGCTGTCTGTATTTTCTGTTATGTATGAATAGGTGTATGTGATAGTGACCGAAATAAATATCTTGATTTAGTTTGAAAAGAAACCATATACCCTTATTTGAAAGTCTGTTATTTAATTTCTTTTCATCAGCTCTTTTTGAAGAAATGATACTTGATATTAAATTTTTTCTTCAAAACAACATTTACAATATTATCTAAATTTCAATAATTTGTAATTAATTAAACATGATATCTTTTGAGCTTACTTGCTTTATTTTATACTTTGAACTGAATTGACTTTTAGCCAGTTCGCTCACAGCACTACCACACGTAATACTCAGCAGCCAATAATAAAAGATGGGAAATACTGACAAAAAATGAATTCTAGGCCAATCTATCAGAAATGTGCTAAAACATGCCTGTATGGATGAGATGAGGTTCAAGTATCTCGCACAGAAGTGAATGGACTTTAAAATGAACTACAAAAGTGCAGAAATATTACTCGAAACGCAGGTTTGAAAGACTACACACCAAGTTTTCTTATTTCTGCTGAGCTTTTTCAGTCTTTTTTAAATCCCCCAAAAAACAACTGTGATATTTTTCAGCACATTTGAATACAAGGTAATATTTTACTATAATCAGTGGTGAAAGAATACGGATAAAAACTGTTCTTAAGTATGTATTAAAAACAAATACTCAAAGTACTAGTTAATTTGAACAAGGTATTAGTAGAATTTTTTGTATTTTTTTTTTATTATTTAACACTTCAATCCATAAAACCTGAGCTCTGGTCGTGCTTGTGTTTGTCGGTGAAGAAAAGTAGCAGAGACAGTGAGACAGGGCGGGTAGTAACTTGTATATTTTAAATGTTACTAGGTGCAAATCAATTTACATGGCTAGAATTATACTCAATTACAAGCACAAATATAAAATCAGAAAGTTTAAATATGTCAAAAAAAGTACAATTACCACAAACATCTACTCAGTTACAGTGACTTGAGTGTTTGTTACTAATTTCGTTCCACCCCTGAATATAATAAAGCTAAATTGAGATAAATTGGCCTGGTTTGCTGAAAAAGTCATAAAAACTTTAGCTGTAGCTGATCATCCTTGTGCTTTGATGTCTCCAGGCGGACCTGAACTATAATGTACAGGACGACCCAGCTGCCTTTTATGGCGTCACCAGTCAATACGAGAGCTCTGAAAACATGACCATCACCTGCTCCACCAAGGTCTGCTCCTTTGGTAAACAGGTGGTGGAAAAGGTGGAGGTAAGCTCTCTCCAGCTACACCGCAAAATGTCCTGGTCCCTCAAGTGTCCGTGGTACTAAGTTGTTTTGTTTTAGACGGAGTACGCCCGCTTCGAAAACGGACGCTTTGTCTACAGAATCAGCCGCTCCCCGATGTGTGAATACATGATCAATTTCATCCACAAACTCAAGCACCTGCCGGAGAAGTACATGATGAACAGTGTGCTGGAGAACTTCACTATCCTGCTGGTAAGGACACAAAGCAATCTTACAATATACATATTTATGCTTTTTAACAATTATTTTAATAGTTGACTAGTCAGTAATTATTTGTACGAATAGTCGACCTGTCAACAACTTAAGACTCTTAAGCTAAAATATGTCAAGAGTTTTTTTTAACAGTAACAAAATGTATATTCTTGTGGTCTCATAACAGTGCTGTCTTTTTCATAAACCTGTAACAAAAACTAACAAAATGGTATGTGTTACAGTTTGTTTATGGTCCAGATAACGATTAATCAATGGCAAAAATTTCTGTGGTCGACTAGACATGATTTTTCCGATTAATTGCCGCAGCCTTAGTTCTTTGTACGGTCAACAACAAGTTAGGAGCTCAACAGTCCCACTCCCTCAAATATCCCATTAATTTCCCAATTTTTTCCATAATACGGAGAGTTTGTAGGCACGACAGAGGCAAACCAACGAGGCGGTAAATAATAATAAAGTTTCATGAGAAATTTCCCTCCAGAAGCCAGGATCCATATAGGTACCACTTTGTGTTCTCTGCAGTTCTTTTGGTTTAATTTAGAGATAGATATATTTTTGTTTTAGTCTTCTTTTGGTTTAGTTCTCATTTAGAACTAGCCAAATAATTTCTTAGGCGGTGTGAAAGGTTCGAGATAGACTGTACTAAGCTGCAGTTTATATTTTTCAGTGAACACATTGGTGTTAGTGAACATAAGTGATCGGGCTTTTGCTCACATCCCTCTTAAATGCTATGCAGCCCACATTCATATGACAAAAGGAGATTAACAACCTTTATTCAAGGCCCATATGTGCGGATTAAACATGCTGTTTTTCGTAAAGATGCTTCACTGTAAAAAATCTGACGCCCTCCTATATTATAAGTATTTATCTTGAGTTTTAAACTACTTTCCTACAAGGCTATGAAATCATGGCAGCTTTCAAGACAAAAAAAGTGCAGATTAATTGTGCCTGCAATAAATATGAGCAGGCTAAATGATATTTACAAGGAATAACTAATAAAACTTTAGTAGCTATTACTGTGAGTTTTGATATTCAGAGTTTTAACACTATGTAATTCATTTTCTCAGGTGGTTAGCAACAGAGAGACCCAAGAGACGCTGCTGTGCATGGCCTGTGTGTTCGAAGTATCCAACAATGAACATGGCGCGCAACACCACATTTACCGCCTGGTCAAGGAATAACACACGAACTCACCCCGTCCCATGCTTCAACGATGGCCTTCTGAGGAGTCTTTCAGCCAAATACTTAAATGAAGGAACCAGCTGCCTTGTTTAACGTTGCCCCTTAGTCCTGTTTTTGAGCGGTGGACGTGACAGGATGGAAAAAACTTGTCAATCGACCTAGAGGATTCCCTACAAAACACGACCAAAACATCATCACCCCAACAATCTGCAACGTTTTGTATTTTTGCTTTCAATGATTGTGCACTGGGGCTTGGTCCTTTTTGGGAAATTCCTCTTAAGTGATTGGAAAAACATGACTGGCCTAATATATGTATGTGTGTGTGTGTGCGTAAAAACTGTCAATGGACATTGAAGTTCAGACCCTGTGTTTCACCAATATTCTAAAGAAATAACACTACTATCTGCAGTGATTTTGTACAGAAAGTTACATGTGTGTCTTCTAACACTAAAAGGAGGTCTGTCCCAAAGAGATCAATCACATTTGTACCCACCTCTTGTATGTTGAAATTATTATAGCTTCTAAACAAGATTATCAATAGTAGCGTGTAGACTATATTTTAATTCAAGATATCTTAACTAATTAAGAGATATGAAAACAATTCAGGTATAACTTAAATGTTTTTTTTAATGCTCCAAAAGATTGCCCACTGAGAAGCACTGTGACTCCGATACAAGTGTATTGGTGTATCAAATTAATCAACTTTATATGCCAGACAGAAACAGAGCTTTAACATAAAGTATATATAGATTGCTAACATTTCCCATTTTCATATTTCCCATTGAAAAAAAAATTTTCCCATCTCTCTCTGACAAGCAAACAAGAACATATCTTGATAGATTATCATATAAAGGACGATACACAATGTGGTAAATAAAATAAAAGTCTTATACTAATCAAAAACCAAAAAGAAACCATTCTTCAGCTGCATGAAGTGCCTTTGAATGGGAGCAGCCAGTTTGGGATTTAAAAAATGATTGAAAAAATGTATATGTTAAAGCGTTAAGATAATTACACAAATGTTATGCTAGTTTGTATTGGGGCCAGCCTTATTTGTTCTGTGTGTGAAACAAATAGATTTAATGTTAAGCACAATGGTCATTAGTAGTATATCACAGCTGTCTTTAGGTGAAATTACAAGTGCTCTTTGAGGCCCTCTGGTGACAAGTACAGTCCAACCCAAAGCTGTAAATTTCCTCACGGATTTGCTCGTGGTTTGGAAGAACCTTCCACTAAATCCCAGCTTTGGTTGTTCTTGGAAAGGTCCACGTAGCAGCAAAGCAGTAAGAGTTTGTGGTGAGGTCACAAGAACGTGTCAGCGAACACAGATTCTCTTTAACTCACGGCGGACAGAGCTGACAGTGTGGGCCGTCTGGACTCTATCTTCAACCTGCCTGACCAAAGACACCCATTATTATATCACTACAAAGTCAACCAGGGCTGATGGAGTACAGGCACAACTTTACAACTATCAATGGGTCATTCATTCAAGGAGTCAGGTTTTTTTTGTTTGTTTTTTTTTCAACTTGAAAATATATATAATCTGATTATTAGTATATAGTTTTGTGCCCATGCGAATAAAGAATAGGATCATGTTAATGAAGGAACGTTAATTGCAATTTTGTGAAATTCTGAATAATGTGTCTAAAATGCCAGTAATACGTACATTTTTTTAGTAAGATCTTGTGACATAAAAACATTATTCTTGATAGTAACGCTAGAGTTGATAAAATATATAGCCCATTTCAATGATTTCTATGCATTTGAAAGCACTATATTGTTGTAAAATTTGAGGATAATCAAAATATTGAAAAAAAAATACAATGACTCCTTAATGGTAATGGTCTTAAAACATGCAGATCTCATGCAGCACGTAGACAGTCACTGATGGTCACATCTGAATTCAATGCTATAATTTTCTTCTTTTTTTTTTTTTTTTTAAGTGAAGCTGTTTTTGAAGTTGTCAAAATTTCCTTGTTGTATTGTTAATGTTGTCTTGTCTGTGCCAGCTGCATATTTATCTGCTTTTCTGAAAACCTACATGTGGCACTCAAGTCCTATCTGTAATCACAAATCCAAAATGGCCTTGAATATTCGGACCCAGTGCAGCCTGTGTGTGCACTTAAGGGTTTCTATGGTGCTTTGTATAAAAGTAACAATAACCTTTATTACAGATGTTGTGTATATTTGATATACTAATGTTTATCTAATTTTGTGAGAGTATCTTTAGAAGAAGCCCCGCCTAGTGGTGTGTGTTGGTACTGCACAGGGTCTGATCTTTGCTTTGTAACCCCTCCCTCATGGCTACAAGTATGGTAGATATTTTCTAGCTTTGTAGAAACTTTGTACCCATATGCTATTCACTTGAAATAAATGGTCAGTTCAAAACTGTGCCAATTTGTTCTGTCTGTTTCATAGCACCTAATTTAAGCACAAATATACACTTTTATTATGCACAGCAGAACCGAATATATACATCATAAGCTATATTTCGTACGTATAAGTTTGCTTGTCTACATTTAAGGATAAAAAGAATAAGAAATAGTCAAGATATTGTAGTAGGCTGAACAAAAGTAAATACAAGCTGTAGGATGAACTATAACTATAGGACTCTCAATTGCGTTTATTATTTGAGACCACCAGAGGGAGACAGTGCCAAAGAATAATGCGCTCCCACATCTCTTCAGAGCAGAAAAATGGGTTAGTGAAGTGAGTGACCCTTGCATGTAAAGGACCTTTGACGTCAAACAATAATAGGCTAATGGTGCAGTAATGTGAGTGTGTCGTTAAGTAGTGCAGCATTCCCTCAGTGAAATCCATAACATCAGAGTGCCCGCTGCTGTGAAAGCCTGCTGACAGTCGTCTACTCTAAGCACTTATTGGACCAACATACACATATCTGAGCTGGTCACGAGACGTCTAATGGAGTTTGCATAGGTCAGAGGTCAACCCATATGGCTCAAACACGAGACTGTTAGCGCACCAATCTCTGGACTTACACAAGACATATTCCAGAGCAGAAAGCTGATTATGCCGTCCCTGTTATGTGACAATGGATTTCCGTCAGGGGGGCCAAAGCACAGATAAAGATGGGCGCTTACATGCACCAAGATAATCTGTTTGATCTAGACTTATATCACAACATGCATGTGGATTTTTGTTGTTGTTGAGTTTGCAAGTATGTGGTTCATTTTATCGGTTTTTACAAGGCTGCAAAACTTTTGACCCATGGAGTACACAAATTTGATACAGCTGTAGGTCCCTTTGAAAGTTCAGCTTGTTTTCACCTGAGCTCGGAGCGTGTGTGTGAAAGAGAGAAGTGTGGGGGCGTGTCCCATCCAACCCGAGAACAGCCTGTGTTTCTGTTCAGTGCTTCACTCTCACTCGGGCTGTCCCACTGCACAGACACAATCCGCTCCTCTCTTTTTACTCAGCGACAAACAGCCGGCCAGCGGAGCGGGACAGAGAACACACAGAGGATACGTGGACACGGGGCATGAGGTCCGGGACTGAACATTGAACAAACCCACCCTCAGAAACTTTTAAATTTGTTTTTAAACTTGGAAATCACTCGCGCGCAAGGAGATGTGCGTATTGGAGCGCATGGTTTGTGGGTGGCTATGAGCTGTGGACTTCGAAAAAAGCCTGGCTGAGTACTGACCAGAGCCTGGTCCTGATGGAGGAAGAGAGCAAGATCTCAGTGTGGGTGTGCCGGGAGGAGAAGCTGGTCTCGGGGCTTACGCGCCGCACGACCTGCGCCGATGTGGTACGCGTGCTTCTGGATGAGCAAGGTGCTCGGCTGTCGGGCGCACAGCAGTCCTACTGTATAGTGGAGAAGTGGCGCGGCTTCGAGCGCATTTTGCCAAACAAGACGCGCCTGATGCGTCTGTGGGCTGCTTGGGGCGATGAGCAGGAGAATGTGCGTTTTGTACTTGTGCGTAATGACGCATCTTTACCAAGCGGACCGCGCAGCGCCGAGGCCAAGGTGGTCCCGAGCAGAGACAGCCCGGCAGGACCCCGGGGACACGGCTGGGCCACAGTGTCACAGGAAAAACAACGGCGCGTGGTGCGCAAAGCCTTCCGGAAGCTGGACAAAATGAACCGGAAGAAGGAGCAGGTGGCCAACAAGGATGAAGCGTCAGTGGAACGGATGGAGACCTTGGTACATCTGGTGGTCTCCCAGGACCACACCATCCGGCAGCAGCTTCAGCGCATGCGTGAGTTGGACCGGGACATTGAGCGATATGAGGCCAAGGTGCACTTGGAGCGTGTTCAGCGCCACGGCCTCAACTATGTCCAGGACACGTACCTCCAAGATGCAGCGGACAGCGGTTCGGCAGAAGAACGGCGCAGCATCCAGGAGGCGCTGGCGCAGTTTGAGGAGTACGCTCTGCGCTGTGAGGAGCTTGTGCGTGTGCAGGATGAGCTGACCGAGCGTGAGGAGCTCGTGGACCTCATCACCGCTGAGATCCAGGAAGAACTTAACCACCGCTGGATGGAGCGCAGGCGGGACGAGGGAGCATCAGGGGAAGTGTCTGGAGAACAGACAGAGGAGGCTCGTGTGTGTGACGTGGCAGAGCCAGACGTGCATGAAGATGCTCTTTCTGAAAATGAGGTGGCTCTGGAACAGGAAAGGATCCGAACTCAGCTGGACACCAGCCTTTACATCGGGCTTAGACTGAAGACAGACCTGGACTCCACCCAGGCTCAGCTGGACACCAGTCTGGTTCAGTGGCAGCACCGTGAGCAGGACCTGCTAGAGCTGCTGGACCTTCTGGCACGGGAGGATTCAGTGGAGGACCCTCAGGACACGGGACAGGGGGCTCAAGGGCCTGAGGGGACAGTGGGGTCTAGAACAGAGCTTGACCACAATGGGACCTGGGTAGAACAGGCACGAGGTCTATCCAAGTCCTGCACCAATGATGAGGACTCGGACACTGGCCTCAGCTCCATGCACAGCCAGGACTCAGACCATACTCCAGTCTGTGAGTCCCTAGTCTAGACCCACCACTTATCAGTATTAATAAGCCCGTCTCAAAATGCACCTCCTTAGAGCAATAAGTGTAGTGTAGCCTGAAGAGCCAAGGCCTATCTCCCAGCTGGATTGGGTCAGACATGGTCCAAATTTAGTCTTTGAAGGTTTATTACACAGAGTCTTCCATTTATCTGTTTGGAAAATGCAGAATGTAGCCCAATATTGCGCTGCAAATGGCACCACTAGAGATAATTTGTGTTAGATGTGTTGAAGTGAATTCTAATCAGAGGTTGAAATTCAATGAATAATGTAAAATGACAACTAAAATACAAACTGTTTTAATTTAGGCACCAATGGTAACTTTATAGTGATGTCATAATACTGCATTTTATGTTAACACTGGCACAATGTACTGTGTCTTAAGAAGTGCAGCTGGAGCATAATCCGTACATCTCCAAAACTGTGACATCAGGAGCACTATTTTTAGCCGGGACTCACTTCCTGGACAGTAGCTGGTGCACAGCAGTATTCAGTGTGTATCTTTTGCCAGATTCACACTCACAAATTGCCAGGGGTCAGCAACTTTGATATTATTTTGTAACTAACCTTTCTTGGCCTGTTTGTGAATGATCTGTTCTGATCACAAAATAAGCATTACTTTACCATAATATCCAACTTTCAGACGATCACTAGATTGGGTATGTTGTGTGGTTTGTACAGGTTGGTAATAGCGGCACTGTAGGAGATGTTTAACACATATATTTGATGTTTTGGGGAGTTAGAAATTGAGATTAAGAATGATTAATTAAGGGATGGGAATAAGTACATGGAAAGTCTCAAGGAAAACCAAGCAAGAAATAGGAATGAAGTTGATTGGTGTGACAGAAGAGAATTTATGTCAGGGTATGGATTTATTTTTATTAGGGATAATATAAGAATCTATTAATACTTCACCATCTGATTCAACAAATTCTGATTATTGATTTCTCACTTTCATGACTTAGCTACAACGCTTTAGTGGACGGAGAGCTTGCCACCAAATCTGACCTCATAGATTTTCTTTCTAACGTAAAACAGATACAGCATTAAAATTTGTTTTCACAATGACGCTAAAGTTGCTGACCCGTGTAGAAGGCTTGAGTAAATGCAGGGCACTGTATGGCTATATGATTTTATGTATGATGTGAGATTGTTGTAATGTTGATGAGTTCACTGGATATATTTGATTAGGATTTGTAATGACATATGGTTCATGGTTTTAAAAACTTCGAGTACCATGACAGACTAATTGCGCAGTTAATTTATTTTAAAGCAAATATGGACATAACCCGGCCCATGATCAGACAAAGACTATTGTGCAGAACTTTTATTTTTTACATTTAGAAGAAAAACTAACGACCAAAATGAGCTGTACTGTGTTTGATGGTTTTCATCTTTCACTCCAGAGGACTACCACACAGAGCTCATGTCACGTCCCTAGTTTGAGAACCACCATCTACAGAAAATGGCTAGAGTTATTGTATGTGTGTATGTACCTGTATGTACATAGCTTTCTTGTCACAATAATGTTTCAGTATCACAGACTTGTAGCTCTGGACCAAACACACCTCAGACACTTCTTTACGAGCTAGTGTTTAATAAAAATCACAGTTACCTGCTGTCTGGGTTTGTTTTGTTTTTTTGTACTGAGAATTAAAATGTATCCTCATGGACACTAGGAAAGACATGCAGGTTTCAGTTACATAACATAAACTCAACTAATGAAAGGAAATGTATTCTCGAGAAATGAACCCTATCAAAAACTTCTCTCGCCTCATATCACTGTTCACTAATTGGCTAATCAGTCTATATAGTATGGTATGGCATTCAATTAAAAGACGAGCGATTACATTTGACCCACAAACCTCCAGCACTAATGTGAACTGCTCGAGTGCAAACTGTGTGTTAGTGTTCTGTGCGTCAATGTGAATTCCACTCATGTTTTTATGCGCATACATTTCTCTTTTATTGCCTGTTATCCCAGTTCGACAGCACTTTGATGAGCAGCCACTCCTCACTGTTCTAAACCACAATAATCAACCTGTAACTGAGCCTCTGTAGTGTGCATTTAAAAGTCGGGCACATCAAAGTGCACAAACACAAATTAATTATGCAAATCACTGACCACCTACTTCACTTGAAAAAAACAAAAACAAACTAGCACTAATTAATTAAATGTTCGCTGATTTGGCATAATATTTCAAAAGAACCAGAGAGAGAAAATGGGTAGTATCAGATTATTCCTAGTACTGATAATATAAATCATCTTGAGAAATATTTTCAGTTCTTCCACCTTTATATTTCAACCAGATTAAAAGGCGGCAGTTGCTCAGTAATTGAGGCAATAACTTTGTCCCGTCTCACTAAGATCTCAGTTTCAGATCATGCTCGACGGTCACTTTCATCAGCTTCCTCCTTCAAAACCTATATACACTTCGCTCCAGTGCACTAGACAACTTTATGCTATTTGTTTGGAGAGAAAATTGAGTGCAAAGTGATAGCTGAAGATGGCGAGGTTCACTTTATTCCTAATGAGGAAGATGAGCGCAGGGGAAGATTTAACAAAGAGGAAAAATATGAGTTTAAAGTGTGCACTTGTCATTCTGTGGAACACTCCAGGTGAAGCAATAATATAGAAAAGTTACATAGCATATTGAAATGATTTGCTGCGGTTTAAAAAGCACCACTAAAACGAAAAGAAAACTCAAATTATGCACAACATTTACATAGACTTGTACCTAACTGCAGCAGGACACACAGCCTGCTCTAAAAAATGACTTTGGCACAACTTCAGCCGCACTGTCTGGCATCATAAATCAAAGAGGACGACCACAGGAGTCTGCTGCATTATATCTATATTCATTAGCTCCATGTGGCGTAGTCAGACGGATGCTAAAGTTTACATAACTAAGCCTGAAACTGCAGGGCATGTTTGTGTTTTTGGATCTAGAGACTAATTAATTAAAAGACTGGCCGAAAAGAAGTAGGTGGGTTATGTAACTAAATACGGAGTTTGTGTTTATCGGGGCATGAGCAGTTAGAGGCTTGTTAACAAAATGATATAACTACAAATGAAACATATGCTGTGAATGTGCATTGTTAATACGCTGCAGATCATTTCTAGCGGGTTACACAGTCGAATGATTAACTAAATTGCAAAGAGTCAAATATTTCCTATAGGTCCGAAATATCAATTCAATCATTTTTCACTAAATGATGTGTATCAGAAATGCACAATTTATTGGTCAAATGATTTGTGTATATTTTAAGCAGAATTTTGTTCCTGTTGCCATCTTCTCGGGATTTGAGCATGAATAATAATGTTATAATCAGCACACGGACTATAAGTGTTTGGACGACAATTACTGTATTGATTGGTTTTGACGTAAAAAAGATAAGCAAACCAATAACTGTCCACAAAAAGAGCAACCAATTTACCCCACAGCGTCAATTCCAGAACACAATAAATACAATCATAAGAAAAATCTACAACTGCTGACCCAAAGAATGTAAATCCCATGTGTTCTTACCCATGACCAATAAGTGATCTTAAACCAGACTAAGAGGTTTTAACATATTACATCTAAAGACTGTAGATGGGTTTAAAGTTAAAGTTAGGGTTGAAGTTTAAAAGGGTTATGAATCGTCACCAAAACAAGGCTGTAATACATCTGATGTCTGATGATGAGGCAGAAGACACTCTGACTCCTCACACAGCTGCCCTGTATGTACAGTATAATCCCTGATCTGAGCTCTGTGATCTCATAAAGTGTCCCATCTGGGTCTGTGTGTGGCCCGATTCTCACACTGTAGACATGTAAATACAGCGGTGCATTTAAATGGACTGGATAGGTCTTCAATTAAATGTACACCTCTTTTGTTCTTTGAAATAAGAACTTTAGGGCTCAGGGAGAAAATTCTGGATATGACCAACCACTCAATTTGACATTCATTAATAACAATAGACAATTAGACTTGTTTAAATGAATGTCAATGGTTAGCCGAAAGATGTGGACATTCCTGCATCTACACTCTACACTATATTTTCCCAACAACAATGTCCTAGTTGTGACTCTGCAAGGTTATGTTCTCTCCCTTGAGAGTCGAGTTGTAGGTGACCCAGATTTTTACACAGAATTGTATGAAGTTATGTGGAAAAAATAAATAAAAAGATTTCTAGCAACAAGATCAACATGAGATTAGAGAGGTTAATCATAGAGGGATTGATAAGAGCTGATAACTACAGCTCAACACTCCATTTCTACAATTATTAAAGCAACATGACAATATAATCACACCATGTATTTGAAGATTGTGTCATAAGAGTCACAGGTCACCCAGCAGCAAGAGTCACCCTCAGCTCTCTCTCCTCAGCCGCCCCTCGTCTTCAAATATTTAATCTGTGGAAATCCAGGATTAAATGCATCACAATGCAAGCATTCAATCAAAGACAGTCCAATACTCAGCCTGTGTTTGTCCAAGGTGGCACTGCTCACTGCTGTAGGAAATATCAGGCTTACGTCTTTACACAGCATAAGAACTGAAGGCAATGAACTGTTTAACCAACAAGGAAAATCTTGTAAAGTCAACTGACAGGTCTTTAATAAATCAATTTGGCCACAATTTTTAATGATCACATCAATAGAAAATTAAAGCTGGGGTTTGTGATTTTCACATAACTCACAAACCCTTTGGCACATTGTTAATATCCATAAGTATTCATTTTTGGACGAGTGCACGGCTTTAGAATCAGAGCACTGCGTTCGGCTTTTACTTCAGACGAGAAATAAAATGTCTTTTTATTTATTATTATTAGCCACAAAGCACACAGCAGTTTAATTTAGTCATAAAGTGCTGTTTATACAATACATTCTTTGGGAGAAAACACAATTTTGTCATTTACAAAACAAAAGGCAGGTGCCTAAGCTTACTAAATGCACTTTCAGTTATTCTTACCACACTGTCAAACTTTTCTTGGTTTAACTTTGAGTTTTCCTTCAGTGCTATGAAAAACGACACCAAACCACAAAACAAATACAGTTCTTGGGACCCTAAAGCAAGATAACACTTCACATCACCACAATATCAAACTCATACTTCCCAAAACCAATGCACTGACCCCAAGAGCCGAGTCACTTAGCATGATTTATAACGCTTGTCAGACATATTACTTATTTAAACAGGTTTAAGCCCAGAGGAAGCCTGCGTCTCAGTCCGCATCCCGAATCACATATCTAATACTCTCCACTCTCACATAAATAATGGAGCAGAAACAGCTTGTCGGCCGAGCAACTGTTCTGCCGTGTCAAGCCACATTAAGAAGGGCCCCTTAAGGCCACAGTTGGGGGTAAAACTAAGAACCTGTAAGTGGCAAAAACAGTAATATTTACCGAATATGCCTATGATCTCAATGTCTTGTCTCGTAAACAACAACTGTCGCTTTGAAGAGTGGTTCCAAAACGTTTCAAGGCAAGTTTTCAATCTTTTGGTGAAAAATACTTAAACGGTACTTTAAAAGAGCTCAAGGCTTCCGGGAATTTGCATAGATAAAAAGTAGAACACGCAAGGGACGCTTCAAGCAGAAACCACCAACATGTGACTGGAGCAAAACGTGATGAGAAGAGAGACATTCTGCTTGATCATTAAAGTCAAAAGTTACATCAAACACAAAATACACATAAAAGACACACCCCAAACTTCAGGATTTGTCTAGTTAGACTTTGCCATCTGGGATAGAAAGTATTCTCTCTAGCAAACTTTTATTGGTTTTATTCATCTCAACCTAAAGAACGTTAAGATTTACCAAGAAAAACTACGATATATGTGAATAGTCTGATGAACATAACCAAACAGCAATCTATTTTCTATTTTTCTTTTCTATTGGTAGTGTAATCTTTCATGTTATCTTTCATTAATTAAGTAAACAACTGCCGCTGATATTACAAAATCTCACGGAATATCTTATACTTTTTGCTTACATCTAACTGAAGCAAACCACGGACATGTTGAAAACGCTGCAGGGTGTTTTGCATATGACTAATTAACAGAGCACAACTTTCTCACAGTTCATGCCAATAGTAGTTAGAGTTATTGAGACACAAATTCTGATGCAGCACAGCCCACCTCAGTTCACTATGAAATACAGGGCAAAATTGTGCATGTTGAACTCCACGAGCTGCTTTACTTGCACGAGATCGCCCCAAACTTGAGAGGGATACGACAAATTTGACACCTGTTTGGATGTGGTAATATCCACAAGTGCAAACCTGCTTTAAAGCTCGGGGACAATGACTGCCAGCAGCGCTCCTGATACACGTTGGGAGTGCGCACAGGCAGCCAGCAACAACAGGAGCCGAGTAGCGTGTGATAAAAGAACAAGATTTTCCTGTCACAACAATGCAAGTGTGCTGTGTGAGACCATGCGACAACAAGCACTGGAGACATCGGAGAACAGATTAGGTGTTGACAACAATAAACCAACAGACTTTTAACAACACACGGAACATGGAAAACATAATCATTATCTATTGTACAGGTTTGTTTTATGTGTTTTCTTGAATAGTTGCATAAAGGGTGCACAATGTAACTTTAAAGGCAGTGTGTCTGTCACCATGGAGATGTTCTACAGTTATCTAACATGCATTTATTCAACTGCAGGTGTTTTTATTACTCTAAAAAGCCTTGAAACACATGAATTCTCACAGATAGATATGTATAAAGTTTAAACCCATACTGTGGAACAATCAAAATAAAGCAATAAAATCTTCATGAGACAAAGCAGATGGTGAGCCCTCAACCTGAAATGTTATACAGTGCACTTTTAAAGCGGACATATTGTGCAAAATCAACTTTAAATTTTTTTTTTTCAATTTTATAACATGTGTTTCCTCATCAATTAGTTTACTCAATGGTATGTTTTGATTGATTCCTATTTGTTTTGAGTAATCCTGTACTGTCCTGCAAGTGAGTCAAAAAAATTCTATTCCTATTCCCTACCCCTGCCCACATCCCTGTACTTATTTGTAAGTCTAATATGCAAATGATAATTCTTTGCTTGTTACAACGAAATGTCTGCAGTTGCAGACAGAACGTCAGTGGACCTGTTCCTATTGTTAACTTGTTTTAGATAATATTGTCATTGACAATTAAAAAAAAAGTAAAGTACAGTCTCCTTTGGATTAGTCACTTTGTTTAACATTTTGTATTATTGCACACACTCAGGTGCCATGATTGACCATGTTTACGTGATGTTTGCCATTATCTAACAGAAAAAAAGTGATGCTTACAGAATTTTTAATGCTAATTCATGGAGGCAAATAATCATTGGACTGACAAAACTCAGACTGGGTCACGACTTCTTTGATGGGCAAATTTACCTGAAACAACAGTGGCACATTAACTACCAAGGTGTTTCGTTGGGAAGAACTAATTTGAAAATGTATATAGCTACAGAATCCTGAATAACTGCATTAAAATGCATTTTGTAATGCATTCCGTTACAGTATTCTGAATACTTTTTCACATTGAGTTGAATGATATTATAGTGTAAAAACACATCAGCTTTTTGTTTAACCGTTTGTTGTGCATTTAGTGATAAGATAAGAGAACCTTTCTCACAAATTAGAGAAAGTGAAATCACACATGCACTCACCGATCTGGGTTTACTAATTTCTCACTAACTCCATGAAGTTTGAAGTCTAAATTGGGCGTTCAATATACATTTTAAATACCCAACTGTACTCCACCAACATAAAGCACAACTGTACCAGAATACAGTTACTTAATTTGTATTCTGGAGATGTATTTTCGATACATGTATTCAGTTATTCCCAACAGCGAATGTGCGCTAAAGCTGGTCATCTTAAACCGACTACAATGACTCCTTATGTCTACTGTACGTGAAACGTTGTTGATTTTAGCTATTACAGTAATTTCATTACGTTAGAACAGACTTGGAAATGAACTGTGAGATACTTTTGATAAACAACAGTAATGAGAGACTGAGATTTATAGAAGTGGGAGGAGGAGGAGGGGGCGTTGGTGACGTTTATGAACCAGACGAGCCGGTTCTGCTCCGTGAACTTGTTGTTTACACGGAGCCTTCAGACGGTGCATCCTCCGCCAGACTCAGGGGCTACAGGGAGGGGCCACACCGGATACACTTTTATAAGGAAGAGAGCCAGGGTGACATCAGTTTATGGGATCCCTATGAGTGACAAACTAATAGGTTGTCATCCGAAGAATTAGGCGTGCTAAAAAGGAACTACTACAATAAGTGAAAGGAATTTCTTAATACACATACTACACATTACTCTCAGATTGCATAGTTGTGTTGTAGGACATAGTTGAGGGATTAGGAAACTGTCATGAGCAGAAGAAAATACTACTTTCACTTGTTTTCAAGACGCAAGTTCTGTTTTTTTTAAGGTAAATATTGTAGTTCAAAATATGTGAACACTGAAACTTACATATTACCGTACATTTTCTGACTGGTTTCTGACTGATTTACAGATTTCTAGTATTTTTAAGATACACATCAACACCCTTGTATATTCAACACCCCCACTTGTATATTTTCATTTTTTGTCCCACAATTGAATTAACACTTCCTATTTATATCTTTTTTTATTTTACTTTATTATAAGTTCCCAAATATATTTTTTAGTAATATTTGTTTCAGGTTTGAAAACGAAAATTATCTACACCCAACAAATGCTCAACCTACGGTCTGCAAGTCACTATCCCACAACAGCAACTTTACTCGACTTTATATTTACCCAAAATAATCTAGGTGTGATTTGAAGTCTGATTTTCCTCTGTGCAGAGCTTGTTCCCACTTATAATTTGTGTACTTCAGTCATCATAAGCCAAAACTACAGAGTCTCAGCCAAATGTCTGTACTCAAATGGTTTAAAAACAGCTTCATACTGAATTGGGGATAATTTTAGCATTTTAGGTCAAATCAGCCTGAATGACAAATTGGGAGAATCATTTTCGCTCCCACTTCCCCGTCACATTTATCAGGGCATGGGACCAGTTCAGTTTAGATTCCTACCTGCAGCTTATCTTGATGCCATTGTATCAGCAGTGGTGGACCTGGCCTTCACTGTGTTGGTACGTGATTGTTCAGGCCTCCCATTCCCAGTAATGTCCACTGCAGATTAACCATCAACCAAGAGCCAGGCCTTGACCTCACGTTCCTCTGCGCTGTAGAACACAAACTAATGTCAAGGTTCCTTAAACACACTTGAGCTGAGACAGAGCAGAGCTGACAGGAGACAGACGGAGCCCCCTCTCCCTAAACCACTCCACACGGCGAACGTTCCAATAAGAGGCGCTGTGGGTGAAACATTTCCTTCAGAACACACTTCAAGCTACTGTCAATTATCTTTTCAATAAACTGACAAGGAATAACGCTTTCAAGAGTCCAGAGTAGACACTGAGGAAACTATGTCAAGCCTCACGTTCAAAGAATGCAGCTAAAATGATTTGCTTGGGAACACTATTGAAAATGCTTTAGATGAAAATCTTATCTGTTTTCATCTGTGTTTTCTTAGAGATAAGCTGTCTGTCAAGAAAATGCTTAAAATGCAGCATAATCTTTTAAGTAATATTTGTCAGTAGTTTGTATTTTAGGGGCACAATTTTAGGGGCATAAAAATGATCAAAATATAGTATATAAATGTCCATCCCAATCATATAACAACTTCAACTTTCAGGATTATTATTGTGCAATACTGTCCCCCTAAGAACATATTGTAGAAACAGTCTTACAAGATTTCAGTAAGTCAAGGTCAAATTTTCTCAGGAACGGCACAAAGAACAAATGATTTGATGGGGATATGAACACAGCTTGGATCTGATATTTGAAAGTGATTTTTGCCATTTTTTCAGGGAAGAACTTTACTTCCCTAGTGGGAGTCTGCACTCAGATTGTTGCTAGTTTTAACAAAAGTTTTAAAAGATTAAACCAAATCGCTGGACACGGCCGCTCACCTTTGACAGGCCGTGTGATTGGTGCGATAAGTTGACTGTGCTCAGGATGAACAGATGAATAGGTGGAAACAGATGCAGCCTGTTGCTGTCAAAGCTGCTTCCTGATGGCTACTTCCTGTACCTCTTTTCCATGTGTTTTGGTAGCTTCATAAATCCACTTTTACTTTCCCTCTGCTGTGATGCACTTCAGCCTAATAAGTCATGGTCAGACCTAACGTTGTTTTATGTCAAAACACTATTAGACTTAGCCCAGCACTTTACACTTGATACCTTCTTCTGTTGCGTTGCCAGGACTTTAATGCCGCAGAGTTGGCAGATATCAGTGGCTCTGAATGGGGCAGCTCTTGCCAGGACTGAACTAGAGATGCTTCTGGGTTACCACACGATACAAGTGCACAGCTATCAGGTGCCAGCCTCTCCTCCACTTTCCCTGCACAGAAAGAATGTGATTGTAGATTAGCTGAGGCCGCATGGAAACAGCAGGCAATCATTAACCTCTGCTTCTCATCCAGCTCCCACTCAGAACACATCTCTATGAAAATGTCCTCCTCTCTTTATAAACTTGAGGTTTTTATAGTAAACTTTGACTCTCATAGTTGATGCCTATCCAAGATGATAAGGTTTTATATTCTAAAGACTAAAATGGTATTAACATACCACTGGAAGGCAACAAAACAAGGATTGAGGATAGGAGGGTCTTTATATAAAATTTCTAAAAATTAAATTTCACATTTAGCTCATATATGCCTTTTTACTTGAGCTTTTTTCATCAAAGGTTGTAAATTTCTTGCCCTATGTGCAATATAATACACATCTCTCACTTATTTTTGTGTTCAATCGCTAACTTCAACATATTTCAAAAAACATGATTTACATAATTTCAACCATAAGTTTTAAAGCATAATTCATTTCACAAGAAATAATTGTGTAAGCTGCAGAATCTTCCTTGCGTTAATATTTTACAATGTTCTGTTTTGTTTCTCTTCAAAATACCATTATTTCCTGTAACTTTGAGTACACTATGGCGCTTAGGAACAGCTCTCTGGATAATTGAGCACAGGTATGTGACCCCAGCCCACCTGAGCCTCTCAGACCAGGTCCTCAGTGCAGCTTTGATCATGAACCAGCTCCCAACATCACAAGGTCAAAGGGTGCATCCACTCTGGACATTCCTCTGTTTTAATAGGTCACTACTCTGGCTCTCCACACACATCTAACCTTTGGGAAATAAAAAGAGGAAAAACAACCAGGTAAGCCAATACTGAAAAGGTAAAAACAATAAAGATAATTTATGATAGTTTTACAACTTTGGATCCCATAAGCTTCGGTTATATCGTGTCTGTGATGCTGCCAAGAATCAGTGCTGGCCTGTTCCACCCAGCACTCATCTCTATCCAGCACTTAGAAAATCCAGTTTTCTCAAAACTGTTGGCAATGAAAGATTATTACAGCAATAAATCAAGCGTTGATGTCAGAAATTGCAACAGCCAGCAATAATAATAAGGTAATTAACAGAGTATTATAGGGGTGAACAATGAATAAGGGAGTGTCTTTTTAATTATGCAAGATCAAGTATTCAAGGTAAATTGTAATGTTGTCATTTGCACATAGGTCACTTATAATTTCATGTTTAATAAGATATTTTGTTTCTCTATCAGCCAACATGTGCAAGGGTGCTTTCTAACATATGTGAAAAGTACAGTTTCCAAAGACATTTTCTGAACAGTTCAATATTGTAAATTGTATAAGGTAAAGATTCTCACACAGAAATGCTTAAAAACATTTATTAGTGGTAAACGTTTACAAAAAACAAGCATAAAAATATAAACGTTAAAATAAAATGATCAGTGCAATGTCCCTTTTACAGATATAAAAGCTCACTAATGTGGCTGAGTGTAAACATATAGTGGTTCAGTCTTTTCCCTTGGGCTCCATCAGATGAGCGCTGACTCTCGGACATTGTTGAAGGGGACACTGGTCTGGTGTCTGGAGGACAGCTCACTGTAAAGAAGCAGAAAGTGGAGCTATTGTTACACAAACTGATGGTGCATCTGTGTGTAATCTCAAACCAATGTCGGATGAGTTTAAAGAATTCTGTCAAAATGGACCAGGAAATGCAGCATCAAAAATGGCAAATACTTGGGAAGTTGCCTCACACCAGAATGACCAACTGAATATAACAATTTCTTGCTCAAATCTACAGAACAGCACCTCAGTACGATGTATCGGGGTGAATAATGGAGAATAAAGAAAATTAATGCAAGAAGTTTGATGAAATAACATAAAACTTTTACCACTGTTAATATTACGCAAAATCATCAACCATGTTATAACAGTATTACCTCATAATTTTCTCACCTAAAGATGTATTTTGATTGACTCAAGCATTTGAGTAGACCTGTATCGTTCTGCATTTGAGACTCAGAAAATACCTGTTTTCACCTACCCCATATCCCCGCTCACATCCCTGTACTTAGATGCGACTATTTTTTTTAAACTAAGACCCCAAATGGAACGTGCAGCATTCTAAAATGTTCGGTGGCCATTCCAACTAAAAACATCTAAATTACAATCCCCTGCTTGTTACGATGAAATGTCATTATGCAGACATCAGTTTTGCAGTTTTGACCATTATTGCGGTTTACGATGAACAAAACGTAAAATGTTGATCTACCGAAATAAACATAATATGGCTCCTTTCAATGGAAACGTATAGTATAACTTCTAAATAGTTTCGGTTGTCTGGTTGTTACAGGGTACCAGCAACAACCTTCTCTATCTGCCCAACAATTTAATTATTTAATTGTCCCTTTTTTCGACTAAGTAGGGCCATATGTGAAGTATTGTGAGATTCAGTGGGGATTTCAGCAGTGGCAGCAGGCTCAGTGTCAGTACTTATGTGTGTAGTGATTAGCCTGAGCAGGTTAGCCACGGTGGCTTTAGCTGCATGTGGCTGGAGACAGACTCAAGCTGCTGGTGAACATCTATTCACTGCCCAGCGCTCTCTGTCTGGCCTTTAAGGAGAGCATTCATTAAAGGAACTACTGCGAATGCAAGTCACTCATCTAACTATTAAACGGTTGTGTCACTAAGCTGCAAGAGCTCATGAGGTGGTCCTGGTACTATTCAGCATTCAGACTTCAATTGGACCTGTACAATCACTGGGGGAAAATGCACTAAACGTTTAAAAGATGGAGACAAAGGGGAGCAGCTGGACAGTTCTACACCTGCCGTCGTCACACCAAAGGTCAAACTTAACCTCAGATACTAACTGGGTATAAGTTGTATCACGAAGTACAAACAAACAACCACAAAAATGTCAAACCAAAATGCAGTAACACTTTATAATAACTACACCTCTGTTTGCCTTAACAAAGTATGAACGACTTAATTCATATTGAACAAATCGTTTATTAAGAATGATTCAGGGTTAGTCACAACTTAATACTCTGATTCCAAACCCTAACCCTAATTAAGCCTGATTCATGCTTAATAAACTACATGTTCATTAGGTCTTTGTTTATGCTTTATTAAGGTAAATTAAGGTGTAGTTGTTATAAAGTGGTACCCAAACTACTACAAAATAAATATAGACATGAATGCAGAACAGAAAGTTTTGACAATTGCTGTCTACTGTCCATCTTCTACTCAAACATGCTCCAAACAGGAGATGCAGGGGAAATCTGAGCTGACATGCCAAGACTTGAAACTCCAGTCCATCGTATACAGTGCTACAGCAGGAGGACATCACTGTACTGATAAAATAACACAAATACACACAAGACATGTTTCAAACTAAGACTACAATTAGCAACTAGCACTGAGCTATAGCTTGATGATAAATGTCTTCTGTGATCGCTTTTTACACAGTTGTCAAAGCAATACTATCCAGCTGAAACATAAAGAGGTGGTGTCATGTTGGTCTGCTGGTGGTATGGTTGTGGTGAGGGGTATTTAGACTAAGATTGCTGAGTAACCTTAGTCAGGTGAGCAGACAGGAACCCAATAACTCATAGTAACCAGACTCAGGTAGGGTTACATTTACAAGAGCATAAGGCAATGTCTATACTGCACATTTAAACACAGATTCAAACAGTTTCAGGTCTGCTACAGATGTGTTTAGGATAAAAATGTTTATTAACTTTGAGATCGAGCAGATATGCATTATTGAAATTCAATTACACAGTGAGGAAACGAGAGAGACGCACAACTTACAAATGTCTTTTAGAGACTTACTCTAACCAGGCACAATTTCAACAGCAAAGTAGACTCCAGACGGCATTTCATAATTTTTTTCTTTAAAATAAATGAATGAACAAAGAAAGTTGGGTCAATATACTAGAGAGAGAACTAACCTGACTAATGCCTACTGCCCAGACGAAAACCTCAACATAAAAATTAGTGCATTTTAACCAACACATTTTTGGGGGTAATATTTAGTTATTTGGTCACTTTGCGCTTCTCAAAATATAATCTTTCATCAATAAGAAACAAAGTTCTCCATGAGGCAAAATTTTCACACATTTCGTCTATATCTACTCTGTAAATTGTTTTGTGTCTAATACACCAACATAAGAAACCAAGACCAAGATGTAGACCTATCAATTTTTCAGATTAATATGAGACAAATATGTGCAATTTTGGCCATTTTTACACATAAAATGTCCACCCCCCCAGATTGATGTCTGATTTTTATTATTCACCTGCAATGTCTCACCTTAAATTCAGGGGTCAACTGAGCAAATACCAAAACAACAGCCATCAACTGCCACTCAATCTTGCGCTCAATCATTGTTTACTGACGTTTAAATTTTACAGCGGGCATTATTCTCTCATTGAAGCTGAATTGAGTTAACAAAGATGTGAGAGAAAGAGACAATGGACTACTTACAGTAAAACCCACATCCAGCTTCCCGCAGGTGTGCACTCTGGGACACATATCGCATACAATCAGATCTGGGCCAAAGGAAGTGCCAGGGACTCACTGAAGAAGTCAACCAGAAAAGCTTTATGAATCTCACACTGCTCTCCATTAAACTGGAGGTAGTTTATACAGCATGAGTCAGTACAGCTCACTAATCACTGTCTATGCAAACACATAACAAGATACTTATCTGACAATACAAGAAGATTTACAGGATAAGGACTGAATATAACCCACTGTGTAGAGCATTTTGTGAAGAATTTCTTTGTGGTTTGAGGGCAGACAATTTTAGCCAGACACTCAAGTTAAGAATGTTTGCTTTTCAGATGTAACAGTATTTGTAAAAGTATTTTTTTTTTATAATTACAGTAGCAAAAGAATACACTTTATTGGTTTGCACAGTTATATTGTACATTTTGTAATATATTTAGTCAATATTATCTTATATAAAAGTTATACTAAGTCTGTATTTATTTTATTCAACGTTTTAATTTTATGCATGCCTAATACATTGTTTTATGTTGCACCAATCACCAAAGTTCCTAGTTTGTGAATTTCAATCACTGACAATGGCAATAAAACTTTTAAAACTTTAAAACTTACTTTTATTCAAAAAGTAGGACTGCACAGTATATTGCAATTGAATTGAATGCGCAGTTATGAAATAACTGAGATTATAGAATGTTCTATAGAATGTAAAGAATAAAACATTCTGGTCTTTTGTTTTTTTTTTAAACAGAAACATCTTGTTGTACCTGTAGTTTAAACCTACACATGTTGCACAGAATTCCTGTACTAGTTTTATCAGTTTATAGTTTAGTGTTCTGTCAAATGTTTATGCTCCGAGAGTTGTTGACAATGTGCACTCTGAACAGAATCCTACTTTTTAAACATGGCAAATCTAATCACAAACCACTTCCATGTTCAGAGAAAGCAATCTAAGTTGTCATCTTGAGCTGTTCTCTGTATGGGATCATTTAACCCCGCTTGTTACTTCCCTTCAGCACTACAGCAGAGAGGCTCGTAACATATCTAACAAATCAAAACACTTCCACGTTTCTGAAAAGCATTGGCAGCACTCTTTGTTCTACGAGGAGAAATAACCTCACGGCGCAATTTATTTCCATCTCCCGTTGCATTGAGCTGTCATAGAAGCAGTGAGGTGTGGCCCATTCACCTTCACATTTATACCTGGTGGCTTTTGTTTGCTCTGTAGATAAACACTGAGGCGCAGGCTCCAGTGTCATTCAGTCGTTCTGTTTCGCTGCCTCAAGGCCAAACCCACCCCTCACCCATGGGTGCTGTTTACACATGTAATGTCCTACTATAATTATGTGATGAAAGTATGCAGTGAACGAAAACTGCAATTAAGGGGCCGAGACTGAACCATAACAAACAGTATTATTAAATCAAAGTGTATTACAGGATGTGTTTAGTGTACCAGCTCTACTCTGCTATTATTGTCAAAACCACATTTTAAAAGGGACATATTATGTAAAATCAACTTTCATGAGCTTTTAACCATGATATAACACTGTTCTCTCATCATTGGTTAACTTAAAGGGTAATCCAGCATTGTCTGACAAAATGTGAAATAATGATCTAATTATGTTATAGTTTAATACTAAATACTAAATAAAAAGCCTGTTTGTGTGGATGGATGGACAGATGGACGGATAGATAGAGATTTAATAAATTAAATAAAAAAGGCTTATTCCGCAAACATTATTTTCACCAAGTAATTAGTCTAACAATAAAACAAACTCAAATTAGGGCTGTAGTCAACTAAAGGTATTCTTGGTCGACTAAGGACATGCTTGATGGGACAGTAGAGTATAACTGGCAAAAGTTCACCCAAACTGCCCTCTAAAGACCACAACTGCATGGAAGTTCATGCAAAAGCAACTATTTATACAGAAAAGTACTAGGAGCAATGTATTTATCTGTAAATCTAATTTAAATGCCATTCTATTTTCTTCTAAATAATTAGTTGACTAATACACATTTTCCTCGACCAATACATCGACAGATTAATCGACTAAACGACTGAAGGCCAACAGCCCTCACTTAAATGGTAGCAAAATAATTTGTGTCCCTTACGCACTAAATCCTCGAGTCTACTTCAAGCTGTCGTCTTAACTTAGACTTCTCACTTGTGTGTGTGACCCCATAACTGTTAGCATTCACACGGGAACAGTTTACAGCAATTTCTTAAAACCACCAGGGACAACAGCTGAGCATCGCTGGGAAATGTGCAGCCAAGTCATAAATGATTCAAATGACAGGTGTAATGTTCAAGTCACATGTAGGTTTTCCTCACTTTGTCTGATCAGATTAAGTGTCTATGATTCACAGCCGCATACAAAATCCCTTTAAGAGTCAAAATACGAGTAATTAGGAAAATAAATGTAAGGTACTAGTTATTTGTTAAAGCAACATACACAATTGCAAATGCAGCTTCATTTCATAATACTTTCTGGACCAGGTGCTGTCCAAATGCATCACAGGCGACCCTTCATGTCAGGTTCAACAACACAATAGAAAAAAAAAAAAAAACGAAATCCGAAAGGCTAAGACCTACACAGCTGCAGACCTCAACCACTATTATGAAACGCCTTCTTGGGTAAATACACCTCATAAAGACGTGTTATAGTATTGTGGAAAAATGCACTTCTGCCACCACTTTAAAGCCTCTGGACACTCTCTCCTCCCATAGTGCCCTGTAATTCATAACTGATGACAAGTTTCTCTCACACACTACTGTACACTATGTCAAAAAGTTGTCCGCAGAGAGCAACATTGTTTATTTTTTATTTATAAGGCCTTGTGTGGGGAAACTCCCAAATTGTTTGTCCTCATAGCGGTCAATAACTTGAAATATCGGACTCACAATCACACATCAGGCTGTCAGTTCCTCGGAGTCGGGTCAATACCGAGCTTGGGAAGACAGCATTTCGCTTCTATGCTCCAGACAAATGGAACGGGCTCCAAGCAGTGGTGGATGAAGTACCCAATTGTGTGACTCAAGGAAAATTACAGATACAGCAGCAAAAAAATAATCAAGTAAAAGTAGAAGTATCACAAAGTACTCCTTTAAAACTGTAAAAAAGTAAATAATTATTTTTGGTTTGGAGAACTATTAAAGCATCAAATTGTAATCTTGATTGATTTATTGCGTTTTGGTTATTATAGGCAACTTTCCAGGTTATTTTTCTCTACAGAGGCTTTTTGTTTGCTCAAAGGCAACTAGAAAAAAGAAAAGAAGATGTCGCTATTAATGTGCTAAAAAATAAATCCCTCAGTCTGATATTATATACTTTTACTTTTCAGTGCAGTTAAAAAATTAAGTGTAATTAAGAGTAGAAAGTACAGATATATGCTCTGAAATGTATTGAAGTAAAAGTAAAAGGTATCTACTGCAAAATGTACTTACCTATACAGTACTTTTACTTTTAGTTTTGTACATTGTTACTTTCCACCACTGGCTCCAAGACTAGAATTATTTTTTGCCTCACAACAAGACGGGTGCTGTGGTTTCCGCATCAACCCGACACATGCACAAAAGGTAAAAGCCTCCAGCTGTGAGTTCTGATGAAGCTGAATTTAAGATCTGGAAATGGGTCCCCAGGTGCTGTATTCAGTTACAGAACATGAAATACCTGCAATAAAATGTATTTTGTTACGTACATTCTGTTACATGGTCAGATTGGTGTACTGTATTCTGAATACTTAAGACTTAGAATGTAGGAGATGATTATGATGAGATTTTTAGTTAGTATGTATTAGTTATGTAAGTTATGTATGTATAGAGAAAAGAAAACTCACACGTTCACATACCACACCACAAGAGCTGTGTTTTAACCTGCGCCAAGTACCACAATCTATTCTAACTACTACTCTGAACATCACCAAATGAAAGAGTAACTAGCGGTGAACAGTTACTGACAATTAGTATTCTGAATACGTATTTTCTGTACATGTATTTGGTTAGTTCCCAACACAGCGCGCTGCTCCTGACAGGTTACCCCAGGATGGGTCAAATGCAGGGGACAAATTTCCTTCCTTAGCCTTAACTTAACCCCTGCTCACCTCTACCTGCAAAGACACTGTTTAACTATGTGTTATGCATTGATCATAATGAATTGTATTTTAGTTTGTTTTTCCTGTGAAAACGTGCCCTAGAACACTGGGTGTGTGCCAGGGCCAAAGGTTTGGTTTGTTTGTGGTCGTCAGGGGGATAAATGCGTCACTGCCCTCCACACAGCGGTCCCACTGTGAGTCGCTTTGTGTCTTTAAATAGGAGACAGGTCTGGTGCATGTTTGATCATTCACCCATCCTGTATCTTCACTCCTGTTACATAACACCCTGCACCTGCACCACACAAAGGAGGGGTGTGGCCTGGGCTCCCTACATGTGAGTCCTCTGCTCTGCCTGACTGACCTGAAAACAGCTCGGCTAACGGAGCAGGGGTGGGACGAGACGCATTTCCCACAAGACAAGACGAGACACAAGATTGAGTCTGTGAGAGCGAGACGAGGAGATTTTAACATAAAACGTGCTGCAGCGCTTTTGATAATCTAGTCTAAACAGCTCCTCAAAACAAAATTCAAAACTCATCGAGCAAAATCGGTGGGTATGTCCGATGTCAGGACAGGGCACTGAGACATGCTGATTGAACGGATATGTTTGAACATAGCAAGAAATATATCAGAGTGAACTTCCTGGTAATAGGAAAATTGAAATTGAAAATCACATGACCAACAACAAGTGTAAACTATGAACATGAAGTTGTTGAGTTCCATGCATTGCCACTTTTCAGTTTGTCAAAGGGATATTTAGTTGTTACGCATATTGAGCTTAACAGTGACTGTACACCACTTGTTACAGACATAAATTTACCATTCAGTTTTCTTATAGGGGTTCCAGAAAAAAAAAAGTTTAAAAGCTTGTTTACAGCTAATTTGCTATGAGGTTAGTAATGAGCAGAAAATCTATAATTGCATTAAAATCGGTTTCTGAAACTGTATAAACTGCTAACTTTTTAAAACATTTGGCCAAATTTTAACTCTGGATATTTGAATTTTTTTAAACCCTTATGGTAAAAATGAATGAGAAATTTACTTCCGGCACTGCGTCAAACTTAGAAGTGGGCGGGACTATAAAACACATTCTGCAGGGCATCAGAACGTTGTCATATAGTAAAAGCGAAAAGGTTTCTACTGTAACACACATACTGCCCTCTTGTTTATGATGATGCAATAATACAGTATTTTTTAACTTTGCAATAATGAATGTCTGCAAGTCAGGACAGCGAAGATCTCTTAACAGCTCAATCACAGCAAAAAAATTAGGATAGGTTTAGCTAAAATGGTGGTGTGGGCTTTAGTGAAGTTCCCTCTCTGTATTGCGGTTCAAATATAAATAAATAGAACTAATCCCTTAATGTTAAACGTAATCTTTCCAAAGCATTATTAGTTTTGGTTAGGAATCCCGAGGCGTAGGCTTTGATGGACAAGTCTGTACACTCAACATGACGTGTCTTGAATTTCATGTAATATAAACAAATCAATACCCAAGAATCAATGTGTGTGACTGACAACGCCACATAACTGGATCAGCCAGTATTATGCAATTACCTGATGCCAAAGTTATGTTTTTGTAACAAAAACCCAGAATCTCGACCAAAATACAATCGCATTCCTAATATTGTAAACAACATTTCCATGTGAAGAATTAAAACGCTTCCTGTTTTATATATATTAGTTTTTTTGCCTTTAAGAGAATATGATATAATGATTTTGCAATTGTCATAAGTCATCACTGTCTGCAAATCTAAGGTGACAGTGTTAGTGACGCCTCTCAGGTGTGAGTTCCTCCCATAAGATTCCAGGGAGGAACTTTTTTTCCGAAGGTGCGTCACCCAAAGAGGAAGCAGCTGCTGCAGGTTATTTAAGTTCTGGGGCGTCCCACTCCACCCTGTCATAAAACGCCATGAAAACACAGGAGGAGGACAAACTCTGTTTCTCATTTACCTACGACTACATTGTCCTGGTCAAAAACAGATTACTGAGGTAGGTCCCAAACTGGTTAGAAACGTAAAGTAAAGCCGTGCCATAATTTAATTAAATCTTAAATCAAGATTGAAAAGTGGTTGTTTCTAATAATCCATGATCAGATTAGGTCTTTTTAATTGAGAAGTCTAAAGCCAATTCTTTGTCAGTAAAAGCATGTGGTGAAGAGTTCAGTTTTTGGAGTTTTAAATTAGTAAAAGACAATTCTGTTTATGTTCAGGAAATTAATGTTGAAAGACATTTTTGTTTGTTTTTAATAAGACAGTGAGAGAAAATCTAAATTAAATCACATGTCGTTACGTCAGCCCAGACAATCTTGATATACTATATGCTGCTGTCGTGCTATGACATACTTACTTGAGAAAGGCCTTCCTGGGGGTGACCCGTCTGGTCTGCTCCGGGGCCTGGGCCTGCGTTGGGGTCACTGCAGGAGGGGTGGATTCTGAACAGTGAGTGGACGACCGAAGCGTTGGGGGGAGCACTGAGGAGGAAGCCGGTGTGTTCTTCTTCAGAGAGTCTTTGTTACTTCTTAACAAACGCAGAGATCGAACCCTAAGAGGCTGGATCAGGCTGTGGTTGCTGCGACGATGGCTTTTTCCGCTTTTTCCATGAGGTCCCGTATCTGAGCGCTTGAAGTATTCATTTGATCTGACAAAGAAAAAATAAAAAGTATATAATAATTTGAAAGTTACAGGCTAAAGATATTTAAGACACATTTTCCCTGGATTCCATCATCAGTAAGGCATGATCTCATCATTGTGTAAAAGAAGACCTGTGCTATTTGGGGGGCATTTAGTATTGAACTTTAACATACATAAATCCTTGTTTTACACTTAAAAGAAACCTGTTCATTGACTCTCTGTTCTAAACTGCAATGCTGATAGGCCCATCTCTTCACAGTGTCATTTCACTGTACATATATAAGCCGGAGGGTGGGGATAGGGGTAGGTGAAAACTGATTTTTTCCTAGGTACGTTAACGATGAGGAAACACCACCTGAAAATAGTTAAAAACTCATAAAAGTTGATTTTACACAATATGCTCCCTTTTACCTTTAACTAAACACCATTTCCACAAATTAAGACAAACAGTGAGACAAAGAAGGAAATACTGAATTCAGTATGGCAGCTTATTATAAATGCATATTATGTATGTTGTGCCATGTTCCTGACTCATGTTCACATTCTCTAAAGTGTCTGGCTAAAGGATCTATATTGATAAAAATGTATGATAAAGACATTAAACACACTGACATAGACTTGAGCTGACAACATAATCATACAATAGCTGCTCACTTCATGTTTTGTCTACCATTTAGGCCTCTTTTCAAATTCACAGTGTCTGACAAACATTTAGGGTGAACTCCTTGGAGACAGAGAAGTGAGTCAGACAAACGTGGAGACAATACAGTACAGGACACATGCCACAGGCTGATGGGAGAGTGTCAGAAGACTGTGATATTCAAAAAGTGTGACCCTTAAGTGCACATCAGGGCACCTAGCCGTGAACTTTGACCCCTCAAAACAAGAGCTGAGCGTTGTTTTTTAGTTGGATAACTGCATGTGCCAGAGCTCAGATGGTGTTCTTGTTTCACTGCTGGGTTTGATTATGAAACACAATCTGTCAAAAATGGCAAGATGAACAATTAAAACTTTCTGTGGAGACATGTTAACAAACTCTGCATCTGTTCTTTGCCATAAGTTTGCAGGCAACATCAGGATGAAAAGCAGCTTGAATATCACTTGAGGCAATATTTGAGAAGCAAAAAGAGTAAGTAAGAATTCTGCCTTTCAAAATAATATTTTCATCACAATATTTTCTAATTCCACACACTCATAATCCTATAGTCTGGTAAGGTTTTAAAGGTGTTAATACAAACAGAAAAGACTACAATAGAAGGTTAGTAAAGGCCAATAACTCACTTGGCTACTTCTGGGTCTGTATGCCCATAATGGCATTTTAGCAAAATGTATCATTCTCCAGGGCTTTGAAAAGCACCAATTAAAATTTCTGTAACTGCACAAAAGCAATAAGTGTAGTCTGATTTTACATAAGAAATGATGTTCAGACATCTTTTTTTTTTTTTTTACAAATGTAAATCTAAAAATAAATAAGTTACAACTACATTATTTTGTTGAATAATATAGATTCTAATATAGATTCTATGGTTTCTGTGCCCAGACATTTCTCAAATTCATTAGGAGCTTTAGACAAAGTTGTTGTGTCTATGAAACTCCCATTAGACCCAAACAACTGTGTTGATGTCGCACTAATACCAAATCTGCAATCACTTTCATTTAACAAATCAAAACCAAAGTTGCATAAAGTAAACTCAGGAAAGCGAAAACAAAACAAAAAAAATACTTTTGACAAAAAATGTAATGAATGAATGATTGAAAATACCTTTCCACTAATTGGGCAATTTTCCAACAAGGTCTTACAAGTGTTGTTACCACTATACAGTTTTTGAGTCCTGCTGGGTAATAATCTTGTCAGTTGTCACTATGCGTTGACTTTGACGTTTGTGCTCAACGCCTGCCAGCGACCACTGTCCAGTTCCTTTCTTAACACTCATTTGCCAGTCAATTACAATAATCCCTGCAGTGACCCCTGGAGACCTCTGGCGACCTAAACCACTTCCCAAAGAGTCTAAAGCTGTGAGGAATGACAAGTATGCTCCAAACATGCTTGAGCACACGTGCATCCATTCATTCTCATGAAGCTGGTCATAAGCACACAATACTAACACAAGAGTGCCAGCCTCCAGCTCAGAACAGAGTCTGACAGAAGAACAAACAACATCACAATGACAAGATTAGGGCTCCATTGAGACATTTGGAGGAGACCAGCTGCTGTTATTGCAACTAAAACATGTACGACATTGTTCACATGTGTTTCTGCTTGTAATCTCAATCAGTAAACCAGAAGCTCTGCCATCACTTCTCTTGTAGCAAAACAGGGTCACTCCCATTGTCAATATAACTGATTTTATTTCAACTTTTGTGACAATTACTGTAATTCACCGTACCTGCAGCTTCTTTTGGCATCAGCAGTACTGGACGATACAACATCAGAGCCGTTTCCCTCTGTTCCAAGTTCCAAAGTCCCACCTCGATGCTGACTACGCCTCCTCGCCCTGATCTGAAATGAATGAAAATTGGCACTAACAATAAAGAAAGAAAACTAAAAACACCTGTAAATGCAAAAAGAGAGACCGTTTTTCGACGGAAAGTGAAGGAAAGTAACAGTAAGGAAACGTAAGAAAGAACTGGTTTAAGAAAGCTGTAGACAATAAACTATCATTTTAGTCTAAAGCTAAACAACAAGACTTTGGACGACTTACCTAGTTAAAAAGATGTTTTTGACCAATGGATTTCACTTATACCTAGTACATGTAATTAAACACATTTCACACAGTAGTTATGAAAATAATTCAATGTACACATAATAAAACATGTGTAGCATTTCTAACAGAAGCAGATTCATTTAGATTCAAATGATCAGTTAACCAAGTAAACCATCAACTATGCTCATATTATATATATATATATATATATATATATATATATATATATAGTTTAAAGAAGTAGATAATAATCTACTTATCAATATGAATGCAAAATAACAAAATCCTGTCATTGTGGTTAACCTGAGCTTGTGTCAGTGATGCTGAAGTTTTGCTCCTGATGCCTCGCCCCGAGACAGGACTGGTGGTCTGTGCACTGGTCTTCTTGTCTTCTCTTTGTCGATTGATTGGATCCAGAAGAAAACGCTGAGCCAGATGAAGAACCCGACTCAGAACACCTCTGCTTCCAGTGTCTTCAAACGAGACCAAAAGGAGAATTTCCTCAGCGTATGTCTGTGGCTATTCCCATATTTCACAGTACTTAACTTCATCAAAAACAGCATTATTCATTTAATATTCTCATTGATCATCCTCCCTTTCCTCCAAAAACAGCGACAGCAATTAAAAAAAAAAAATCAAACATTAATGAAATTAATGTACAATTTTATTTGCATAAAATAGTGATTTGGCATCTTAGTACCTTAGTTATTGATGAGACCATCAAACAACGCATGACATGTGAAAAACCCTCAAACTGATTTAATAAAGTCATTAAGGAGAACATTTTCCATTGTGGTGGTGAGATACAGCACAGGCCTGAGAATAACCTTGTGATGATACAGTGTTATTGTGCTATCGCCCTGCTCCAGGAGCACACATCCACAGAGGTGTGTGTCCATGCTGTACACGGATGAATGTTATCAGAAGCTCACCATATTTACTCAGGGCCTGAGTCTGCCTGCTGTGGCAGGCTGTGAACACAAAGCCCCTTTCATACGGGGACAGTGGAGCACACTCAGGCACACACATGTGATGATGCATGTTGTGTGTCAAAAACATAGAGAAGGCATTACTTCTACACAAAATCTGACTTCTGAACCTAAAACTACATGTGTATTCAGGAATGATGATGGTATACTGAAGTAAAGCATGATCAGCTTTGTTTTCTCAGCTATCATCTTAGACTTGATACCCTTCCTAGGCTTTGAAAAGGTAGACAAATTACTCTAGTGTGTAGTTCCTGTAGATAAAAGATACAAAACTTTACAAAATAGTACTTAAACAATAATTTACATATATTTTACTAATATGCAGCAAAATATAAAATGTATGTGCCTCATGTGTGGATCTTGCAGACTCTGGGTATCCCCATGGGCCTAGAACCCATATTGGTCATTATTGCACTTTAGTCAGTTGGTGTCATGCAGTTGTACAGATTTTCAACATGCTCTGTTGGTACATACTTTATGTGGCCTGGTCTCCAGTATCACTTAAACGCTGCCTTCAGTTGTAATCTTAAAATATCACCACAGGTTGTTAAATCCTAAATATGATTTAATGAGCGCAGTAGACAGGCTCACTCATGTCTGTGCTTTGTTCAGCGCTCGCCCCTCTGTTGAACCTGCTAAATTGATTTAGTGCCACTGACATCCTTTTCTCCTGTATCAACAACCAGCATTCACAAATCAGCAACAAGACGTATGGAAGTGAAGGGTCTACACCTGAAACCCGGTGAAACCTGAGAGGTGGGGAAATTCACCTCAAGTCAAATCAAAATATGATGGAAATATTGGGTCCTTACAGTTGTAAATTGATAGTTGATAGATCGTTGTTTTTTTTTTTTGTAAAATATGCACTGTAAATAGGTCTATTCAGAAATATCCACCTCAACACAAATACAAAGAGATGTAATATCAGTTCAAAGAACACATGAAGTAAACATGACACAACATCTTTAGTTTGGATGAGCAATACAAACTAAAATGAATGTCTTAATGTTGTTGTTTTTTTCCCCATCATATCGATAACGTTACGACAATTAACCACAAAAGAGCAGAAATAACCCTTGTACCCTTGTTTGAGAAATTGTACATTTCTCTCTCTCATATAGAGGATATAATAAATTGTAATTTTGCATATCTTCAAAACGACAGTTGCAATATTGTAAATGTCTTTAGTAATATTTAAACAATAAAAACATACAGAAAGACTCACCCCTTTCAGTGGTTCTGTCACTTGAAGATGGAGGTGCATTTTCATTCTGAGCTGAGGTGGAATCCTGTTTTTCATCTTGATCTGTAAAATAAATCTAAATGTATAGCCTCTTTTATCACTTAACATACATGTATGGAAACTCACAAAAACAACAAAAATGCTACAGATTAGCAAATTAAACTCAATGTCAAAATACAATTTACAAAAACAAATCCATAGTAAAAATGAGGAAAAGAAGGTACTGAACTGCTAACCATCTGGTATGTGCTTGTGTCATGTGGTACACGTATAATGTAAGCATCATCACTTTAGCACCTTCTTCAAATGACAGTCCTGTGCAGGAAGAGCAGATGATAAAGAGGAGCCTCTAATGTGAGGTCTAAGAGAAGACCTCACTGGAGTCATCTTTGATGTTCACACAACTCCATTTCCAAACCACACCCTCCGCTCTGCTGTAGGCCATGGCAGTTCAGCCCCTGTTCTGTTTCAGTTCTTTCCGATTTGTCTCCATCACTGTCAGACAGGTGAGCCTAAGGTGAGCGCAGGTCCCTTCCTCTTTGGTGTTAACTTTAAACAATGACCAGTCCCAACATGTCAAGCATTAGGTCATCCATGTTTTAAATCACACATTTTTCATTTGAACTGTAAACATTCCCTTGACAAACTGAGATGAGAACTTTTCAAAATGGAGACTAAATTAAGAATTGGTATTATATTAGGTGTCAATACAACCACAAAAACAAACAGTTTAAAAGGGGCTATGAGCTCAGTTTCTGTATGACTCAGAACAGTAATGAATGGTCTCCCTGCATGTGATTTATAGGAGCGTCACAAACACTTTTAATAGGTTTTGAAATGTCTGTTCTCAACCCTGCAACAACACTAACATATGTCACCTTTAGAACAAGTATATTTGCAAATCAGTGGGTTTCAAGAGAAGCATAAAATAAAAACCAGTCTGTGGGTCAGCCTGTCCCGTGTGGGGATGTGCTCAGGAGTTCCCCTCCATCGGAGCCGTTTTGCTTTACGATCCTCTTCAAACACCACCATTGCAACTAACAATGCAACTCATGAATCATAGTCCATAGATGGCTAATTAAGGTTTAAATCTAATGGAAAAACACAGCTTTAGACTGACATCCATTAACACCTAACAGATGCATACATAGTCTAATAGTTGTGCTTAAAGCCAGTCACGAAACAGCACCGCATGATTGACCTTGTCCTACCTCATCTCTGTTGAGGAAATCCTCATGAAAACATATTTTCTTCATAACTTTAGGATATAATGAGTATTTCCAACAATGTTGCAAACACTTATTTCTCTACTTTAGTAATATAATGCATTATACATCCATATTCTTCTGTTAAATAAAGTAGTGATGAAACACAACCAAACCCCTTTCTGTCCATGCACATTGTAAAACAAAACACTCTGACTCTGTGAGGAGGTGTAATGATAGGGCCAGCGTGACGGTGCATTCACTGCCCTGTGCTTTCTCGGATGACAGAGCGCTCTGCTGATTCCTCACTGTGAGGGAATATATGCTGATGACACCCAGCCTTTTGAAGGTGCTGTTTTGGCGTGTGTCCTCTGGGGGCTGACTGGGGAGGGCTCAGCAAATGCAGCTGAAAGCTCACATGACACAGCTCAATGGAGCTGCCAATCTTTACAGTCTGTGTGTGGCAAAAGCACTGCATGATGAAGAGAAAGTGTGCCGCTGTCCTGTCGACTCATGTACCAAATTTTGCAACTACTGTCTCCACTAGGGTTAACAAAACTCCAATTTCCAATCCCATCACTCAACAGACTTTTTATTTTACTGAAAAGCAGGTATCATCATATCATTTTGCTGCTTTTTAAAAGCAACTTGAGGTTTAGTTTACTTACCCATGTCTGCTCAGTCAGTGCGCATGACCTCAGCTAGTTTTACCATCGTACATTATTATAGACATTAGGTATGAGCCTACCTAAGGCAAAGCAGAGCTGCTCTGTGTGAGTCAAGATGAGACAGTCATTACTTCATTTATGAGTCAAGAGTAACTCCTAAAAGTTATGTAGTCACTGCTTTGCAGAAATAAAACAAAAAGCAGTTTCTCCCCAGGTACGTCCTCACTCAGTCAAACCACACACCTCTTTACAACAAATACAGATATGGAGATTGTAAAAAAAAAAAAAAAACTTAAAAAAAACTAAAATAAAATATTAATAACGACAACATTATCCCGTGTGTATAGTTTTTGAACTTTTTGTTCAATTAAAATGACTAATGACCAATTAAAATGACTATTTTTCTCTGCTTTATACTTCACTGTAATCTAAGAAAACCTCTATACAAGTTTATACACAGGCAAAGTGACATAACAGTATTGGCTAAATATAACTTAAGTACTTATTTAGACAGTAGCGTGTTAGTGAATGTCTTCAAGAGTAAGCTCTGAAAATATAAAACTGACAAAGTGAAGGAGGGAGATTGGCTTTGGTTGTTCTCTCTACTATCATATGGGATGGGACATGATTTTGTGCCACAAAATTCTGAGGAGAAAATGAACCAAAGTTAACTGAACTGCCCCATTTATTATAAATTATATCAAAGTCTTGTCTCATCATGTGAGAATTGTGTCTCGTTCCATCCACATACAGTATCAAATGATATCACTGAGAGGGGCTGAAACACAACCTCTGCTGTACAGGAGTGTGAGGGGTTTTCCGCGGAGATAGATATTATCAACTAAAAACTATATTAAAGTAACAGTTAAATAACTTTCCATCAGTTAACCAGATTCTTATTGGTAAACATCATTGTTGACTTTGGCATAAGTGTCTGAATCTGAATTTGAAAAAGAATGTTTTTATATCCAAGGGTTGGGATTAATAACTAATCGCACAAATCCCTTTAAAGATTAATTTGTAATCAACTTCAGTCACAACACAAAGTAGCTCACTCATCACATACTCTCCTTTGTAACTACAGAAAACTCCCCCCTAAAATCCCAGTCTGTAGCCCCCAGCACTATTTGTTCTGATATTTAAAAAGCTGTGGATTAAACATGATCCTTCGACTATAAGTGCTACTAATAAAGAGCTCCCAAAGGTTGTTTGTTAGCTGTGTGTCAGTCTGCATGTTTGTGTGAGATGGACAGACGAAGAATTAACTGCGAAAATTGTCTATTACCAATCCACAATAAAAAAAATTTAAAAAATCACGAATAGGAAGAGAGTGGTGATGGTGATGAGGAAAGGACGCTGGTACAAACGGGGGAGAGAAGTCACGGAAGGAGGGTTTGGGGAAAGGAAGGAGAATGTGTGCCCTGTCTAGGCTACCCCACTTTGGTGGGACACAGCCTTGGTATATAGATAGATAGACCAATCCATGAAGAAAAACAGACTAAAGCTTTAAAGACACATGCACATTTGGCACAATCATTTAATGAAGTAAATGTAAACAAAATCCAATTCAACATTTCTTTGCAATTATTCAAAGAAAGGACAAATGGTGTGTGTCACGGGTCACGCAGAAAGTCCACCTGCCTGAATGATGATGAGTGTAATACAACTGTGAAGTATAAAGGGTAGGCCTAGTAAGCATATGCTTCAACCTACACCTTTTCAGTCCTTCTGCATGTCAAGTATTATTGCAACTGGAATGATGTCCAAATGTACCAGTATCATCATAATAATAATAATCATACCCTATAGAAACATATGACCAGGCAGATACAGGTGAATTTTAATTGAAAAATGTATATACTTTAATGTTGTGCTGCAATTTATTTTTATTTTAATACTATTTTTGTAGCTTCCATAGTAGTCAAAAAAACATTTTTTTTTTAGCTTTGCACTGTCTAGTGGCCCCTGGGTCTAGATCTACAGATGCTGGATTGGGCTCAAGGAACCTGCAGCGCAAATGAGAAGAACATGAATAAACATGTCAAACAGAGACTGACATGTTTCAAAGAACAATATAATGTAGTTTATCTAACTTC
>CM033628.1:25558971-25802173 GCA_019453435.1 Rhinogobius similis | reverse complement strand
GACTTGAAGGGGAGATATAATAGTAGTTTTCTTTGTCGCCAAGTTTGATGCGGTGTCTGCACATTCGGGGCAAGCCACTTAGCGCACATTTCCTAGAAACAAAGAAACATTGAGTAACAATGAGCCGTGTATGGCTCAAGAGACATGCAGGACAACATAAAATATTTTGTAGGACAACTAATAAGACATGCAGCATGGAGCATGCAGGTTAGTAAAAATGCAACAGGGACAGACGATCAATTTACAGAGGAAACTATAAAGTCCCAAAAGCACTTACGTCTCTATTGCTGCCCTAAAGCCACTGAAAGAGATTTGAATCAAATAGGGATTAGAAATGTGCCCATTGATTAATTGAGATGTTGATAATAAAAAACAGTTGAAAAAAGCCATGAAGAACAACACAAAGAGTGATCACAACCAAATCATGTGAGAGGTGAATTTCCAGAAATGACTCTGCTATTGTTTAAAGTGAATAGCGATAGACCAGCTGCTTTATGAGCTAGACACTACAGCACATAACTCACTTAGGGCCTCCGCACTCCAGCGCAGAAGCCTTAACCATCGGTAATGCTGACATGGCAACTGGCTCAATAGTTAGAGAATTGTTTTCCACTGCACTTTGCACCATCTGAGACAACTGCATACAAAACAGAACAATGAGTACATGTAAGTTAAAATGTTGAGGTTTTGACAAAAGTAGACTTTGACCTCAGATCTTGTAAAGGAGAGACAGGGGCCAATGTCTTCTTTGTAAATCCGACTCAAAAATGCAGAGGAGCGCTCCAAACTCGGATGTTCTTTCCACATCAAAAACTCGGCGAATAAAACTGAGTCCATCTGTAAAAAAGAAATACTATGAATTTATTTGATTTTTTTGCAGTGTTATATATTATTTTGCCAGTATTTCATATTGCCTTCTGAATAACCACAAATAACCAAGTGTTGAAAACGAGTTAGCTCTGATTAGGCTTCGACCATTGCTATCGTTTTATGGTATAATCTCGAAAATTATTTAGTCATTCTCCGAAACACAGTAAAAGTGTTTGTATGATATGGGATTAACTAAATAACAAAAAGAAGTTTGTCCGCAGTTCTGAGTCACACACAAAAAAGGCAACACAATCAATGGCATATTTTCTTTGTATCAAGTTACCTGTCATATCTTTCCCCTGCACTTAGTGTGTAAAGATCATAAGTCCTAGAGAAAGAGCTGCTAGAAACCGGGCAGAAAATGAGAGAAAGAAAAACAGTAACAGGCTAAACAAAGACAAGAGGACAAAGCTTGGATAAAGTTAGAAATGTAAGCCAAGAACAAATAGAGTGTAGAAGTGTTAACAACATACAAATATCATTTAAAACATAGACATTACCTCGCTTTCCTCTTTAGTTGTGGACTGAATAGAAATGGATGGTGCATCTGTTTTCCCATTTGTTTGTGGAAGGACACCACTTGCACTTTTGTTTCGGCTGTGGCCAATATTTTTATATGCTCCTCTAGTACCGGACGACTGCAACTGTGGATGGAGCTGACGATTCGGTGAAGCTGGAGTCGAAGTCAACACCAGAGCCTTTAGTGCCGTGACTTCTGCCTGGAGAACATCAATCTAAGAGACACAAACATCAAAAGACCATACCACTACAAAAGGAATCATTTAGACTTGGACCGTAAAAGTCAACATACCTTCCCCTGTGCCTCCTTTAACTGTTTCTCTGCAGCGGCCTGTTTCACGTTGGCATCTCGGACCATTTTATGTGCTTCCTTGAGGACAGAATGGACAGTATTACCATCAAGACATATAGGTGATATAATATGTGCAACTGGAGTCATACAAAATAAGAGCAACTCTGGTAGTTACTGTATATGCTTAGTATGTATGTAAATCAAATAGGCCTGTTACTGTAACCGTCCAAATCTGATGCTGTGTTACCACAAACACAATAAGGAACAATGTACAAAAAACAAGTTTTATGAATGTGTGAGTGAGGAAAGTATTGTGTCTCACTCAGACTATCATGTGGCCTATTTCAAGACGTAGTAGTCCAGGGGTAAATAGTGCTTGCCTCAAACAGACTGGCTGTCAGCTCCTCCAGCTCCTGCTCCAGCTGATCCCTGACCTGAGACAAACGCTCACACTCCTTGTCTTTGAGTTTCAGTTCCTGAGACATAAAAACAATCAGCACATTGAATGAAGGAAGTCTATTTTGCATTGTCAACAATTTGGACAGGCTGCCACATGTTATTGTGAGCGTAAAGTTACAACACCTTCTTTGCTGCATCCAGCTGTTCCCTGAGGATCTCTGAGCCCTTTTCTCGGATTTCTTTCTCCCTGATTTCCAACGAGGAGCTGCGGAGTCGGGACAGGTCTTTGGATGAGTCCCCATGGCCCCTGCCTCCTCCCGCCAGGTGGGTCTCAGGCTCAGGATCCAGATTGACCAATCTGCAACGAGTAAAAAACATGTGTTGGGCCCAAATCATTATTAGCAGCATTACTGAATAAAAAAACTGAATGACATTTTATTCATATAAATGTACCAATTCACTAGTGGGTGCAAGGCAATAACACTGATGAAGAATACTCTAATAAAGTAGTAAGTTTGTTTATTTAAGTTGTTTTGACTTTCCATTATTTTGTACAGGCCTATCCTTTTTAAGCTCGCTTTCAAATGTAGGAAAATCAGCCATAGCAGTTGATTCAAGTGTATTCAATTAGGCCTATTATAGTGTGCACTCTGTGGCGTTTTATTTTATGACACATTGTATCCTGTGAAAGGAAGTGGCCCCAGATGGACCCCAGATTGGGTCCAGCTATCCAAAGAAACAACATTTAAATGTCTTGCTCTTTCTTACTTAAATTTTGCACAAATATATGATTTATAGTTTAATGCATTATCTATTGGTTCCAACACAGCGGCAGCCTACAGTAGGCCTATAGGCGCCTCTAGAGAGCCGCTCTCTTTCCGCGTGAGTTTCCCCATGACGCGCCCTTACCCTCGGTCAATGAGTGTCCAGCAGCAGCTCCTCCTCGGCTCGACTCTGTCAACTTCTCCTCGCCACCGTTCTTCCAAGTTAGTTTTGCAGTTCTCAAATTGTGGTTATCCAACCTGATTTGAAGTTATGTGAAACTCAAATCACGACTAGCAAAGGAATGTGGACGCGGGCGTAAACAAGCCACAACCGCAGAAGCCGTCAGCACCTCAAACAAAGGTGCGAGGCCACGACAGTTACAATAACAAGACTTTTTATCATGATGTTGTCTCTATTACGAGCAAAACTTGTATATTCCCAGAACAGAGAGCTTCTCCCGGAGTCCAACCTCTTTCTCTCGGGTCACATGATCCACATCCACTCCCAGCGCCATGAACAAAAACGTGCATACCTCCAACAGAGCGCACTGTCAGGAAGCAGTTCTGATATTTACCAACAGCTGACTTCACTGCGACGATTTACATTCCGCCCACATGCAAAAACCTATTGGATATTAAAACATTGTTGCACCCAAGTGAAAGAGGAGCCTAATTCATGACCAAAACATTAAGGAACAAATTGAAAGTTGCTTTCCATTGAAAAGACATAACTGACTAAACTTCATTATGGCTGTATCTTAAATGGCTGTTGCCCAAACCCCAAGATAAAAATGCCCCAAACTCATGATAACAATAAAGCACTTACAGAAGTAACATTATTTAGGCTATATTGCCTTAACAGCAAATATTCAAGCGCCATAAAATTAAATTTTCGGGTCAGACATATTCAAGGAAGCATACTATGTTATTAAGTATGGTGTTCTCTCATCATGGACTAGACAACAACTAGACAAAGTTGTGTTTTGATAGATTCATGCATGTTTGACGAATTCTGCATTTGACAGGCTCAGGAAAGGCAAACTCAGAATGCTGCCCCTTATACCTGCCAACTGCCCTGTATTTATTTGCAAAAATTAGACTTAGAGTGATAGGTAGGATAACATTTTCACACTCATTTTCAACAATAAAAAGTTAATTTAAGTCCATTTTAGATCAATATTGCACTTTTCAAATTCAAAAATCAAAACATTTCAATTCGATCAAATTGAAGCTTTTCGTTTTATTTAAACATTAAGGCATACCTGCTCTTGATTCATTCATCACTTTTACCGGCTTCGTTTTAGTCTAATAATACTGCGTGACAGTGTCCCCCTCCTATTCACCCACGTTATATTTTCCATTTCACACTCTTGGCACTTACTGTCCAACAGCACATCCTTCCTCAGCCCTCCTACTTGGTGTGTGTCCTGCTGTAGTTCCATGTGTCCCAAAGAAGACTGCAGAAGAATAAACAGCAATTCCTGACTTTCCAGCTCTCAAGACTTCATAACTAGGACCCGAGGAGACTGAGGATGGAGGTGATGAGGAAATCTGGACACTGTGAATCCCCTCAAAGGCATCCATGTTTCTGCCACTGCGGAGAATCAAAATGTACTTGATTCATTTGTTAAAATGAGACCTTTGTTAGTTGGTTAGACCACAGCTCTCAGTTTGCAAAAGAATGACCTCCACTAATCTAACTTTGATACACAATCGCTCTCTTGATGCGCCTGAGCTGAAGGACAACATATCATTTCCAGTTACACAAGTACATCAAATGTGAGTGTAAAATATATAGCTCTAGTACTTACAAACACATTATACTGCACTAAAGCATCACTTCCAGAGGATAACCAATAGAATACTCACAATCATAGCAGCTGTTTGCATTACAGAGCCATAAAACCATTGAAGTACAGTTACAAATGTGAGAATGAGTTTTGCAGGTTGAGCAGCGTCCGCACTTCGCCCCACAGCAGCTGGTCTCCTGGTTAGACAGGAAGGGTTAATCACTAAACACCTTTTGGCACTGCTGCTGTAGTCATGCACATATTTGCCATCAGGGGGAGCCAGCCACAGATTGACCTAAGATTGATGCCACTTAATATTGGATTTTGGTCACAAAGATGAGTGCGTAAAGAAGTAATGCAAAATAAACCCGATCAATCATTATATTTGAATTACAACTAACTGCACTGTGTCTATAAGTCTGTTTGTGTCAGCGCTGTCCTCAGATCAGATTAGCAGGACCCAGCTCTTACAATGCAGCTTTGTTGCAGGAACAGATTACTACATCAAGTGACCGGAGGTGTAGAAGTCCTGTTGCTCAGCTTTTTACCCCAGATTTCCTTTGTACATTTTCTCCGGACCACTTCACGCACCTCATCAGTCTAATGTGAGTACACTGACAGGAGATGCTATGAAAGAATTGTTTATTGTCTCTCTCTACAAGTTTGTTTTATATTTTCTGCTAAAGTTATTGTTAAGTTAAACTTATATTATATCGTTTTTAATATATATCTATATATACATTTATTTAAAAAATGTATTCAGACTCTAATAAAGATTTATTGGGGTATATCTTACTAATATGAGATTTATTGCACAACATGTTTTACATATCTTCTGCTTATACTGATTTCAAAATGTAATTATGGATACCTTTTTATGATCAGCACAAATTAAACTACTTCGAATTCAGCCACAGCTAATTGTTTTGGCATACTATATTATTGGATAAACGTGCCTACTTGTCTTGCCGTCAGGACACAGTTGGGACAGATCAAGCAAAAATGACAGTGACTTACTCCCGTCGAGTGGCCGATGCAGGTTTGGGGACGTTCTTCCACCTGCTCCTGCGCTGGAAGGGCAGCATCTACAAGCTGCTGTACAGAGAGCTCATCATCTTCACCATCCTCTACTACTTCTTCAGTGTGGTTTACAGGTGAAAGAAAATAGAAGAAACAAATAATACATTACAAATTGAGTGACTCTTAAAACTGAAACATCTTACTATTTTTTCCAGAAATTTACTCAATAAAGACCAAAAGAGGCAGTTTGAGAAACTGTCAATATACTGTGACCGCTATGCAGAGCTCATCCCTGTGTCCTTTGTGCTGGGTGAGTGGTGCACTTTATTTTATCATTAATCATTCAATCAGTGCAGTCAAATCTGCATGGTAATAGTGTAAGCACTAAATTATCTTAGTATTCTTCTTTACTCAGGTTTTTATGTGACATTGGTGGTGTCCCGTTGGTGGGGTCAGTATGAGAACATCCCATGGCCAGATAGGTTGGCAGCATTAGTGGGTGCACATGTGCGTGGAGCAGACGAGGTGTCAAAACTGACCCGTCGAACTCTGATGCGATATGCCAACCTGTCAGGTGTGCTCACCTACCGCTCTGTCAGCACTGCCGTTTACAAGAGGTTTCCCACCTTGGAGCACCTTGTGCAGGCAGGTATGAGTCCTTATTGTTCAGACAGTAAAAGAACAATCTAGACTGAAACTTTCTATTGGTTTCTGTAAATTAGACCAGTGATTCTTAACCATAGGGCCGGGGCCCAAAGTAGGGCCGCGAGCACCTCCTTGAGGGCCGCACAATCACTAAAATATAATACATTTAATATGAGATTGGGCCTTGAGTTACTTTAGACAGAAAAAGTCGGGCCTCAAGGTAAAAAAGGTTAAGAACCCCTGAATTAGGCGATTAGTGAATTTAACATGTTCAGACTATTAGTGAATTTAAAATATTCAGACTCTAATCTGTAATCAACTCTCAATACTGTTTTTTCAAGGTTTGATGACCTCAGAGGAGCTGAGGCATTTGGACGGCCTGCCATCGCCTCATAACAAGTTCTGGGTTCCATGTATGTGGTTTGTTAATCTGTCTCTGAGAGCGCGAACTGAAGGACGAATCAACAATGACGTGGCACTAACAGCTATTCTCACAGTATGTTTACAGTCATACAGTATTTTACAGTATTTTGTTGTGAGAAAACACTTGAAAATGTCATGTTTAAATGTTGTCATTTTCAGGAGTTGAATAGCTTGCGAGGAAAGTGCATGAAGCTGTATGGTTACGACTGGATCAGCCTGCCACTTGTCTACACTCAGGTCTTAATCATATTCTAAATTATAAGCATCTGCAATAGAACAATTTAGTATAAAACTGTAAACATATTTAAATAATCAAAGCTTAAAAATAAACCAGTAAAATCAAATAACCTTATAGCCAGAACACATGTTAAGAGTTATAAAAATTTAATCCAGAGAAATGTTAATGAATATAAATCATGATTAAGTTGTGGGGTTTTTGTAGGTAGCAACAGTTGCAGTCTACAGTTTCTTCCTGGCTTGTCTCATTGGTCGTCAATTTTTGGATCCAACTCAAGGTTATCCTGGACATGACATTGACTTTTATCTACCAATCTTCACTCTACTGCAGTTTTTCTTCTATGTTGGTTGGCTGAAGGTGCAAAACAAATGATGTTACAAGAATTGCTTCTTGTTGATTGATACATTTGAATGTCTAATTGTATATTTTATCACAGGTGGCTGAGCAACTTATAAATCCTTTTGGCGAGGATGATGATGATTTTGAAACCAATTGGGTGGTAGATCGGAACTTGCAGGTCATTCTCTCACGCCATTGATTCAGTTTGCAGTTCAGTGTCCATTCAGTTTGTCCTGTAACACATTTTTATGACTCCAGGTGTCCTTGTTATCAGTAGATGAAATGTATGACAGTCTGCCACTGGTTGAGAAAGACATGTACTGGAATGAGTCAGAGCCACAGCCTCCGTACACAGCTGCCAGTGCAGAACACCGCAAACCCTCTTTCATGGGCTCAGCTTTGGATATCAGGTTGAGGTTTCTTTATTTATCTTCAAGATGTGTGTTTTTGCCCCGCACTGTTGTTTGACTCCTTTTTTACTCTGTCAGCGTTCCAAAGGAGGAGATGGAGTTTCAGTCCAACTTGGAGCAGATTAAGGAAAATGAAGAGGCAAATTACTCCACCCCACTGTTGGGAGGGTTGGGTCGCCTGCTCGGAGTCCAGTCTCCCAATTTTCCTCGTTCTTCTCGAGTGTCTCTTCTGCGCCGACGTCCTGGGGCTCCTTTAAACCGATTCCCCCTGTATTTGCACCCAGAGGCCCCTTCTACCCCAGGCCAAGGCCGCCACCTTTTGAACCCAGAGTCTGACTTTGCTCTTTCTACTTTGCCCCCATTCGATAGAGCTGGTTTTTACAGCTGTCCTCAAACACCCATCCACTGTGTGCCCCCCGCTGTTCCTCGCCCCAGACCTGCTAGAAGGGCTCAAAATGAATGGGATCGTAGTTGTAGCTCTCTTGCACCTCCAGTAATCGGCTCTCACCAAGTACCTCCAGACACCCCAAATCACGCCTTACAACCTCCGTCTTCAGCTTTTCCCTGGCTTGGAGGGGACGGTGAAGTACCAAGTGGTCCAGCCTTCTCTTTCCCAGATCCTGCCCCAGAACTTAGCCCTATATCCAAAATTAGACATGGCTTATTGTCCCGCAGGCCACCCCCAAGACTCACCTTGGACACTGCTGCACCTGCGGACACCCAGACAGCCCCTTCCAGTGCCCGCACCACTGGTAGTGAAAGGGTGTTCTCGTTCACCCCTCCTTCACGCACTGCAAATCCAAGTAATCCAAGTAGTAGCACCACCAGCATCAATACAGCCATCAGCAACAGTGCAGGCACAGCAGGAAGTCTCTGCAATGGCACAAATCACAGTAACTTTAATAACAGCTTTAGCAGCAACATGAGGGCAAGCAACGGGGGTGCTAATGGTGGCTTAAGCAATGCTGTGAACACAGTTTCCAGTGCGCAGCAAGAAGGCAACCAACAAAACTCACCTAATGATTCAGGCATCTCATTGGCTGAGGGGGACCTGTTGGGTGTTTTAGTGGATAGTGGGGTGAACAAGGCTGGGGCAAAAGAGCAGGAATGAGAGGCACAGGTGAACAAACTGTTCTTGCCTCGTGTTTAGCTTTCAAAACATCATGAACTGGATTTTGAGACTGCTGGAAAAAAGGCAGACATGAAAAGCATTAAATAAGAGTTAATCACTTCCTGATTAACTTGTCAAAAAGCACCTTACGGGAATAAACCAATAACATAGAAACCATTCACCACAAAGTGTGCTGTGGTGGATTGGAAACATGGGTCTATTCTTGACTCAAATATTTGCAGAAATGCTGTAAATGTCTAGTTTGACTAACTTGTTTTAATTTTTAAATAAACGCGAAGTGATTTGCACATTGATTTGGTAGACATCAAGCTTATATGTGTGTTCTTTAATGGCTCTAGTGCAGTGTTTCTGAAACTGTGGTATGTGTACCACTGGTGGGACGCAGGGCTCTCTGCAGTTGGAGTATTTGTGTCATTTAGAGACAAATCAATTCATGTTTATTGTCTTCCTTTGGGTTAATCATTATGTAGAACTACATTATCCATGGTTTAGTCTCATTTTATTCTATTTTTAATCCTGGTTTAGCCTTAATTTATAACAAATATATAATGGTTTTCGCTATGGTGGTACTCAGAAAGCAAATTATTATCTTAGGTGATACGATACTAAAATGTGTCCTACAGTTGAGCAAGATTTATTTTAATTCAAAACCTTGTCAAATAAAATCTACAGTAACACAAAGCACTTTTGCTGTACTTTGACAGCAGTAAAATCACTCAAGTCGTCAACTTAGTCATTTATTTATTCAACCGCTTTTGTTTAGCAATGTTTCTGTATTTTTTTCTAAGTGGAAACTACAACCACAAATCAAAAAACCACACCTTTTGTAGTTGCACTGCCATTTTAACAATACATTCTCCCATACCTTTTCACACCAACCAATCTGATTCAGGAAAGTTTCTCTGACAGTTACAAAAAGCAGCAAACCTTTCACCTTAAATCCATGATATTATCATACATAGATTACAATATTTCAAGCGGTCATTACAACTACAAATAACAAACAAGACTTTATTGGACATAAAAAAAAACTTTATACAGCAGTAGAGATGAGCAGTTTACAGACACTACTTGCCTCCAATCGGAGGCGAGTGCCACACTGCAGAGCTGGTGCGTTTGACATAGCGAGGCTTGCTCTTGTAAAAAATGTTTTCAAGATTTGGTGGTTCAATTTTTCCAAAGAAGGCATCCAAATTTGGAGGATTGAAATATTGCTTTTTAATAAACATCTGAAGGTTATGTCCTAAAGAAAAAAGAAAAGAAAAAAAGAATGTTAAATAATTCAATATGATACAATTTGTAAACAAATTCAATGCATAATAATAATAGTTGATATTATTATCATCAACAAATAATATCAACATCATTATTAATAATTATATTAACAATAATAACAACAACAACAACTACTATTACCATTATTATTATAATAATCAGTATTACCTTCAGCCCAGGATGGAATAGGTTTTCTTGGTGCCGATTCATCGTCTGTGGAATCGTCACTGTTTTGGTCCATGCCATAATCTTCAGGGTTTTTGGAGGGAATCTTGTTCCCACCCTTTGGAGTAATGGAGTATGACTGTGGGGATTTCTGTGTGGGTAGGAAAAAAAAAAAACATAACTTCATAAACAGAAGCTTATGACAAATGGTATCACATCACATTCACAAACCTCAATATCCACAGTAACATTGAGCCCATCCCCTCCAGCTCCTTTACCAACAGGTGTGCTCAGAACAGAGCGCTGAAAAGGAAAGATAATAAAAATGTGTTCACTATTTTTATTGTTAACAGTAATACACAACCAAGTAAAAAAAAAATTAAAATTAAAGGAACACTATCTGAATATAGCATTAAATAAATTAGACTCCTGGGATGCTGATTAGCGGAGGGAGTTGTTGGTAGCATTTAGGCAGGTGGCCAAACATCGTCTTTATGCTTTGAGACATGATAGGTGTTTAATTATTTTGAGAAGTACATTTTATGCATTATCACAAAGTGCCAGTGTGATTTTAAAATGCTTCCCTGTGACACCACACCAGGTTTTCAAAAAACACTTACATCAATATCTAAAGTTTGATTGAGACCTCCAAGTCCTTTGCCTACAGGTGTGCTCATAACAGACCTCTGACAAGAAAAGCAATTACATCACTTTCAGGTGTTACAAAACATCTGATTTATGCAATTAAGTGTGACATGGTCATCTGGGCTTGGAACCACCACACAAAGGACAGAGGCTCCAGCAAATTAGAGAAGTGGAATACAGTACCTAGATCTAGAAATGTTAGGCAGCAGTCAGCCAACTTTACCCATGTTTTTAGTCAATTATAGCCAGACCTCCTCGTCAATGCCGGATCTCGTCTGAGCGCATAAGCTAAGCCTGGTTAGTACTTGGAGGCAGTACTATGCACGACCAATAACTATTATTATCATTATTAATTGGCCTTATTCACAGTACACACGTGTGTGTATATTGATATGCACTGTCCAAAATTCACAAATGTTTTCTAGAGAGTAATAATTCTAAATTGAAATTTCATGCCATTTTATGGCAGGACTAAGACATCACCACACCACCCCTTGCACTGTCATTGGTTAGCGTAAATGTGCCAGATATCAAAACTTTTATGGCGCATCAGACTGACTCAGTATTAAATACATGGACAGAGTTGGATGGATTGCCAGGCTACAAAAAGGAAATTAAGCTTAGTCCAATGTGTTGCCTCTTCAACATTGAAAAATCCAATACAAAGACATGTCCTACCTCAATATCCACTGTGACATTAAGAGCAGCTGCAGCCTGAAGCCAACATAAAGAGATGGTGCATCTCAGTAAAGACCAAGAAAAATATTGCTCATTGTGCATGCATTTAGAGAAGCATTACATTAATATGGACCATCAGTCTTACTAACCTGCTTTTCAGCAGCTTGTCTTTCTTTAGCAGCCTTCTCTTCAGCTGCTAACCGCAGCTGCTGTTCCTGTAGTAGGAAAATTATAAAATTAAGTACTACAACTACAACTAAGACAATTCACCTTTAATATTTTTACCAGTTTCCGTTTTTCCTCAAGTGCTTTCCTCTTCTCCTCTAGTTCTCTCCTCTCTTTCTCTCTCGCTGCCCGTTCCAGCTCACGTTGCAGTGCAAGAGCCTTCTCTCGCTCAAGTCTTTCCCTGGAGACATAACTTGTTAGTAAACCATTTATAAACCGTTTCAGATCCAAGGAGAAATCTAATCAAAAAGTCCAGCAGACCTTTCAGCCGCAGCCTGACGCTCTCGCTCCCTCTCAAGCTCTCTCTCCCGCTCCTGCTCTCGTTTGAGCTCCAGAGCTCTGCGGGCCTCTGCCATTTTCTGAGCCCTCTCCTCCTCCTCAGCCTTCTTCTTGGCCAGCAGCTCTTGCTGCCGCTTCTCCTCTTCCTACAACATAGAACATAGACTATGTAAAATACCTTTTTGTGGAAGAAAAAAGAAAAGAAATATGTGCTTTGGTTTAGTGATACTTGAACATGTCATCATTTTGGATTTCCTTACCTGCTGAAGCTTTTTCTTTCTAGCTTCTTCCTCCTGTTTCTTTTTAAGCTCCAACTCCTCTTGGCGTTTTATGGCCACTTTTTTCTTCTTTTCATCTGCCACACGCTGCCCATTCCAAATGTGTTAATTGTAGCAATTTTGTCCTTTGATGACAGTTGACACATGTATTTTACCTACCTTGTCATTTTTCTCATCAATCTGAGCCATCTTTTGCTCAATCTTCTTTTTCTTTTCCTCCTCCCTCTGTTCTTCCTTTACTTTGGCTTCAAAAACTCTCTTCAGTCGTTCATCCCTCTTCCTGAAATTGAAGCCATTAGCTACAAACCGCTAGTTTAATTCAATTGTACACTTTCCTTGAGCAATATCACTCAATCCAAAATATCCTTGAAGCATTATCACTCAACACACACTTTTTCAATTCTTCCTGTTTTTTCTTTTTCTCTTCCTCCATTTTCTTCATTCTTTCAATTTCTTGCTCCTGTTTCTTTTTAAGGGCTTCCAGTTTATAGCGTTCCTTCGTCTGCAAGAAAATAAAGCAAACAAACATTACAATAATCTTTGGCGCTTGCTAGAAATGCACAACTAATAATGGAAATCAGCTCATAAAATACTTGAAAATGGTGGATGAAGCATTTGTGTTGTCTTAAGGGGCACCAGTGCACGACAAGGTGTAAAGAAAAAGCCCACAACATTTAAAAGGGTTACGCAACACGTGTTAGAATCCAGTGTAATAGATTGCGTTCACATGCTAAAATTTGATATCCTGAGGGCCTATAACTCTTTGTAAAATTTACTGTTTTTGAAAGAAATATACCAATGTGGAAATCCACAAATGTTGAGCCTTATTTGTTGGGAACCTGCAAACTTCTTTTCAACTGACAACAATCACACTTTTGCGGCTGAAGAATAGCACAACTTTTGAGGCTACTGCGAAAGAATTTTTTCACTTTTGTATATTAGGCCAAGTAATTACAGGTCAACAAATCTGCAATATGACAGTTAAACTGTAAATTCTACCATAGAATTCTAACCAGACTACAGCTCAATTTTAAACTAGAGGGGACATTTTGACGTTATGTGAACACCACCTATTTTTATGGAGAATCAAACCCACAAGATTAGGATGTTAAATGCAGACCAGATCACGAGTGACTCAGGTTGTGAGGTTGCTTTGGAAGACATGCTATATACGTTAGGACATTACCCTACACACCAGGAGAACTATCCACTTACCACTATACTACTGCTTGTCTAGGAGAGGACACAGAGAAAAGAGGCATGTGCATATTTATTAGCACCATCATTTGATCAGTTTTTTGAACATGTTGCTATAACTGTAGTTGACTAAAGAAATTCTAGGTTGAAAATAGACATGCCCTGAGCAATGATTTAGCAACTAAAAGGGAAGTAGCATGGTGGCAAAATTTTCAAAATGATCAGGAGCTTATGTCGGCGTATACATCAAAGTTCTAGTAAATGGCATCTTTATGAGTGAAAAGGTAGATTTAAGTGTTAAACTCTAGCCATGTGTCCCTGTTTGGCTGACAGTTGCTAAACTGGAATTGAACATGGGATTTAATATAGACAGGTGTCTCATTTTTACAGCCCACAAGGCAAAAAAAAAAAAAAAATGCATCATGGATCAATATAGAAAACAAGAAAATATGGTTGGATAGGCCTACATTAGTTCAAATTAAGTATCCAATTATCTAATGTGGCTTTCAAAATAAATATGTAAATTACCTTTTGATCCATCCTTAGAGGGGTGGTATGTTTAATAAAGGACTTGAGAACTGATGACCGGCCAAGAGAGGTTGGAGTCATCATTAACATCTGATTCTTCTGAACAGTGTGGAGGAAAGACTTCATGTGTGGCCTGATTGCCTACAAAGATGGGTTACAACAATTTTACACCAAGTTAGAACAACACTGTTAAGATTGCATGCTATTCATACACTTTGGCTCTTCTTGGGAGGGGAGGCTCTCTTTGTTGGACTTTCTTCCACATCTGGAGCCTTCCTTTTAGTACTTGAGCTAGAATATAAACATGATTACTTGCACTTTAATATTTAAGCTGCGATTTCAATTTCACGCATTGATCTGGCAATAAACTCACCGGCGACTTGATTGTGAGTTTTGGTTCTCCGCAGTAACTGAAACTGCTTTTAAAAAGAAAAAGGCACAAATTATGGCCACTACTCAACTGTTATTTATATCTTTGCCAAGATATATTTATACCTGGACGGTTATCTGGAGTGTTTATTTTAACTGCAACGAGTGGTTGAGGTGCCAGTTTGGAAGAATGGGCAGCAACAGAGCGAGTAACACGCCCAACAGGCTTAACTGGAGGTACTATCTCATTTGAACTAACCTGTATTTGAATGAACAGGTCAAGGCATTAGGGAAAAAGTCTTTCAGATAAAAACAACCAAGTATATATGTACGAAATACAAACCATTTTCACAGTGGTTTCTTCAGGTACAGGAACGGCAGCAGGCTCAGAGGTTACCGCTCTGTAGCATATCAGAAATGATGAGAACGGGTTATTCTTTTATATATTAAGCACAAAACAAGCCATTTGGAGAATGATACTTACACCTCAGCCTCTTCATCAACTGAATCCATGCAGGACTCATCTACAAAATATGATACATTTGAACGCCATCAACATGGTAACCTTTTACACCAATGCAGTCTTATGAAGACAAAACTTACCCCCAGTGTTACTGCCACATGTAGAGTTGCCCATGCGAGACACTTTTCTTTTAAGCATGGATCTTCGTGAAGCACGTCTGATGGACTCCTGGGTCATACTGTGTCTCAAACCAGCCACAGAGTGACGCAGTTTAAGTGAATGCCGCACTGAACTTCTGCGGGATCTGTTGCTTGCGGTCTGCTCTATCACTTCTGTTTGAGCAAATGTGTGTCCAGTGTTTTCTTTCACTGCTAACTCAGCGGACAGGCGATCAGCCGGAGAAATGGAAACAACTACCTTGGGAGAAGGAATATTTTTGGGAGACTCTGTGTTGCTGGGTGGGTTCTCCTCTTTAACAACTACACCCATCTTCTCCTCAAGCTCATCTTCTTCCAAAATTTCAATCACCTCTGCATTCACACTGATCACCTCCTCAGATTTAATGCTGCTATGAAGAATTTGGCTTACTTCCTCTTCATCAGCCTTTGTTTGCTTTTTGCGAGTAGCCCGTTTAGGTCGAGTATTTTCTGTCTTGCAGGTAGTTGCCTGAGCAGTTTCCTCCTCAGTGATACAGTTCAAAGCACTTGAGGAGGATCCACGGAGATTGCTGCGTCGACCTTTTGAAAACCTTCGTCTGGCCTGACTGTCTTCCTGACGCCCCAAAGATACACGTTTTCTGCGTGTATTCTTCTTTTGTGAGGGCGTTTTTGGCATGAGCTCTGGCTCGGCATTAAAATCTCTGAAAAAAGCCACAACAAACAACATTAAGAACAGAAACAAAACAATATGACACAAACACTGTAGAATAAAGCGAACCTTGTGAACATGCGATTGGCCTCTTGTTGAATCTCTTCAAGCCATACCATATGGACATTTTCAATTTCACTAATAAAAGCTTGGGCTTTGCCCTCAAACATCTGCATCCGAGATCGAACAGGAGACAACACCGAGTTAATGGTTACGGCCTGGTAAAAAAAACAAAAAAACAACAACAACATTGTGTTAATAACAAATTCCGTAGTCCAAATTTTCTTATAGTGGTTTCATAATTACAGACATCACACATAATATGACAGGAGTTTTATACTAGTACAACTGCTTGTATTAGCATATAAATAATGCGCAAATATTGTGTTAAATTGATTTGGAACAATTCAATAAAATGGTAATAAATTAAATGGCAAATGTGAAATATCTTAAGTGGAATTGTAAATGAATGCACGTTCTACGCATGACTTTACTGAAAGACTGAAACAGCTCTAGGCTTAGACGATCATGACAGACAACAGGACATTAAGAAACTTAATTAATTCTCCATACTACTTGCAGATCTAAGTTAGACCTTGCAATAAGACTTCAATTTATAAAGACCAGTGCAATCAAAGTAAGTTTTTTTTTTCCTATCAAGGGCTTGCGTTTCCCAGGAAAAAAAGGTTTTCACCCCAACGTTATAAAAATACAAGGTTAACGCAACAATACGACGATATTATAACAATAATAAAGGTGTACATGTCGCCAGATAGAGTTGTGGTATAAACTAATTTTGTCACTACTAACATTGCAATGTTTATGTAACGTTAACAACTTAACGCGATCACTAGAAACTAGCTCAGAGCTAACGTTAACACATTCTGTAAGACGACACAAAAATAATTACCATGGCTGTTCGACTTCCAAATATTTCCAAGTAAACTGTTAACTCTGTTAACTATAAAAGCTTATATTCCATTCTGACATAAAAATGATCTGATTAATAAAGTCCTTTCAGATCATGTGTAAATCCAAAATAAATGCCAGACAACAGCACGACACAGCACAGCTCAGTGCCCGCGGAAACCGTTTAACGCATTTAAAACTCACACAGCCAATCCAGAGAGGCCGCCCACTGACGTCAGCAGGATGCGCTCGATGTATCATTGCCATATTCTGAGCGGGCGGGGAGTTGCGTTTGTCTCATGGTTTCTCTTCGTTGACATGACGAAGACGGAACAAAGAAGTGACTGAATCAAACACACCCAGAGAAGGCTGGGGCTGGGCGAGAAAGCTACACGAGTTTAAAATGACCAACCACTCGCGGGCAGGATATTCACCGAGCCGCCCATTTTCATCACAAGGATCATGGCTAGACTTGTTTTGGTTCCGAACAGAAAAATATACGATATTTATAACTAAAATGTTTCTAATTTAAGGGTAATTTCTGACATGAACAAAGTAAAAAGGTCTACACACAATTTTAATTTACTTAGACACACTGACACAAATCTTCTCTTTATTATTGTAAGGAAGGTTTTGAGTCCGTTTTTAAATAATTAAATGACTCCAAATGAAAAGTTTTAATACCTTAAAGAATCCTTTGACTAAGAGAAACATTACTTTTATAGATACTTACAAATAAGGAGTTATTACAACCGGGAAATTAAACAAAGTTACTCTTGCCCTCAGATTGATTTTTTTTTTCATTCAAGCATAAGCTATATATCAGAACTCTCCAGGGGAATAATTATATGTACAATTATACGTTTTACTGGTCTTGACAACAATTCCATGTACTTCAAAAATAAATTCGGAAAAAGAAGGAAACTGTGTTACAACCATGTTATAACTGATGAAAAAAACTGTATCACACTATTATAACACCATGTCAAAGTGCACATTATTTATACAGGGAAGTTGTTGGAGAAACTGGCTGTCAAGTGGCTCGTCACTATCATGTGTTTTGGGATTAATCATTAAACTAGATTGAGGCCTGCAGACTGTTTTCAACACTGGTATTCCATTTGACTTGAAAACAACGTAAACAACTTTTGGCTAACTTTGGCTAACTTTTGGATAGAAATACAGACATACAGACAGATAGCGATAACTGGATATTTATGAAATGGAAAATGTTACTTCTACTTTGAACTTAAACATGGGACAGATGGGACAGTCCTAAAAGTGGATTTATACCAGACACATTTTCTTTGGACTAATAGTTTTATTTTTGCTTTCTCACTCTGTGTCTTGTTCTGTGTGTTCTTATTTTGTGTTGCATTCAAGCCTACAGTTTTCAGAAAAGCCAACATGACGAGTCTAATTTACAAATGTAGCCAGGCTCCCTTGAAAATGTCACAGGCTGACCTGAAAAAAGGTTAAAGGTTATTTTTAATGGGACAATAAACAGTTATACTTAAATTGAAGAAAAAAGTGTGACACCTGGTGTGAGAGGGATTTTAGATCCTGAAGCCTTCAGGACAACTTGTAGATTACAGGTTTTAATAGCTTTCTTTTCAGAACACTGGCTTCCTCTTAAAATAATAGAAATTTCTTCTTTCCTCAGCATCCAATCAAGCTGATTGCCAAGATAGTTCACTCCACGGATGCACAATTCAGAAATGTCATTTGGAAGAAGTGGATTGAAGCACAGACAGCCCCTTTGAACTCTAAATACAACATGGTTTAGTTGTAGCCAAGTGTCCATAATAATACTTATTCAGTGTACACAGTCCAAGGTCTAAAAACTAACCTGAAACCTGTATAACCAAACAGCACAGCTTGAAGAAAGCCCCCCATCCCGGTGAGAAAGTTGACTGCGCCAGAGCCATCTGATGATTCACTCCATACCTAGGAGGAAAGCGAAGAATACCACATTTATTTGGATTTTGAGGCATGTCTTAATCATAAGCCTATATTGACCTGGAATGGACCCTGGATGTTGTTGAAGCACTTCACAAGCAAATGTTGCGCTCTTTCTGCCTCTCCAAGTTCCAGCCAGCCTATTGCAAACATGCTCTGCAAGATACAAAAAGTTACAATATTTATAAAGATCTTCTCTGTGTGTGGAGGATGATCAGTTCAATTTTAATTAATTATAACATAATTGCAGTTGTTCAAATACTGCATACACTGAATATACATTTCCCTTACCCATGTCATGGCTGGACCATTTGGATATGTGACAGGTTCATATGCCAGAAGGTCATTTCTTCTGACTTCTGTCAACATAGGGAATCCAAGAGGATAACCTAACATAATTGTATCTGCCTGTTTTACCGGGGAGCCTGTGAAAATGCACAAGTACTATCACAGATCATAGATAAAGACATTTTTTGCACTTTATAATGTCACAGAAAATACCTCTGACATAACCATCATACTCAGGGTGGTAGTTAAATTCTTCATCAAAAGGTATTTTTAAATTTTCTGACACTTCTTTCCATTCCTTTGGTGCAGGTTTATCAAGAAGGTTTGCTAGTTCAATCGCAAAATCCAGACTGGCCAATGAAATTATTGCCATTAGTGGTATACATACATACATAGACACATACATATATACATATCATATATATATATATATAACTATAGTTATAGTTATGGGTTATGGCCCAAAGTGTTGGCACTTTCTCACATTGGCACAATTCCACATTTTTTGCTATGCATGTTTATTTCCTTTGTGTGTATTAGAACAATTAAAAAAAAAAAAAAAATGGCCACTTAACACTTAAAAAACTTCTTCTGTTCTATAGATATTTGGATGATATGATATTTTCTAAAACTCTACTTGAAATTTTGAATCATTATTACAGGATTTATAAATTTGCTACCCACTTGTCACTTGTTCTATTAGTGCCCTTTTACTACTTTTTTGACAGCTGTAAAAATATAGTTCTGACTAAAAAAACCAAAAAACAAAAAAACATTTTTATCCCAAGATTTCAGTATTTTCATAGTCATTAGAAAATCTACATTACAGAGAAAATATCACACAAATTGGCCCATATTTCATATAAAATATGAATAATTAATTCACATTTGTTTTTACCTTTTATTACAGTCTTGGACATGTCAAAGATTAGTCAAACAACTGTAGCTGTGATGATTTTTTCGTTTTTGATCAAAAACGGGTTTTTGTTTTTTCTCCCACTGGTCCTGTTAGCGCCGTTTTCCCCTCATTGACTTTCATTCTAACTACTTTTTTGATTGCTCTGCAGTGTCAATTTAAAATGATAATTTCCTGATCATTTGTGGCTTTTCCTTTTCAGAACAGATGAAAATTTTATTTTTTACAGTTTATTCTGACCTCTGTATTGTTTCTCCATGCTTTTCTATGGGGCTCTCTGGAGAGCTGTTTTTTGGTGTGTATTTTTCTTTTGGGATGTTCCTGGGGGCAAATACTCACCTGGACTGGGTTGTAGGTGGGTGGGGGGACACAGGGGAGTATCGAGGGGTGCATGCATTTTTGAAAATATTCATATTTGGTTGTACGATGGGGTTGTGTCTTTATTTACAAAAAGATGAGCTGTATTTGAACAGCCCTCTATTACACACCATTGTATGCACAAACATAAAAATGTACAAAACTATACCCTGACACCCCCCAGTGTTCCCCAACACACCTGCACCCCGCCCCAGGTGAGGCCACGCCCCCAGGAGCCTCCTAAGTACAAATACACACCATAAAACAGGTCTCCAGAGAGCCCCATAGAAAAACATAGGGAAACTATGTCTGGCTTTACAGAGGTCTGTTTAAAAGGGAAATTGAGTCATTTCAGAATAAATGACAAAAATGACACATTTCATTCTGAAAAGGAGAAAGCACAAATGATTGGAAAATCGCAATGTTACAGTGTCACTGCAAGTGGTAGAAAAAACAAAAACTTGTTTCTGCAAAAAACAAAAAAATCCTTAAAGCCAATGCTGTCACTAATTTTGACATGTCTAAGACTGTATTAAAAGGTAAAAACTATTTCAGCCAATATTCATATTTTATATGAAAAATTGGCCATTTTGTGTGACATTTTCAGCAATGACCATTCAAATATCAAAACTTAAATTGAGTATTTTTGGACAAAACAGAAGTGTATAAACAGATTTAAGCAAAAAAGTTAAAAAAATAAATTATTTATTTTATTTTTACAGCTGTCAAAAAAAAGTGGAGTAAAAGACTGCTAACAGTAAATAAGGATGGATTTTGTAACAGGTCACAGGGGTTAACTTAATATTTGGTTGCACACCCTTCTGAAAAATAAATAAGCTTTTTACACCTCTCAAGTGGAATTTTGGACCACTGACCACTATTCAAACTTCTCCAGTTCTCTCATATTGGAAGGGAATCTTTTCCCAACTGCAATTTTAAGCTCTCTCCAGGTGTTTAATGGGATTGAGATCTGGACTCATTGCTGCTACTTCAGAACTCTCCAGCACTGTGTTGCTATCCATTTCTGTATTTGGGGGTCACTGTCCTGCTAAAAGACCCATGATCTCGGACGCAAACCCAGCCTTCTGACACTGGGCCCTACATCGTGGCCCAAAATCAGATTTCACGATGCCTTGCACAAGACACCTAGTGCCAGAGGCAGCAAAATAACCTCAAAACATCTTTGAACCTCTACCATGTTTGACTGTAGGTACTGTGTTCTTTTCTTTGTGGGCTTCATTCTGTTTTCGGTAAACAATAGAATGAATTGCTTTACCAATTAGCTCTAGCTTTGTCTCATCTGTCTCGCGTTTTTATGCCTCTTTGTCACGAATGGGAATAGACTGGGTCTCCTGCCATAGCGTTTCATTTCATTCAAATTTGGACACATAGTTCGTGCTGACACTGATGCACTCTGAGCCTGCAGGACAGCTTGAATTGCTTTAAAAGTTGTTTGAGGCTGCTTATCCACCATCCGGACTATCAGTTTTTCTCTTATGTCCACGTCCTGGGAGATTAGCTACAATGCCATGAGTTGAAAACTTCTTGATTATGTTGCACACTGTGGATAAAGAACATCAAGATCTCTGGAGATGGAGTTGTAACCTTGAGATCGTTAACATTTTTCCGCAATTTTGGTTCTCAAGTCCTTAGTGAAGCACACATAGGCACATGCCAAAATTGAGACAGCTTCTCTCCTTTTTATCAGCTTTCAGGTGTGATTTTTATTTTACTCACACCTGTCACTTGCCCAAGGTGAGTTTAAACGAGCATTACATGCTAACATTTTTTTTTTTTTGGGAAAGATTAAAATTAAAATTAAAAGCAAAGCATGCAAAAAAAAAAATCAGGGGTGCCAACCCTTTCAGCCATAACTTATATATATATATATATATATATATATATATATATATATATATATATATATATATATATATATATATATATATATATATATATATATATATATATATATATATATATATATATATATATATATATATATATATATATATATAAATAAAAATCCATCACCTTAATTTGGCCACTACATTTGTGTACACTGAGTTGTTGACATTGTAGTAATACTCATCTGGTGGCATAACACCTGTAAAATGGAAAAAAAAAATGTAATACCATTTTAATATGGATTGCACAAAACTGCTTCAACCATTGGACATTTTACCTAAAATGTGATACTTGTGATCCTCTGGGTTCCATGTAACTCTAGAGACCCAGTAATCAGCCACACCCCAAACGACCTGACTGCCCTTTCCCTCTGTGAACATGGATATATCCTGGGACAAAGGGTTCAGTTAACACATCGTCACACAGTAGGAAGGAATATCTGATGTCCATGGGTTTCAGAATGATGAAGATTTAGAACCTCTGCAATAGCAATTAACAAATCAAAAGAAATTGTCTTTTGAAAGGTCAAAAGTTCTAAAAGATCATGTCCATAACAGGAAATAAATCATGAGACTGAAATTCATGAATATGTGAAAGCCTTTGTACCTCAGTCAAATAGAGATAATGCTGAAAAGCCAGGGTGACATCTCCATTGATATGAATCTCCTGCTGTCCATAAATGTCTTCAGGACAGACCTCTCTGCCAGACACAGCACTCTCCCATGGAAACTTTAGTCCCTGAACAAGATTTTTACTGTTATCAATGCCCTGTCACAAATTTGCCCGCACCGTAGCACCACATACCACTGCTAATTAAGTTTGGAAATTTGAGTCACAAACATTTGTAAACATCTTGCATGTTGTGTACTAGAAGAATAGAAATGGTGAAATATAATGTAAACTTTCAAGGGTTATTGGCCAAATCAACTTTCTGTACTAAGTAAACATTCCTGCATCACATAGGTAATTATTACTGTTACATGGGGGTTACATAGAATCTTGAGGCTATAGTTTTTGGTCAGTCATACCTTGTAGCCTTGTCTTTGAGCATTGTCTTTTGCACCATCTATTGTCCCAACTCTGTATTCAAGCACAGATCTGGCTAGTTTGGGGTAGAAGAGGGCGATACCAGGATACATCCAAATGTCCTGTTTCAAGAAGACAATGTCAGTAGAATATTATAAGAATAAATACACTCTATGAAGGCTAAACACTGTACCATTAAAAATGAACTGTCAATTGTCGTGTGAGCGTGAAGGTGAATCAGTCCAGTGTTTGGTCTGCTAGTGTTTGTGATCCTTGGGCAGGTACTGAACGAATGCGTTCCATTTCTGTTCACTTGCCTCCTAAATTACCTCAGATGTAACTAAGTCCCTCCAGAAAAGTGAAAAAAGAAGAGAGAAAAGACATGCAGACAAATTTTTACCTGATCCCAAAAAACATGGCCCCAGTAGTCCTGCCCATCGCTTCCATTGGACAGACCACCAGGGCTGACTCCCCCAAAGGAGTTGGTTGTGTCATGAATAGATGGAAAAGCACTGAGGAGGTAGAACAAACAGCCAATCAGGGCTTTGCACAGAATCTCAGACCCCACAACCTCTATCTTGCTCTGTAACCACAGTTCCTTCCAGGCCTGTTCGTGAGATGAGCGCAAACTTCCACCCGCCATGAGAGAGAGGCCCTTATCATAGTTGGATTCAGCACTTTGCAGACTGTCAGCCACGACCAGGATGAAACCCCAGCGAGCCTGGCTTTGTCCCGCATTAAGGGTCAAAGTTACAGGTATGTCTGTCCAAATAAGGTGCACAGTGGGACAGAAACCCCCAGGATACTCAGCAGCAGTTGTGTGTCCAAAGATGTGCCTAAGAGAACAAAATAAAGAGTGCATGTTTTTTGTTTATTAACAGAAACCAACCAACCAGCTAATCATATATCTCATACCACCAATGATAAGATAAGCAAATTAAAGGTGCACTATGTAACTTTTCTAGAGTGAGGTCTGCCACCTTCTGGTCTTCATGAAGATATTATTGATTTACCTGGTGTAGTCCACAGTATGTCATTAAACGTATTAATCTGGTATCCATTCAACTAAAGGTACAGAAATATACCTTGAAAAACATGCAGTGGGGAGCCCATCCACAGATCTGTCCTGTTACTTGGGCCATTGGCATCACCTACCTGTCTCCATGCAGATAGATCCTTTTAATGTCATGCTGTAGAACATTTCAAGTAAAGTAATATCAGCTACATGGAAACAAGCAGGTGGTGGAAAAAAGTTACACAGTGCACCTTTAACATAAATTATCTTTCTATCTGGGGCCCAAGGAACATTTCTTGAAACAGCATTTTGTGGCAAGACTAGAGATTTTTAAAATGTTTTACAAAGGCCAAATTGTGATGTTTGGTCTGCAGAGGGCAGCATCTATCAAAAAATAGTTCTGTAACAGGTGATAGTCAAACTAAAAAGAAGCTTCTGATGTAACGCTGTAGCTCAAATAGCTGTATTTTAGGTGGTCATGAAGGTTTAGTTTTAGTCAAGGTGCGCTTTATTGTTCCTGTAGGGAAATTTGTCTTCTGCCTTTGACCCATCCTTCCCCTAAAGTTCAGACGTACCTGCCATTTTTATAATCTGGTCCTGTCTCAAAAACAATGTCTTTGCTCAGTGGCTTGAAGTTGGTGAGCAGATCAACTGTGATTGGCTCCTCATCTGTGCCTTGCCGCACCAGCATGATCTCCATCACCATCAGATTACTGTAGTACCGGTGTGAGTACAATGACTGTGAGGCAGTCACTCTGGCTGTACTCAGAGTGTGGGTAAAAACACCTGGAACAGACATATCCAGAGAGCAAGATGACAGGACATGGTTTATCCAACTGGACTAAATCAGTTAGATATATATTATAAACAAAAATAAGACAAGGTGCAGTTTTATTACGTCATATTAATTCCAATGAATACCATTCAGGATATATTCTACATAGGGACCACACAGTTTGAGAGGCTCTGATCTGAGACAGCTACTGACTACATTACCTGTGTTTGTGTCCAGGCAGTAGGAGTGGTTCCCAGGTTCCAGTGCGTCCAGCCTGACAGCCAGAGGACAGGGTATGTCTGCCCTGTGACAACGCCCACCCTCACCATTGTATATGCCACCCATATGCATGACATTATTGTACACCGTCCACCCCAGGAGTCCATTGGCCAAAGGGGGAAGGTAGCGGGCATCACTGGGTAATGTATCAGTGCAGAAAATGTATGGATCGGCCTCTGAAGACTCACTTGCCATGACGTGTTTCAAAATATACGTTAAAAGTGCTGAACTGAAGCCCCCCACAAACTTCTCACTTCCTGCACAGAAATTCCAGTCTTGTACTTTGGCATACAATTGTCACATCTGAACTCTTGTGCTATTCAACATCAAAACCCTGCTCATTCGATTGCTTATTAACTTGCACCAGTCATAATATCATAGCCGTTAGTAGCTTATTATGCTGCTAAGATTAACAACAAAATTACTTCAACAATTTCCAAGTCCACATAAAGTCAATGTTGTTTTACTGTTGCGTGAAGAGGGAGATTCATCAAAGAGGAATGCTGACAGAAAATGCAAAGCTCTCAAAGTTAAAAGAGTTAAGTCCAAAAAGGCCCGTCATCTGACATCTTTGTATAGTCTACAATATTGCACGGTAACTGCAATTTACTATGGCACATAACGGGAAAAACAAACCTAATCAGGAGAAAAATCAGAAGAGGAGGGAGGAGACTCTGAGTTGCACAGAAAATCAGGACTGAAGTTTTTGGTCTTTTGCAAAAGATGGCATGGAGCACATGTAGGAGTTCGCGTGGACTTTGAGAGTTTGTGAGTTAGGACCATGGATCTATTACATTATCGGTTAGTACACAAACCGATAATTATCGGTTAGTACACAACACTAGTACTAATAGTGTCCTAATATAAGGTGCAAGTGAACTCCAACAAGTGCCCCATGCCATATTTTCCAAAAGACCAAACACTTAAGTTAACTAAAGGGAAAACCTATACATTGTATACATGTTGTCAAAATTGAACAATAGAAGATTTGCTTGTCTAAAAGGCAAAGTGCCTTTCCTAAATTGACAAAATGACATCATCTAGTTGTACTTACTTATTTGTACCGCATGGTGGTGCAGAGGAGTCATTTGTGCCTTTTCTGGCGTCATGCCGGGGGTCAGAGCCACAAACCCTGGGAAAAGCAGTGCTTTGTCCATATAAGGCTGCAATCCATCCGCTTCCCTCTTCCTCTCCAGCTCCCTGCCTGTCTTTCTCAGACCTAAGGGATATTTACAGAGAGAGCCTCCGCCAGCAGGCCCTTCCTTATTAGGAGCTCTGCTTATTGTCAGCGCTTCTGCAGTGGTCCATCTCTTCACTCACATGATGAGACACATAGATAGATGTCCAGTGTTCTAAAGAGTTAAATCTATTAAAGCTGCTGTGTTTTCTTTTACAAAATTGTAGGCTATAATACCATTTATTGGTTGGCCAGTTCTTTCATGATACAGAATCCACTGGGGAGCAGCAGTAGATTACTTCAACAGTCCAAACAAATGGTAAATACATCTGTGGAGCTGTTTCCTCCACTCACAGGCACACGGAAAACACTGCAGCTGTTCAGTTCTCCTCTGATAGAATACATATGGGCAGCAGTCATTAGAATATACTACCAACCGGTATATGAAAGGATTAAGACAACGTAGTAAAAACATAATTGAATTTATGTTCTAAGAGGATACTAAAAGTGGAGAAATTCTGCTGAGAAGAAACAGGCCGCGGCTACAAACACACTTTTTTATTATGGTGCTGACATTCATTAAATATATTAGAAAACAAACGTGAAGGCTATGGCCGTTTTATTTCTGAAGGGTATTATCATTCAAGACTATTTTAAGACATTCAATATACAAGACCTCACATGTGAGAAAGAGGAATTGTCCACAAAAAATTTTAGTCGATGGTACATAAAAAAAACCAAAATAAACATTGTTGCATTTGTAACAGCAACGTGTAGAAATGTGCAATAACCTCTGACCTTCAAACGCTGCTCCAAAATATTTTTTTTTCTTTACCTGATGAACTTGCAAAACCTCACAGATCTTGTATGACTTTGTAAATTAAAGTGCTATATTTGATTGACCTGGTTCTGCTGGGTCTTTTTAAGAACATGGAGTGTCACAAAAAATATATATATATGTGGGGAAGTGCTTAGGTGGAGAGGTAGGTGGGTTCAAAAACACTTACACGTGGAAACAACAGCGCTCCGCAAACTTCCGCCGGATGTTTCTGAATGTCATAGTCAGACCTGAAGTGTTGTGACTTTTAGAAGAATGAGAAAACCTTAACTGCTTGACAACACATTTAAAGGGGGCTTAATAAAGTGAGCAATAAACTTGTGAAGGTGACAGTGTTCAAAAACTAAATATTAAGTGGGAGCTATAAAGACCGCCTTGCCTTGTGCGCTCATGGAATGTGCATCGAGGAAGTCCTGATGCACTTATAGGAATGTAGTGCATGTTAGTGTTCCCCTGACGCACAGATGCTGCAGTTTTTGATCTGTGTTACACCAGCAATGGGAGTTTGGCTGTCGTTGTGCTACTGCTAGGGCTTAAGCTATAGCCACATCTGTGTTACAAGCCACATTAAGGCACGCCAAGAGCCCTCCAGCTGTTTGGGACCACGGTGATGGGGCAGAACAATCTGCTGGTGCTATGGTCAGGACAGTTGTGCGAATCTTCTTCTTCGGTCTGTCTTTGGCACCGGGGGGAATGTGTGGACGGGAAGGGGAGAGGGGCTGGGAGTCCCTGCTCTTTATGTCTCTCTCTCTCACTCTCTCTCTCTTTCTCGCTTTCTCTCTCTCTGTCTCTCTCTCTCTCTCTGGAAGTCTATTTGGAGAGTTTGCTGATGACGCGGATCAGTGCTCCATTTTCATCCTTTAGACGCTGGTTGTCTGCTCTCAGATCAACAAGAACCTAAAGGGAAAAAATGTAAACTTTGAGTCACACTTCAACACCACATTATAAAACTATGAGATAGTAAGTTATAATAATAATGAGAAATCTGATTACATTCTGTGATTGCAGGCACAGAATGTGAATTGCATCAGATATGTAAACTTCAGCCTGTTTATAACCTTTACACGGAATGTAGCCTACCCCAACCTTAAATAAACAATGTAGAAAATGTAAACAGAACACAAAAGTCTTTTATATTCACATTACACAAGTATATAAATCAGTGAAACTGAGATATGTATACATAGTTATTTATTTCACCTCTGATCTGCTTATAATAAGATGAACAAATTATACAAAGTAGTTATTACTAGTCATTGTATTTAACATTTGTATTTCTGATCTCTGAAAATTAAAAAAAACAAACAATTCTTATGTGTAGCCTTATGTGTAGCCTTATGTGTAGCCTTATGTGTAGCCTTATGTGTAGCGCAGCCATCAAATGCTTGAAGCACACAATCTTTAATCAAAGATGTGTCATACCTTGGCCTAAATTAGTAACGAACGCACTGCTCACCTATGCACAAGTTAAAGCAAAGCTTTCCAAGCAGACGAAACATGCAATGTCTGCTCACCTTCAGCTCCTCCTCCAGCTCTGCCATCCTCCTCTCCAGCATCCTCCGGTCCTTAAGTCGTTTTAAGAGGCAGGCAGGAAGAAAAAGTGTTGGTGACAGAGACCAAAAAAAGAAGTGAAGTGAAATCAGTGAGTGAAGAAATGGCAGAAGTGGCAATGGTGAAGCAGAGAAGCTAAAACACGTGACTACAAAAAAAAATCCTTTCTCATTCTAACCTTTCTCTCCATCTCCAGCAGGGCTGAACAGTCTGTGAAGCGCTCCTGCCTCTGTGAGACAGAAGGGGTAAAACAAAGATTATTGGACAAAACTGATTGAAGATTTACTTTTATTCATTTGAGTGAACATTTTATTAATTGTAATTGTGTGGTTTATGTTACCTGTGTGGCTTTTTCCAAGTCCAACCGAGTCTGATTAACAATCCTCTGAGTGTCCTGCAGTTGAGTTTGTAGTTGACCATTTTCTCTGGACAATTCTTCAAATAACTGTCAGACAAGATCAGAATGAATGAACAACTAGCATCTACTTTGTTCTTTTGTTCTTCTTAGGAAAAGTCCTTCACAGAAGAAGGCAAGGTGAATTTGTTTTTGTTTTATAAATCTGAATTTGGTCAAGGATGACCAAATTTCACCTCGAAAACCGCAGCCCACTAATGCAAGTCTAATAATAAGTCTTAATAAGTCATCAGCCAAGTGACAAATGCTAAGCACAGATGTGAATGTGGATTGAGATCACTATCTGGAAAGTGATTTTTTAAAACATGTTTTTTTCACCAGAGATAAATGGGTTACTTTCAAGTTTACTGTTTGTTTCAACAAATGGAAGATCATCGTTGGCTGTTTTACAAACTTAAATTAAAGAGCTTTGAAGAGGTCTATCTACACCAAGTGGTTTGTGGACTTCAGGAAAGTCACAGCCTCCCTGAGAGACCCCCCCACCATCGCTGTCAACTAAATCCGCTTCTTCCGCACCACCAGCTCTCAGGACCTCAAGTGAGAGCCCACCATCAGCTCCTCATCAAGAAGGTCCAACAGATTTGGATTCTTCTAGTCAGAAAGCAAACTTTAAATGCTCACCTTTTTATAATCCTTAGTCTCAGAGCCTCCTCCCGCGTCATTACAAGACAAATCCGACCTGAGAATGAAAGATAAGAGTATAGTGATTCCACTATCAATCATCTATCATTGTGGTCAATGCGCAGTCATACCTGGAGCTCAAGCGTTGGCCTGCCTATAAAAAAAGAAACAAAAACAACATGATTTCCGGTATGCATATTGTTGCATTTCACATCATAACATTCTCATTGTACTTAATTGATATGAAAGGCAAAACACAAAAAAAAACTATAGTTTTTATCTTATTTTGTGGTGTTGGATAAATAAAACAGCCACATAACTGTCACATCAGCATTTGTACATATTCCATTTGTACAAATTTAAAAGAAAATTAAATCTATAAATGAATATTGACTCCTACCTGCCCACATCATCACATCTGAGAGAACAACTAACCTGTGGATCCAGCCCACTGCCTGTTAACTCCTCCTCTCCACTTGGCTCATTGTCATCACTCTATTCACATACAGACCAGAAAATTGTAAAGTTCAAAGCTTTTATAATAGCTACAATAACCACCCTATAATTGAAAATCTTGTTTCATTCACCTCTCCGGTCCTCTGTGCCTTCCTTCTGGCCCGGGCTTGTCGCCTTTCTCTTCGCTCTCTTGCCCATCGCTCCGTCTCACTCTCTCCCCCTATACTGGCCTCAACATCTGGAACAGAGCCAGAAAGCAGTCGTTTAAGGATATTATTTAAATTTCAGTGTTTAAAAGGGAAAGTTATGCTGTGTACCTCTCCTGTCTGTGGCCTGAGTTCGCGCTGTACCGGCAGGTTGTGTGAGGCCCAGGAGGTCAGACTTCTGTAGACTGGCAATACGAGACCTCCAGCTCACTTCCTGTAAAAATCCAAAAACACCCGCTAAGTGACATTCATGACCTAATGTAGGGGGGATGCCAAAACAGAAAAGCTGGTAAAAGTAAAATACAGGTCTCACCCCCTCGTCTCCCTTCTTCATTTTAGTGTCCTTCTCCTTTTCTTTCTCATCTTCCTCCCTCTTCTCCCTCCCTTTATTTTCAGTTTTGGTCTTCATAGTCTTTTCTGCTTCTTGTAGATCTGTAAGTGTTACACCCTGCACGCAAAAATGTTCAATAATTAAAACTAGTTGCCATAAAACAATTGGTGATTCATTTTGTGTTAAGGAAAGAATTTGAACCTGAGTGGAGCGGCGGGACTGTCTTGCATGTCGGGATCGGGCCTTTCGCTGCGCCTCTGCCTCTTCGTCACGAACAGGAGTCAGATAAGACCTACAAGAATTAAATGTAAAATACAATTTAGCCCAGGATTTTCTACAATTTCAAAGTAAACTCGGCCGCTTTCACCAAAATTATTTACAAATGTATCAATAATTTTTCAATGACACACAATTTATATTTACAAAATAAGCTTAGCTGATAAAGAAATTATTAACTTAAGTTAACTTAAGTTGGCTTTGTACTATTTTGGCAAAATAAAATAATTTGTTTGGGGTAAACAACAATATTCCAAAAATAAAAATGATAATAAAAGAAGCCAAAAAAAAAAAAAAAGTCCTTATAATTTTATAATAACGGATTGATTATAATGATCTATATAACACAAAATTATTAAACTCCAGTTATAAGTTTTAAGCCCTCTTCATAAAAGAAACTCTCCCCAATGAGCATACATTTTGGAAAAATACAATTTAAAAAACTTATGGGGTAACTCATGGTTGTATTGTTTATCTCAATAACCATACAAAAAATAATTACAAATACTGTACTTTACTTTAGTACTAAAGCAGTTTTATTTTGTAAACCCCGCAGCAGTCACACATATGAATTACTGACTTGCGCCTTTGCTTGGCTTCTGGTTCGCCTGTGATCATGATGCCAGAATTAGTTGTTGTGACTGCAGGCTGATCCTTCTTTTCCAACTGTTCCTGAGGAAGTCTAATGATGAACAAATTAAACAAAATATTATTAGATTTGTTTTTTAAGACAAAACAGGAGCTATAATTGAAAATTACCTCTGGGCTAAAACACTATTGGGTCGACTGAGACCAGAAGAACTTGTCCCTAAACTGGCTGAGGTTACAGTGGGATCGTCCAGTCTCTTTCCATAAGATGCACTACAAACAAGACACACTAACTTTCACATTTCTTTCTGTCTTTTACCATTACCACAAAGACATGTTAGTAATCACTGGTGTGGGGAATGTGCGCAGTGAAGCTGAACAAAGAATCACACAAACACACAAGCAAACAAATATAAGGCTGGGAGTGAGCAGCGTGACTGACCTGTGAGGCAAAGAAGGGTTGAAACTACTGAGCTCGTTGCCAGATTGACTATGAAGGCGCCGGGTGTAAGAAGAGCTACGACTGAGCCAGCTGAGAGAGAGAGGCAGGGTGACAACACATATGCAGTGACTCAGAAAAAACAGATTCTGGTTTCACAGCAGTACCATATCAGAGCATAAGCCCACCTGTTTGAGTTGTCAGGACTGTTGTCGGGTATACTGAAGAGCCTTCGTGTTGTAATGGGTGGTACTCGGGCCAGCCTTGGCTCCTGAAAGACAGATCATCAGCAAACGGCACTAAAAGAATCCTTTATCTGCTACTGAAATGGTGGTTTCATGGTAGCATGTTTTCTTGAATCATGTGAGTGTTTGCACCTTGTTGTCGACTTCCGAGCTTAGGCGGGGGCTAGATGCAGAACGAGTCATTCCTAACCCAGCCTCTGCAGGCCGGTCCTGGCTGGACTCAGACAAACCGGCTGAACCAAGTGTTACAGAACTGCCAGCCTTCCTCAAGGAGGTCCTCCAGGAGCCTGGGGCCTCGGTGGATGGCGCCTTACTGGGTTCCTGCACCACACAGTAAAAAATTGAATTATTAAATTTTATTAAACCATAACCTTCTTGCTTCTGTCATTACCTTTTTAAGAGCAGCACTTGTTGAGGTAGAAAGCAGCCCTGTGGTGTTGCGTTTGTTGTTCAAGTTGTTGATGATCTCACGATTTTTAGCTTTCTCTGCAAATGCCCAAAGGTCAAAAATTGTTGGAACACAGCTAAAAACACACACAATAATACAACTACTTCTTTGGTGACTCCATTATAATGAAAAGTATTTTAGTCACCTGACTCCGCATCGCTTTCAGATTCACTCTCCTCTTCGGAGCTAGAACTGCTGGAGGCTTTGGTCTGACTCTGAGTTTGGCCCTGTCCCGTCTGGACATCCTCTTCTTCTTCTTCAGCCGGGCTGCTCTGCAGAGCGGGAGGAGGGTGCTTCTCGCGCTCATGGAGGCAGATCTTCTCCTTACTACTCATACGGGAGATAGATGTCCTGCAGGGTGGGGCCAAGGTGGAGCAGGATGACAGGTGCATGCAGGGGGTTGATCAGTCAGGGTGCTCAGCCAATTACAGCAAGCAGGAATAAACCCATTGGTGCATGGAACAATATGTCAATTGCTGTGATGCCTTATACTGTATACTCTTATTTTTAAACTTCTTTTAAAAAATCTATTGAGCCATTACAGCAATTTTAGCTATAATATTAGATTAAACAACCATTTGCAGAAAGATTAAAAAAATTAGAATGAATATATTTGGGCAAACTAATATTAAATCATAGAAGTTTTTAAACAGCCTTTTGGTATGAATACACTTTCATATTTTCAGCATTAGCCTTATACAGTAGCCGTGGCAAATCACTGACAGAGACATCATATCCACACACAGTGGCACTGGGACAACAGGGACTACAGAGGACACAGACAAATACAAGCCAGTAAACAGACACTGGCACTAACCTTCGAGTTCGGACTGGTACCATGGCGATCTGAGGGCTGGTCTCTATAACTGGAGTTTGTTTCTCTTTCTCACTGCGTAACTGCACAAGAATATAAACATACTATAAACCCAGCGAACATTTACAGTCACAACACAATCAGTCATATCAGGTTATTCAACAGGGCAGAATTGAGCAGTGTCAAGGCACCCATACCGTATTTTGTTTTTTTTGAAGCTCCTCCAACGTGTCTACGAGGTTCTCATCTGCAACATCTAGAGCGGTTTGGCCCTATAAGGAGATTTATAAGCAATTACTCAACTGTAGTTTTCATTTGCAGTAAATTTACGGCTATGGGGTTATTCTCATCTACTCACCACATTGTTGAAGGCCCCCATATCACACATATGATCTGCAAGCAGAGTGCACACCTCCTCCTGTCCCCAGTGCGCCGCTGCATGGAGAGGTGTCCATCCATCTATGTCCCGGCAGTCCACATCCACGCTACACTGAAGCAGCACTCTGACAGGAAGGAGCATAAATAAAATGTAAATGCTTATTATTATAATCAAACTAGACGTCACTCTTGGCTAACCAAACGTTGACATTGTGACAGCACTTTTTAGAGTCTACACACAATGATTACCCTACTTGTGATGTAATTTAATACTTACTTGAGGACTTCGATGTATCCCTTAGCTGCCGCAACATGTAAAGCAGTAGCTCTGGTGTTGTAGTGTGGTGTGAGCGTGCCACCACCAGACAGTACAGCCGTGGCATCTCGAAGCATGATTCTTTCCTCTTGTTTTCGAGCTTCGTCGACATCTATTCCTGTAAAGTAATATATACTGTATAAGTTTAGGTTACTTAAGTTTATTTTTATTTGTTTCAGCTAGTCAAACTGGTCACTCTGTAAAGTGAACCAAAAGCGCTAAAGGCATGCGTAAGCATTAAACGTAGCTTTACAGTTTTCATGTAGTTAATATGTTGTTAATTTTTGTGTTTTGAAACTTGTTATTAGGTGTCTGATACTTGGTGCCCTGCTGATGCAACCGTCTGATTTTATGGGCTTGTAGCAACACAAACAATCTAAGACAATAACAATATAACGAGATAATATAAGCCTCAAGGGGGGGGGGGGGGGGGTGTAACACAGTTTGTAAATATCTAACCTTGTTTCTTGATTTCAGATTTGAGAAGTCGCTCCATGGCATCTTCGGTAGCTACATCCAGTGGAAGCTCACCTTCACTGTTCACAGCACCGACATTAGCCCCGTGCTCTATTAAGTATCTAATAAAAAACAAAAACAACTTAAATAACTTGCAATGCAATTTTCCTAAAATCCATATTTGCCCCAAATGTGGAATTGAGGCAATGGTTACCACTCACTTGACAATCTGTACAAAGCCACAGGAGGCTGCAGCGTGCAGTGGAGTCCAGCCCTCATTGTCCCCTCGGTTTACGTCACTCCCGCTCTCCACCAGGAACTGCACCATCTCTGCATTTTCATCTATGCAGGCCTACACAAGATAGAAAGTAAGAGCCGATCGTTAAATTACGTCAAACAAGACACAAATAATCCAACTCCTATTTCTAAAAAAAACGTTTTTAAAAACAAAAGGTGCCCTTTAAGAGGTTGGTTGAAGACCACAGCAATAACTACTTACTGACCTGTAAATAAGGGTGGGTTATACTGACAAAAATGAACATATTGTTATTCAGAAGGTATTTTCATAATGCATCAGGAATGTGCGAAACTGTGCCCGTAAATATCTTGGTTGAAGTTTAAGTATAGCACAACTCATGAATGGACCATAAAATAAACGAGAAAAGGGACAATGTGGATAATATACTTTCTATATCCTCCATTTTAATTTAGCATATCTTCAAAACAACAACAGCAATATTTTCCATTTTCCCAACTCTACCCGTAAATAGTGATTTCTGTATCTATGTAATCATTTAGATTTATTCAATAGCAACAAGGCCATAATAAGCACTTTCCAAAACTATTATTTGTCGTATGGGTGAAACAGTGTGTCTATTTAGCTGTGTTCCTTGGGGCAAGGTGCATCTTGATGCTCAATGTGATCCAACACAAGACCAGGATAAATCCCATGAGGGCCTCATGGTGTGATCTGAGGGTTTAGTTCATATTTCACTGATCTTTAGATGATTTATGTAAAATAATGTTAACTCTAAAATTCATTATTACATAGAATAATATTCTGTATACAAATTGTGGATAACACTGTAGTACTGAACATGGAATTTTGCAGTTGTGCAGTATTTGCTGTGTATGCGACAGGTCCAGTAAACCACCAATAGTGATCTTTGTTAATGGCATTATAATAATATTTATGATTAACCTGCTATCCTAATCTTGTGTAAGCCTCCATTCTTATTTTACAACGACAGCATGTCTAATTAGGCTGCATTTCCACCATTATCACTTGAAAAATGAATACATTTAACATTTTCAGATATGAAAATTTCAGATCTGTAATCCGAAAAGAAATCTCAAAGGAACTTATTGTCTTGATCTGGTAAAACTGCAAATAAATAAATAAATAAAAATCTACTGCCAATATTTAAAAAAAAACCCACACACATTAATCTAGCTTTTTTGTTACTGCATCCTGTAATGGATAGACCTCACCAGGTCTTGAAACTTAATTAGTCCTAAAATAATCCAAATTAAAACAGTTTATAGCTACTTGTGTCTGCCTCATGACACAGCATGACAGACAATATTATCTTAAACCCTAAACCTGTTAATGTTACAACTCCTGTGTACCGAGACGACGCAGGAAAAGCCATCAGCCACAGTCAGAAGTGGATGTCCATCAGGCGCCTCTTAAGCCACCTCTTAAGAGGCTTTGCTTTTGGGCTAAATAGTAACAAAGCTGCTCCAAGTCTCCACCTCCTCCATAAAGATCACTGGACAGGTAGTCAGGCACACAGCACACCTCAACAGCAAAGTGTTGTAGGATGAAAAGCGGAATGCAGGCCTGCACACAACAAGTCCAAAGTGACTTGACTCCAAACAAGTGGTGCTCCACAGTGAATGAATGGGGCACACAGCCACCCAACAGAGCACTTCAGTCGTAACACTCAAGTGAGTCATTGTCGAAATCAACAACAGAAGCTTGTGTAGTTCGAGGAATTTTTTCCATTTTTTCATCCCCAAATCCCAAATGTCCATGTGCTGGCAAATGATAGAGAGGGGGCAAGAGTGAGTTGAAGTCATAATCAAGACAGAAAAGGCTTTGGATGGAGAGGATGGAAAGTTTTTAAGAGTGTGCGCCTATATTTAATTTGGTTGCCTGGAGACCAGTGAGCAACAGGGGAGAATTGATGGAGGACAGGAGAGGGACCACAGTGGGTGATGGTGTGATACATGCACTGACCAAATCTAGGCACATCAAGTGGATTTTACGAGAGGACTAACCTTGTAAATCACAAGAATAGAAAACCGCAAAGACAGGAGAACTAAAGTACGTACAATTCAACAATTAACTTTATGCGAAAATATCAAAACTAGAAGTGTGAGCGGTTAATGATGTAGTTTCATAAATGCAGGGGAAATGCTGCATCACTGTGGGATTAATGGTAACCAGGTTGTTCCTCTATTATGATCCAAGTACTGGGTGGAAACACTAAGACCTAGCTGCTTCCAAACTACACAAAAACCAATTGCACATCTATCAGAATTTGTTGAGCATGAATAGTTGCAGCGAGAACCACAACCTGTTGATCATATATGGTGATGTCTTAAAGCATGCACTGAGAAGAGTGTGGGGGTAAAAGAGGTTGGAGTCTCCTCTAAAGTTAACCATTGTGTTTGAGTGTGGGTTTAGTTGGACTATTTGTGACTGATGATGATCTTGGTTGATGGTGTCAACAAAAGACTCATCAGAATGACAACAAAAACGTACGTGGAAAATAAAACACGTTCTCCTGGTCTCACTTTAGACTGTTTTAACAGCCTTATTATTCTTTGCAGTGAGTTGGAGCTCCACTCCTTTAAATGGTCTAGTCGTGGTGACATCAACTAGTTTTGTCCAACTTCGAGAAGAGCTGTAAAGCCAAACACAACTTTATGGCAACTTGTAGAAAAATGACAGAACTTTTTACCTGATGAAGCGCAGTCAAACCGTCTATATTGGCGTGGTTTATGTCAGCTCCCTGCCTGAGAAGAGCTGCCACCTCCTCCCGATCTCCGGCGGAACATGCAGCCATGAACACTGCGCCCTGGGCGAAGCGGACTTTCCGTGGACCCGAGCCGCACGCAAGTTCTCGGGCCTCTGTTCTCGTACAGTCCGTCTCCGAGCCCTGCCATCTCTGCAGCTGGTCCTGCCGTCGCTGTTTGGCTGCTTCGGACCGGGAATGGTCAGTGGCAGCCATCTTCCCTGGTCTGTCCCGGACCGATTGAGCTCATGGTACGAGGAGGAGACTGGAGGTTTGGATTGAGGCGTCCCCGGGATGTGCCCTCTGGTGGACGGACACTAGGCACACAAGAAGCGTCGGCCTGGGCCGTAGACTGGGCGCAACTTTGGTTCAGCGTGGCAGTGCTCTGGTGCCTTCACGGGTTCACCGGAAATGTATGTGACAAAAATTGCAGGTAGAAGTCAAGACAATAAAGTAAAGCAAGTAAATAAATCCAATAAAGTCAAGAAGAAGTGTGAGGCATGAAGGCAAAATACGTGTTGTTTGATGTTGAAAAGAGTGATTGTAAATTAATATTAAAGCTGTACTATGTAAGTTTTTGGTGGAGGGTCACCACCTCCTTGTCTTCATAGAGGCTTCATAATAGGCGCTTTGAGTACCTATTAGGGGGAAAGGGGCTCTATAAATAAAAATCATCATCATCATAGACACAGAGATGATATATTCCTTTGCCTTTTTTTCTTTTTACATAGCTCAGTATTTAGTAGTCACTAGGCCATCTCTCCAGGGATCTGACCTAACTTAATTGGCTAGGTGGATACCTTCTTGTCTCTAAGGAGATGGATAATTGTAATACTGTAGAACATTCCTGCCGAAGCATTAAACATGGAGAAACAGGTGGCGGACCTCCACCTTAGAAGTTACATAGTGCACCTTTCTATTCACAAGTCATTCAATTCACAGCATAGCCAAGGTTTTGAACTGCATTCTAATTAGTTCCACAATACAACCACTGCAACTGTGTTTTTATCATACATTTTTATTACATTCAGAACAATATGCTCGATTAAAACCATACGGACAGGCGCATATGTCCTTTTTGTTGTTTCATGAAGCTAATCCACTGTTGGATTTGGATGAACCCTTCATTCTTTTAATCAATTTGCTGCCATCATTTGGGCAGAACTACTACACAAAGCAGGCAAACAAATTAAAACATGTTCAGTATTTGGTACATTTCATGTTAATAGATACATAAACAATGACAACTGCAGTTTACTTTAGCAGCAAAGTCAGTTCTTAAATACTGGTGTCTACATTCCTTCAAAAACAGAAACAGTCAGCTATTTTAACTGTGCTGTCTCAAGTGTGCATTTTTGTTTGCTTCAACTTGTAATTAAAGTCTGTACATGGATCTGAGGATATGTGACCTTTTTAAATCAACTCTGACTGACAAAAAACACAATTTTGACTTTAAATTAGTAGCCACTGTTTTTTTTTTTTTTTTTTTTTTTTTAGTTTTTTTTTAATTAAAGTAGTTTCCTCATAGATTCCATGTGAGCATTGTATTATGTCAATATCATTATATGTTGAGAGCAGGTTAAATGGCAGTCTTCTCAACCGCAAAACCCTCTGAGAACAGTGCAGGACATGGCATAGTCCTATCGGGAAACAATAGCCCGGTTTTGAAAGAGCCTTGCAAGTCCATGTTGATCCTCAGTGCGCCGGACAGCAGCTGCCTTTTGTATTGGTTCAGTCGCATGAAGGCATCAAGCACTGAAGAGCTGCCGTCGTTCACCCAGGTGGCCAGCAGGCCAGAGGAGCCCATCTGAGCCAAGGACTGGTGGTGGTACAGCTGCACTTCACAGGAAAACCTATAAGAGGCAGTATCAGCATGCAGACGTGTGAAGGAGGGAGCAGTGGAAACACATAGAGTTCTTGTGATCAACCAGGCTGAAACACACCAATTATTGCAAGCTGTGAGTGTCAAATACAATAAAATTATAGTATTGAGCATTAGAGGCAGCATGCATGTCCTTATTTTAAAACAAATAGTTTTTGTTGTCCATTGCCTAAGCACACAAGGCAAGCATTGACAGTATGACTTTGTGTGACAAAATGTGGGTTTAGAATCAGTCACATACCGGGCAGAAACATGCTGCGAGAAGCTTTGTGAGGCCTGACGCAGAATGTGCTGCATTATCATCAATAACTGCTCCTGCATCCAGCCAACATCTTCATGCACATCTGGAAGCCACTCCAATAGTCTACAGAGATACAAGATTTGTATTTTATCAAATTTTACAGATAAAATTGAAAAAATATTACTCTGATATTTTCAAAGTGTATGTTTGCAGGACATTGTATAAGTAAAATTAAACAATATATTACATTTTAAAGTAAGGATGTTGCGATGTACTGCTGTCTAATATCACCCCCTGTAACTAAAATTTAAACAGAAGCAAAAGCATATCAGAGTAAGGAGTAAAAATACGATATTTAGTACCTGAGAGTTAGAGACATGGCAGACTCCACTGGGAAAGTATATGGGAGCATTAGTGTAGAGGCCATTCTGACCGGGAGTAGGGTTCTGATGGATTGTGCCAAGCTCCTGTGCTCAGTGCATGCCTCAATCAGAGCTGCAGAGGAAGGCAAAAGGAAACATTACAAGACATGTATCAAAAGTGTTCAAGATGGATATGTCTATTAGATAGATAGATAGACTGGCTTCACTTTCACACACTGACACATAAAAACATTGTATTATTATGTTATTACCTTTATGCAGAGCAGAAGGGAGATTTTCCAGAATATGGTCTTCTATCTCTGCTGTCTCGTCCCCATCTGACCTCTCCGTCTCTGCATCATTTCTCATGATTTCATGATCTTCTTCCTTGTGACTCATTACCAGTGTGTCTCGGTAAAGATGATTTAAATGAAGTAAACCTGGTTAAAAAGCAGATAGTTGCCTAGAATGAATAACAGCTTTGTTTGTAAAGCAAAACATGTTTTCACACAAGGCAAGTGTTTATGCTAAAATATATGATATGATGACACAAAGATTGCAAGAAAACATATCTTAAGGATTGTTAAGATATGTGCTACAAAGCTCAGTATTGATTAGGTGAAATGGGGTTACAGGAAGCTGCTCTGATAGCATATCAGGACATACTCATTCATATTTTCTGTCTCTATTATCAAATCAATATTTCTCCTCTGCAGTGATCTTTTGAAGCTAAGCATGAATTGACAAAACGTTTATCTAGGCTTAGACCTGCATATACAAGCCCAAATAATAGTTTGTTTGCTTAAAAATAGCGTTCTCCTAGTCCTGTGCATTACTTACCATTTCTCTTTAAAAAGTGCAGTGCATCTTTGTACCCCTGTTTACACATGGCCTTCATTACCTGCATTGATAAATAACAGTGTCATTACTGTACACCCCTATTGTAAATTATTTGTCTTGAAAAACTGGCCAACCTTTGGATCTGGAGGGAAAAGTGCTTTTGAGACCCGGTACAGGTTTCCCAAGGTGAACTTAATACTGGTGTTTGTGAATCGGAGCTCGTGGATGTTGGTTGAACTGTCTCGTGGGCAAATGTCACTTTCTCCACAAAAAGGTGAGACAGTTATAGTATTTTTCAGCTCGTACTGTGGCAGGTTGTCTGAGATACCTCCATCAACATATCTCTAAATAATCAACACAAAAACATAAATGAATCACCAATGTACTACACATAAAAGTGGCCAGTGTTATGTCATATTATTGACTTTTTTGACGTGTCTAAACTGAAGTAGCACAGAGAGATTTGTTTGTCACAAGATAGATAAAGTAGAATGATGTCAGATTTGTGGAAACATCTGGCACAAGTACAACAATTTCAGAGACATCAACAAACCCGGACAAATGGGCATTGGTCAATGGCTCATTCTAGGAAATTGAATAAGCTCTTGTGCCAAAAAGACATGTTTTTAGAGAGGGAGGTCCCTGTAAGTCATAATAACAATACAATAAAAGGAAGTACATGACATCACTCAAATCAGCAGAAGAAAATCAAGTCTGGACTAAAAGAGCAAACGTTTAAATCTGTTAACATGCAATTGTTAGTAGAGATGAAATTCTTCTAAAAGTGTAATAAAATTTTTTAGTTAAAATAGCTCACCACTCCGCGAAGTGAAGGGGGAATCAGACCGCTGTACACAGGAATATAAGCGCTACAAACTACAGCCTGTATGAAAAAAAAAAACATAATTATAGTTTTAATTAGTAAAACTATTAATTAGAAATACATTTAAAGATATTTTAAAGGTTCTTACAAAAAAAACAAAAAACAAAAAAACAGTTAAACCAATAGAAAACCAATAGGGTCCCTTAAAATAGATATAAACTTCAGTACTTGAACTATGTACTGCACATAATGCGCAAATCAACATGGGTAAAACTGAATGTGCCGTTCCTCTTCCTTTCAAAAGTAACATTTCTATAACCACAGTCACCTGGACCAGCTCCTCCTTTGTGTTGAACTGCGACACCAGAACATTCTCTCCATCAGTCACTCGGGTCAGAGAGATTCCCAGACGCCCAGTGGCCCAGAGGTGCCCTTCTGCTGGCAATGTCCGACGCAACATATGACGCATAATTTTCACCAGGTTAAAAGAAGGATGCATGGGTCCCAGGAATCGCTTCCTGGCTTCTTTCGCAACATCAATGATACTGGCACCAGTCTCACCTAAACAAAATCAAAAACAATTTGTAACAGGTCACTTTGTTCATTTTGTGAAACATTGAACACACCCACATTTGTGCTGGCAGGGCAAAGCATCATGTTTGTATTGGCCAAGTAGCTCAAAGTTAATGTGATTATATCTAAAACCAGCTGACCAGATGAGACCAATGGCTCAAAGAGGCAATCCCAATCCAACTGTGCTTTCATAGTGCACGTCATCTTAATTTAGGAATATAACCAAGGAATTATTCTCAGGCAATTATAGCCTAATGTGTTACTTACTTACACATTAGACCAGGGCTGTTCAACTTTATTTTACTGAGGGCCTCGGGGTCAGAAACATGACACCCCCCATTGATTTGGCAAAAGGTCAAATTCTTGTCCGTTTAAGATTAGATTAATATATTTCAGGCACATTCAGAAATACAGGTCTATTATTTTTCTATGAATGTCGGGATAGTAAACTGTAAAAATAACAGGCTCTTTTGTAGCCTACGGTTTCACATCTGATTCAATTTCTTTTTTGTTTTTCATATATTTTCTCACCCAGACATACGCCAGTAACCAGGGATGTGGCGGTGAGAGCTCCTGCTGATGCCCCATAAATGTGCCGGGCGTTTTGAACGAGGAAGGGCGCATGCTCCTGCAAACAACTGGCAACACCAACGTGGTAGATCCCGAGGAAGCCGCATCCTGCAAAAGAGATGTTCCAGGGCGAGTCCAAGGGGAACATGCCGCCTCTGTTTTGTGTCCTTTGACCCCGTTACAGTCAACAGTCTCACAGAAGCAGCCGGAGTTTGCCTAATAATAACAAATTAACCGTATCTTTGCCCTTGATCAATAGGATAAATTCTGTGAGACACTTAATTAAAACATCTACAAAAAAGATGTAAATAAAAACAAAAAGCACGCACAGTTGCAATGTCTAACCAGTTAAAATCTTTCTGTAGCTGCTTTTAAATAAAATCTCAGGAATTGTGTTGTTTATTTTGAGAGCTATTTAGTGAAGAAGGAAGGGCGAGCTTCGACGAATCAGAGGCAACAACCCTAGGCCGTTTGACCAATCAGAGCGTTGTTCTGTAATCGTTTGACCAATCACAAACGGCCCCACTGAAACACCCTCCTCTAACTTGACGTACAATGTATTTTCTGTTTTACTGTTTTTACGGTCTATGTTTGCTTTCTTTTGTATGCATACATGTATAGAATTACGTAATAAAAAAACAGCAAAAACAACTTTCTTTTAACCGAAAAGTCAAGCTCCATTGTTTTGTGATGCCTTCTTAATTTAGAAGTATAACGAGGTTTCTTTGATAAGTAATTATAATTTAATAATAGGCTCACCTGTCTTGCCTTGTGTTTTATGTTGTGTGTGACCTTTAACATCAGCCTGTCTAGTAGGGACAACTGATGGAAATTAATGGTTAAAAACTGAAATATTTACATAACGTGTAATATGAGTAATATGTTCATTAATGTGTATCAGTAAGGTAAATTAATAAAGAAACAAATCTTCATTGCAATATACTTTTGCAATAAACCTTGAGTGATTCACAAGCCGCCTCACCCAACATGCTTTATTTTACACACCTATATATATATATATATATATATATATATATATATATATATTGTTTTTTTGTTTTTTGTTTTTCTTTTGTTTGTTTAATTGATTGCCTTTTGGCCTTGTAATAATAGGACATTCCAACAATCAGCCAGATCGATCAAACAAGCCTTGGACATATGAAGGAAAGGTTATGTGGATGGGATTTTTCTGCGTGTACGTTTAGGTTTGGTCGTACGGTCTATGAGTTTGGTGCTGTGTGGACAAGAACACGTTGGTAAACAGCGCAGCCACGTGGCAGAAGAGAGAACGACACACATCCATGCACACATCCCGCCCTGAACTGAAACTTTGGCGGGGCTTTGACGGCAGCGTTGGATATGAGTTTAGGGTCGTGTCAGAGGGGCGGTTCACTATTGAATGATGATTGAGACACAAAATGGCCCCTCTCGAGCACCGGCAGAAGCATGGATGTATTAAATGAACTGGATAAGGTACGCCCCCTCTGACTGTGGTCCCAGATTGATTTGTGGCCGTGCGAGGTACTGCAGCCTCTTAGAACCAGCCTTTTTCTAAAATGTCACATTATAATTGCAGACAGGACTGAATTATTATCGGTATTTAAATAAAATAGAAGGAAATGTTCTTTTCTACCGTTTCTAAAATCACCGAAATTACCGTTTTTATATGAAGTGGGGGATTGTCGTCACGTGGCGCCCTAAAACAAAGATGGCAGCCATCGTTTCAGGAAGTAAAACAAAGATGGCAGCCATCGTATCAGGAAGTAAAACAAAGATGTCAGCCTTCGTATCAGGAAGTAAATGCGGAAGTAAGAAACTTTTTTGGGGTCATGCGCCAATGAGCACTCTCCATAGGGATAAACAGGACGGCCATCTTGGATTCATCTTCCAGGTTTTATTATAGTTCTATGGGCAGAAGCCAAAGATATAAACGATTATATCATTGTGACGTGAGCTCTTTTTTCAAAAGCAGATTCAACACAAGGAAGTAGAAAGGTGCTGCTAAATGTCTCAGTGTCAAAATGCTTTAATTTTTAGCTATACATTTTTTGTACTTTTAAAAGTTGCTACAGACTTTCAAGATGTCACTTTTCACATAACAAATCGTCAGAAATGTGGTGAGTTTTTTGCTCTCCAAACAGCCATAGTTTATTGTTGCGTTGTAATAACTTGTGTATAAACATGTGTGTATAAATGTGAAATTTGAAATCGTCAGATATGGAGTCATTAGGCTACATGTCTCACAGTCCAGATGGAGCAAAGAAGAAGCAAATGGGTTGGATGAAGAAAATGCAGACCAAGCTGCCAGCTGATCAGAGCAACAAATTAGATAAACAACACAAACAAGACAAAAACCTGCATTTAAAGCAGCTAAAAAGAAGACTGTTAATGACGGTTTAAAAATTCTTTGGCACACTGTCTTTGTGCCTCTAATTGTCAAGAACCATGGAAGCAACATCCAAATCTTTAAATGCAGATGATCAAGAGGAGCTTGAGTCAGATAGAGATGAGACCTCGGCCACTCTACCTACTTCTCCCTGTAGCTTTATGGACTGTTCCTTCATCTCCTCATCCTCAAACCTTTTTCAGGCTAAACCCTCCTCATCCTCCTCTTCTAGCTCTGTCCTGTCTCTCTCTCCTCCTTTGCCTCCATCAGTAGACATCACTGATGTGATGAGTGAAACCAGACTGACCCTGGATGTATACAGAGGGGGAGCAGCAGCACTGCCTCTGCTCTGGAGTTCTGTTCCACATCAACTTAAAAGCCTCCAATACCTGAGACTGGGCTCTGAAGATAAGTCAGGGATAGAGGCTGCCCTGGAAGTTCTACCACATCTGACAGAACTGTGTTCACTGGCCATCAGAGGTAACTAAACCAAGACCACGTTTGCCTCTTTGTTGATTGTCCTATCTATCCTTCATCATTAGTGACAGCAAAACATGGGTTGTGGTAACCAATGCTGAATTACATATTTACCATATTTAAACTATAATATGCTATAAAAAGGTATTTAATTTTCTTTTAAATCTGAAGCTATTCTAAAAAGAAATCCTATAAACCAGGGTGATCTTTCTTGTCATTATGGAACCTACCCAGCAAGCATAGAAAGTGGTTAATTCAAACCCGCTTGCCTACTACTGTGGGCTTAATTATTACTATTTGCTTTTGTAATAAGATAATTAAAGTCACAAATAAAATAGTAGTCCATTACGAGAACATGTATGCAAGCTGACTGTGACATATTTGTGTTTTACTTTGGTTTCTCTGTTTTTCTAGGCCACCGTTTTTATGATGCCCAGGGTGACCCACTGCCGGGCTTGCTCACTACTTTACCCCAATCTCTCTCCACTCTCTCTTTTCTCACACATCTTGATCTCTCCTTCAACCAGCTCTCCTCTCTGCCATCTTGCCTTGTCCACCTTCCTGCACTGTCCTCCTTGGTGCTTTGCCACAACCAACTCTCTGCCTTGCCCCCTGACATGGACCAGCTGTCTTCACTCACCTTCCTCTCTCTCATGGGGAACCAGCTGGTCTCCCTGCCGCAAAGTCTGGGTCAGCTGAAAGCACTGCAGACACTGGATGTTTCATATAACCTTCTCCAACAACTACCTGATGAAACTGGTTCTCTAGAGAGCCTGGTTAAGCTTGAGTTATCGCACAACAAACTAAAGGAGCTACCAGAGACCATGGGTAAGAATAGAGTGAAATAATTAATCAGTGGAATATTCAATGAATATCTGTTGCCTTGTTGATGTCATTTTAAAAATTCTCTAATTAAACAAACAAAATGTGTATTCTCTGTTGCTCAGGCTCACTGCTTTCCCTCAGGGAGCTTGTCATCAATAGCAATGACTTGCGTATGATTCCAGAGTCTCTGAACAAATTACCTCAGCTTAAAATAGATAGCAATAACAATCCATTGGGACAACCTTTAATACCTCCTCCCCTCCTTCCTTCACCTGGTAATCAATTTAGTAAAGAGTTTTCAAATTAAACGTAATTATTAAATCTTGTTTTTAACTCAATATTTTTTACTGTGTGTTGCTGGCTTTCAGAGCATAAAGAACAAAAACTGGAAGAGCTACATCTTAGTTATAGTCAGCACAGGTAGCCCATCACTTCTTTTATTCTCTGATTATATTTTTACTCAGTTATTCTTGTTGGTAATTGCTCCCTAGCTTCTGGGTTCGATCTGCTGGATGTCATGTGTTCCTCCCTGGGGGAGCAGAGTTGGTTTTCCCCCCTGGATGCCTTCACACAACCACAAGATTAGAGTGGGTGTGGAAGAGGCCTGAAAGAAAATGGGTTCATCTTGAAGACCATGAAATACTTCTTAGTCGGCCATTGGAATTAAGCCCTCACGGGATTTCTTTTTTAAAGGTAACAGATGAATTTTGTGTGTGTGTGTGTGTGTGTGTATATATATATATATATATATATATATATATATATATATATATACACAATGTATGTATGTATGCAGATGTGTAAATAAATTATATTTAAACTGCTTTTCACAGCCTGTTGAAGTGTGCGTGCCACATCACCGTTCTAGAAGAAAAGAGATCGTGGTTCGAAAGTTTGATGGGCAGTCATGGAGCATTCTGACCACTGTTTTGAAGAGGGGAAGCCCAAACAACAGCTGTCACCCTGGTGGACGCCCTGCTCGGGTAATGGCATATGACTTTTGTTTTTTGATCCTTGTGTGTTCATCTGTCACGGCGCAAAATGCATTACAATGATTATGATGGTGTTGTCATTTTCTTGACCCATTTATAGCTGGCTTGTTGCTCCATTCAGAAGTTCTCTTGGTTCATCGTAGTGTCTCGTCTTGTTAAAGACACTTGCTCTGTCACACCGGCTGGAGCACTGCTGGTGTCCACCTCAGATCCTGCCATTAAGCTTACGTTTCCTCAACACTCCACTTTGGAAATACGTAACATTACATTACAAGTAAATTTACATTCAGTTGTGAGATCTTGTTATTCCAATAGTACCAAGGAATGTTGAAAAGTTTTGTAAAATGGGTTGTATTTTCTTTAGGTGCTGCCTGCTTCCTCCTCTGAAGTTCAGACTCTTTGTGGTGATCCTCAGGCAACTGTCAGCCCTCTTCTTTGTCTCTCTCAGACCCCCAACATAAACTTTCTTCTACCTGTAAAAGTTCAAATTCCTCTGCCAGCTGGAGTTACAGGTATGAAAAACTAATTATGTTCAATTAATACCATATGTCCAACATCAATATTTAATTATACACAGTTATAATCTGTAGGTCATACTGTGGATCCATCCTGTTTACATCTGCTCCACGGAGACCCCACTGCCCAAACCTGGACTGATATCACGTCTCAAGTATATTTAGAAATCACTCAAATCTATGCCATATTCTACATCACGCACTTCTCTTGGTAAGATTTTTAATTCACATATTCAGTAATTCAATAATTAATAGTAAGACTTTCTAAAATTGGGTGCATTGTAGGTACTGGCTTTGGTACACCACACAGCGATGTGTTAGTGGGGTCGTTAGGAAGGTTTATCAGCGGCTTAAACAATTTAAAGTCCAGTTTCTTGTGATGCAAAAAAAAACAGACCCACCCCAAGTGCTTCTACAGTGTTTGCCTGCAGATAAGGTATAAAGTTTGTTTTAAATAAACTTTGTTCTCCCCATTGGATTTATCACTAGCTTAAAACAATGGTGTATTTATCCCAGGTGGACAGCAGAGTGCAGGCTTTGTTAGCGCAGTATGATGGACCACATCCTTCTGAACTGTGTGACCTGCTGGAGGGAGAGCAGTTTTTTGCAGGCTTTGAAAGAGGCTTGGACATCAGTACAGGTCTTGTATACATGCATAAACATATGCATATATTTAACTGACCGGTGTTGTGTTTTATGACATCACTGTGCATCACCTTATCTCCAGACAGTCCAGATTGTGTAGAAGGAAGACTTCGTTTTGTGTTTTACTCCAGCCTGAAAAATCTCAAAGAAGTATACATTTCTCCTGCTGCAGGACAGACGGTGCCAGTGAGGGGGCAGGTAACAGTAAATATTGCATCACAATTTACTTTAATGCTAAAATTCTGCAGTGAACATATTAAATGCCAAGCATTAGTTGTAAACTGTATTGTAATGTAATGAAAACTGTACTCTATTAAGGGATGTAAAGTAAATTGAGTAAAGGTTTTTGTTCACTTGAGGGAACTAAAAGATGTGTCTTGGTATAAAAACACATCTCATATAAATTAGTGTTATTTAGGAAGTGATTTGTTGAATGTTTATTTATATTGATATATTACCATTCTTTTACATTTTTTACATGTAATGTGACCGCTCATTTGGGGCCAGATCAAGTGCACTTGGTTTAAAATATACTGTTTTTGATTGTCCTATTTATAGTATAGATACAGTTTTTACATTTTGTTTGTTTCATGTAATACTTGGCATACCTTGTTTCTCAGTGTATTTACATTTATAATTTAAATAGTCAATCTGTCACATTTATTTGTATACCAGTTTGTGTTTTTTTTTTTTTTTACACCACCATGCTCTTTTTAGACAATGGAAAGTAATTTTCAACACAATGTGCCATGTGGTTTTATAATAGTTCTGATAAAGCTCAAGATTATTCTAAGCTGTTTAGGAAAGGTAACATTTTGTTCTGTCTATGTGATTTTTTTAAATTTTCATTACTTGCTCAGGTGAGTAGTTTTGATATTAGTATATCGATTAGAATCTGATGTTCGATACTTTTGACAACCCTAATACCAATGTTATAGTTGTAGCAAACTGAAATGTCACAAATTTCTTCAGCTCAGTTTTTTTCCTGTCAAAGGTGTCTTTTTACAGAGGGGATATTCCAGAGAGTCTGCCAGAGGAAGTGGCGAGGAAAAGGAAAGGCCTGGACAGTCAATGGCTGGCAACCTTACCACTGAGACTTCCAGTAACATATTTTTAATATTGCAATCTTAAATCTTTTATTTCAATCACACAGGTTGTCTTATAATACTGTGTTTTATTGTAGGCTCTAAACTCTGAAAATAATTACACATTGGAAGAGCGCCAGTACCCCCCTCTAAACCTGGGGGACCCTGAGAGTGGATACTTGACTGAGACCAACCTTCTGAACATCTCTCTTCGCATTGGTAAAGACTGGCAAAGAATTGGTATAAATCTTGGCCTGACCAAAGAAGAGCTGGAGCGAATTCAATACAAAAACAAGTATGTAATGGCTTCTGTATCAACTAAATTCCTAAATATGCTTTTGTTTATTATTAGTGTACTTGTGTGGTTGAGGGAAGTAATAAGGATAATGGCATGACTGTATCAAATACAATCAAACAGCTGAAGCCTCTTAGGAGATAAGAGAGACGTGTGAAGTGAGTGAAGCAGTGCCGCTAAGGGAGAGGCAAATGTAGAGAATTTTGATTGTTTTAATCTGCACTGTCAGCCATCACTAAGCCATCTGGGACACTGTAGGAGATTACACACAGACTGATGCTCATCAGGCCCTCCCCCCTCTCCTCAGAAAGCGCATCACGACACATTCTGGAGTGAACATCCAGGGTGAACAAATAGGCATACGACTAAACCTTGTGAACTCTATAATCAGAGTGTAAAGATCCACATATTTATGAAGATTATTTCATTTGAATTGCTTGTATAGTGATTAAATATACTATAAATACAATCTTCAATAGTTTAAAAAAATTTCCCTCAAAAAAATCTATGATTTAGTTTTCTTTTTACACATACACCTTTTAAAGAACTTGTTGGTTATTTATGCAGTTATTTATCTTTGTATCATTCTGGTCTCCATAGGGATAATCTAGATGGCTTGGTGCTGGACATGTTGTTTCGCTGGGCTAGAGGACAAAAGGCAGCAGGCTCTGGGTCTGTGTCAAAGCTTGTGGCTGCGATGATGGTGAGTGGCAGAACTGACCTGGCAGAGGAAATCAAGGACATTGTCAGCATTGGAAAGAAAAAGTACTCTGAGTCCTTGAGGAGAGTGGGTCTGGAGGCAGGGAGCCCCTCTGTCTGTGAAACACAGCAGTAGCTCAGCACACACTGAGTGCAGATGGCTCTCTCACACATCGCTGACTTGTTTTTTCATCATGTGGCCCCACCATCTCATCCTGCTGTCTAAACATCTCACCTGCTGTCTTGCACATGAAAACATGCACTTTCAAATCTTTGTTTTCTTACTATTGAGTGCCAATGACTTTAAATGACCTGCACAATAACTACACAGTGAATACATTGTGTAATGACTCTACACAGTCGCAGTTAGTATGTTACTGCTGTTATATACTGGAGAATGAGACCAATTCTGCAAAGTATGTTGGAAGTATGGCCCAGACTCTGCATCAAACGTTACACACACACGCACGCACGCACGCAAGCACGCACACACACACACACACACACACACACACACACACACACACACACACACACACACACACACACACACACACACACACACACACACACACACACACACACACTTTACTTTGCATATTAATTTTTACACTGGATGCTCTTGACACTGTCTCGGGCTGGAAGAATTATGAAGATAGTGAATCGTTGCATTGTAAAACATTGTGACATTTAGTTTTATATCACTCATGTGTATTCAGAAACTCTGAGAGAGTTGTATTTGTCAACTTCATCCTAATATATTATCCCCCCTCCCCATTTTTAATAAAGGCATTTGTGTATTGATCTGATTTGTGTGTGTCATACATTTTTTAGCCAATGGTGCGTTGTATTTCTACATTTTACTGTCTCCTACGTTGGCGTGTTCAAGGTCATCACGATGCACAGAGTCGTCACTGTGACGCAGGCCCAGATGCATCACAGTCTCTGTACCCTCTGCTTCTGCTGCTGTTGCAAATAAAGCCTCGCCTGCAGTTCCACTACGCGCCACTAGATGGCCCAACACCAATCCCTGTGTGTGTTGATTACAAATCAGCCCTACTCCATCTCCTGCCTCCCTCCTCCTCCTGCTGGCTTCACTCTCACCTCTTCTACCTCTGTACTGGACTCAAATGCTAGTTATACCGGCAGGTTAGCCTTAGTACGTCTATCACACAACATTTGAGAAAGTATCCGGGCTTTGATTTGAATCCAGTGTTCACAAGAAACCACGGAAGCGCCTTGGTGAGGTATGTGCATAACGGAATATACAGTAGATAATTGTCCATAGACTGGGAAATATGTCACTTATCTACCTGATTAACGCACCGTGCATCGTATACACCATTTATTTTGAACCACAGGCCTGATAACGTGAATAAATTGGCCGCTATCTGGACGTGATCACCGCCTCGTAATATTATGCAGCAAATCATTTTCCGTTATGTGCCATGCGCGTTTATGATAAAGGCTTAAGAAGGTGTTATAATAATTTAAGGCATCGCGCTTTAAAAAGGAATATTTACATGTTGTCAATTTTTAGTCACGATTGTTCTGAGAGTAATCGTAATCGATTTTGGTTGTGCATCGAAGCAGCTAGCCATCGTGAAAGGTGTAATATAATGTGATGTCCGCTGCTACGCTGAGGATGCTAGCTTCGGGGTCTGTCACGCAGTGTGGGGTCGCAGAAAAGACACACGGGGGTCACAGAGGTTGCCTTTAGCCGGCTTCAGTTCCGTAGTGAGCGTGTAATTATCGTGTAGTGGGCAGGGATGCGGAGAGTGGAGGCAAAACCCACTTAAGACGAGCCCACCCTCGCTCTCCATTGGCAGCTGGTCGCCTCTGTCAAGCTGCTGTAACTCAACGGTGCCAATAACAGCGAGTTTACCTCTTTTACCACCTTTTCTTTGCCTAGTGCACACTGGCATAATGCTGTAAGATATATCGCAATCAAATCAAAGTCGCAATTTGAATGGTGCAATGAGCAAATCGCATGGACTGCAATTATTTAAATGTTCTCATGTTTAATGTTATAATTATTACTTAATTTGGTCAGATAGCAGATTTGGTAAATATTAATCATAGTTTCATATCAGTGAAGTTGCAGTTTGTGAAGAAATTGTGAAAAATAAACGTTAGAGGACATATTGCTAATGCTAGTGCTTCCTCTATGTCATCAATAAGCCACGTACCATTGAAAATACGGGGATAATTCACACACAACAGAGACACATTTTTCAGACCGTTTAAACAATCATTCAACAAAATAAATATGTTATCAGGTATTAATGATTGTCCAATTTTAACTATTGTGTTATTTAAATGAATTTTGGCTCTTGTTTACAGTATGGTGGTTGCTAGGTAACAGTTGTGGAAGTACTTCTACCAGTGACAGATTTGCTGTCCATATTCATATGGGGACAAATGTTTAGTAAAATTCACAACCTTTTAGTGAAATGTGTGGTCTAACCTTTTCTTTCTCAAATATCCATTTACACAGAACTTGTACACTGCAAACCGAATCACAATTGCAATTTTTGTCAGAAAAATCACAATTAGATATTTTGCCAAAATCATTCAGCCTTACACTGGAAAGTATTGTACAACAAAAAGGAAGCAAATCAAAAGGATCTCAACATCTGGATATAATTTATTCAAGTATTTTAACTGACTTTATACTGGGCTCTTGTGTGTGCATGCTCCAATCATAAGGATAGAACGTGTGTGTTTGGCAGTATTAGAAGTTTAAAAGCATGCAGTCTTGATGTAGCCCTGGCCAGCCTTTTGAATAATTCATGACGAGTTTGGTTTAAAATGACCCCAGGTTCTATCTGGTGGATGTTGCTGCAAATCAGCAGGTTGGTTGTGCAAATGTTAACTGTTGTGCAGACGTTTCTTTAGATGGCTTGCATTAAATTTTTAAAGGTAATTGCTTTTAAATGTCCAGCTTTTATTTGAAATCCCTTGGAGCACATTTGTTGGGAAGATGCCATCTTCTGTGCAATAAGGTGAACTCTTTGGCCTGATTATAATGTCTTCTATGTAACCAGACGCTTCAATGAGACAATGTTCTTTTTTTTTTATCCAAAAGTCGACTCACAGAGCTGGTATTATTTTACGATTCAAGCCCTGGAAAGCTGAGAGGGAGGCACACAGAGAGACCCAAGATGACTGTAGAAACTGGGCCATTAGGGATACCTAAACTTTATACCTGCTGATCCATCACTGGAACTATTTGTTCTGCCTGAAAGTGAAACTCCCTCTCCCTGGAGAATCTTACTTTCATGCACATTTTTGTGAAGTTCAATTTACTGCAGTTACAAGCTAGTCCTTCCCCTCTGATGGACTCAGATTATGATGGCACCAGTAGTAAACCGAGACAGCGGTAGGTATTATCGGTTTATAATCCTGATGTGGATGGGAAGAAGAAACAGTAATCAGATTTAGTGGCATGCATTCTTTATTTCCGCTGTATCTAAAAATAACTGTTTTCTCTTTCCAAAATTCAGTGACTGGACATTCTGCCACACAAGTTACTAGTTTCTGATTAAGGTTATCTTGCCATTCCCAGTATCACTCTGGACCACTGTTCAGGCCATTTGCTCCTTAGTCATTAAACCTCATTGTGAAATGTCTGGCCTTGGATCCACTTTGTCATTCATTGTTCAAACATTGTGCTAAATGTGAGGCCAATTGCCCTTTCAAGCAGCATATTGTCCCCATAGGAAAATCTCATCTTTGCATTCACTATCTTTCAGGCCCTCCAAATCAGAGCAGGGTTAGGAGAAGAATTACTTTTCTTTCTTTTTTTTGATACATATTAAAAGCAACTGCAAAGGTGTAGCTATTATGTTTTCTATCAGATTTTTTGGGCTGTGAAATGAGCATATTAAAAACTATTCTAATCAAGTTTCTGACAAGTCTGTTCTTCTGACACTAGCAAACATACTCTCAAACTATATAAAGTTATCTTATCTTTGTTGTACCATTGAACCAGTCCCAGTACTGATACCATAGATTATTATTTCACTCTGCAGCTAGCCCTTCACACAATAGTGCCAGCCAGCCTTTCAATCCCAGAACTTGGACTACAGTAGCACCGGTGTCTGCTTTCAGGGCGTGTAGGGCATGAATTGGTGCTGTTTAGTGAATTGAGAAAACTTGCATGTCTTGTGTGTAATGGCCTTTGATACGTCCACAGCAGTGACAACACAGATGTATTGAGCTGCTTCTGCATGTGATTTCCACTTGTGTGGTTTTTGGTCGAGGTCACGTGAGAGCCGACATCCACTGAGCCCGTGACAATAGCCAGACACTTCCTCTCCTTTCATTCAAACTCACTGTTACTCAGCAAGACCTTTAAACACGACAGCGCTCAAGGACAGGGATGAGACTTTGATTGTTAAGGTAAAAAACAAAACTCTTACTGTTTTGAATGACTGGAGTGTGATTTGCATCGGAAGAGGTGTGTTTATAGTTTTGTAATTTGAGACACTTCTCTCGTACAACTGAATAATAAGAGTGGTTGGCTCTGAACATGGTTTTAGAACACATTATATTATTGCGTGCTGACATGACATATTTCTTATCCAGATGTGAATTACATGTTGTGGTTTGCCCATGTTAACTAGGCAAAGCATTTTACATATTCAGTTTTGGGAAGAATACTTTGAAAATGTATTTAGGCACAGAAAACTGGATTCAAATGTAAAAAAAAAAAAGTTGAAACATATTCTGATACATGGTCATATCAGTTTACTGCATTCTGAATACTTGAGCTGCATTATTTTATAGTGTTAAAAATACATCAAAATGAGTATTCTTAACATATTTACAGTACATGTATGAATATTCAAGGTAAAGGTGGGTGTATATATATAATATTGAGAATTATATCCTTTATAGTAAAAATGCTACATACACAAGGATTAATATTCATTTTTGATTAATATGTAGAAAATTCTTAAAAGGCAGTCATCTGGACAATGTCAAAAATCAAGACATTTTGACTTCCATCCAAAAGTCATTTTCAATTTGTGGAGCTGGTCTGAGAAACTTTGTAGTGCTCTGAGATAAAGTCAGGTTTCTCAGACTCAAACCAAAACTTTTTTCTACCCCGAATGAACGAATATGTTTAAAGATATGTTGTGGATTGATATAAAATTGTCTGCTCAGTAGTGCATTGTTATTAATTATGATATTACTGTCCTTTGAAGTTGGACTTAGGATCAAGGGTCGTGTGGTTGTTCTCTCTGTGACAGTGTGTGTAGTCATATAGTGTGTATTATTGCAGCTATTGGTGCTTTGATGGGGCCGAGTCCAAGGTTTTTCAGGCATTACACAACCTCCTTCTATTGTTTACTCATCAGTGCTTATCTGCTTTAAAGCTACTCTCAAAAATATGACCTTTGTGGCACAGGCATATTTATATATAGTTACTGTTTTGAGGTCAGATTTTTTTTTTTTTAGATGTGCTGACCTTTTTGTAGCTATTTATCAACCTCATTTTTATGGGTCACCAAGATTGCAGCAACGAAATAGTCGTAAAAAAGTGATGCCTCTATAGTTTAGACACTGTACACTAAAGAAGACCATGCTTTCAACACAGTGTCCCACCGTCATGATAGACAGAAGGATGTAGCCTCTGGTTACAAAGTGTGGATGAACCGAATGAACTCAGAAGATGCACCTTTAGGGCAGGGAGAGAAGTTATGAGAAATATATCAAACATCCTGCTTGAAAACGAGACTTCTAAACAAATACCATGACTGTCAGATAATGTACCAACTAGAAAAGTGGAGCGCTCTGAAATGGAAATGGATCTGAATTTACGTTTTGCTCAATATGTATAAATTATACAAAGTATAATTTCCTTAGTAAAACTGTCAATAATATTATGCATGATCAGTTTTGTTCTACAGTCTACACTATGCAACAGCCTAATTATACTTTGTAGCTCAATTACAACATCAGCCGTTGTTTCAGTCATTAAAATGTAAACAAAAGTGTCAATTACTAGTTTGGATGAGACTGTGGTGGTGGTTTAGTGGTTACCAGGACAGAATATGAGCAAAACTGTCTCTGCCCAGCAAATGAATTTAGCTTCTTCGCTTCTGTTCTCAAAGTTAATTAATCAAGTGGTTCTTATTGTGACGGCCTGGAAAATTGAATGAACCATCACCACTATTACCATTCATTTGCTTCATTTGTGAAACATTATGCCTCCCCTGAATGAGTCGAGCTTTATTATTTGGAGCATTTATGACTCGATAATGACATAAGTGATTGTAATTAATAGTTCAAAGAGGAAGGTTGCTCTACTGGTCCTTCCTTTCGACATTCATAATTAGACAGAATGTATGTTGAGCTGGATAAAACGTTATAACCAGAGCATATAGGACAGGCACTTTAGTTTACCACTGGTGCATAAAGGTACACTGTGCACTTCTCAAAAAGCTGGCAAAGTCAGCAAAGATTTAAGTGCAAAAGCTGCATCGTGACTCGTGACTGTGTGGATAGCAGATGGGGGGAGGGCCGGTGTGGAGGAGAGAGTCGCGCTGTGATTGGTCTGTGTCGGGGGTGGAGGAAAAGCAAAGGGGAAATGGAAAGCATCTTTTTCACTGTGAGGCCATTCTGTACCTAAAATAGAAATGTTTTGGGCCACAACAGATATTTTTCATTGCTTTGCTCCCGATTACACTTCTTTCACAAGGAGATTGATGAGGCAAATTGTGCACTCTCTCAGAGAAATGGCCTTTAGCGTGTGAAACATGTGTTCAAGGACAAACCTGACACACAGATGTTTAGCTACTATTGATTTGTGCAACAGACCTGTCACATGCCATTCACTGGGTTTATTTACTCATCTATGATCATCACATCCTACTCTTAAAATAAATCCCTGTGTTTGAATTTGTGAAGAGTGCATTGCCTAACTAACCCTAAATCTTCTGTTTATTGCAGATTTATTTACATTTGGCAATAGCAACTGAGTGAATTATAAACGTACCACACTGAGTGGTCTGGGCGTGAGATAAATGGCGGACAAGCAGATCAGGTAACATCTTATGCTTTACAGTTAAAAGGGTGCTGGTAGATGATGTCTTTATGGTTGTTGTCAGCCTCTTAATCACCATATTCTCTGGTTATTTCCTGTTCAGTTTGCCTGCCAAATTGATCAATGGGGGGATCGCTGGCCTAATTGGAGTGACCTGTGTGTTTCCCATTGACTTGGCCAAGACTCGGCTGCAAAACCAGCAGAATGGACAGCGCCTTTATACCAGCATGTAAGGAAACATCTTTCATTTCATTACAGTTGTAGAGCAGCATAAAGCAGAAAAAACAACATGAATCAACCAATATATCAATACTATCAGATCAATGCAATGATCGCTATGATCAGACTGTTCACCACATTGGACTACATTATTAACTAACAGTAATGATTAATACACAATTAAAACATACAATATAATATACTTTGTGATCAACAATGATCTGCTTTCTATGATTTGCAATGATTAGTTGATTAATCGTGACTAGAAAAAAAAAAAAATTTACTGTGCTTACATGTGAACATATCCTGGTAATACGTTTTTTAAGTATCCTGTTTTTTTCTGTGGTATGGTAAAACATTGTTAAAAAAAATAAACTATTTAAGATTTTCATTAATAATACACTTAATTTGTAAATATTCTCTATCTAGAAGCCTTCAGTGACCTTATTTCAACTTTTATTTGGTTTAAAATGTATTTTAAAAGTCTCAATGAAGAAATAAAATAATTGTTGACCAGTCGATCTTTTCAGCCCAAATGAATAACTTTAATCTTGCTTGTTTATGACGTATGTTCTATATTTATAAAGTTGTATAATTATATAATTATTATTATTATTATTATTATTATTTTTTTTTTTTAGTAAATTAGTAGATTTATTAGAGCACTTGTACTTGTAATTGAGTGTAATTATAACTCTGTAATTGTAATTATCTACATTTAAAATCATAGAATGGTCCCAATCCACAGCTGTCTAACTGCTGTGTCTCCTCCCGTATATACTGACAAACAGTACTGCAATTGCCTGCTCTGATTGTCCACAGCAGTACTTGTACTTATAATTGAGTACATTAGTAACCATGTAACTGTACATTTACTTACTTTGAGTACTCTTTTCTCCACTATCCATTATCAAGGCTCAAGTAAAAATGACTGCTAAAAATAGAGAAGGATGCTGAGGCTTACAGGAAGAGAGGAGATTTATGGATGTGGTGAAAGAGGACATTATGTTAATTGGTGTAAGAGTCTAGGATACAAAGGATTGGATTAAAATTAGACAGTTTGTTGTGGTCACCCTGAAGGGAATAGCAGAAAATTTGACATTACTAAAGCTTTTTTACTAAAACTGGCTGGATATTCTGTAACTTGCTTGCTTTTTCAGGTCAGACTGCCTTATTAAGACCATCAGGTCAGAAGGATACTTTGGGATGTACAGAGGTCAGCAATACTCTTTATGTTTATGTATCTTAGACATATATAACATCACAATTGCAAGGAGTCTAACTCTCGCACTGAGCTTCAAATGTGTAGTGATCTGTGTCCAACTGCAGCCAATTATCTGGGAAAAAACCCCTTTGTGTGCAGGCGGACTATTTCATTGATTTCTGCACTTTTTTTATCTTCTTTGCTCCTCTCTTCTCTTTCTCACTGTTGATCCTATTAATTTTACCAGGAGCCGCAGTGAACTTAACACTAGTTACGCCAGAGAAGGCCATTAAACTGGCCGCCAACGACTTCTTCAGGCACCACCTCTCCAAAGACGGGTAAGTCAGGCTGAGTGACAGTCATCCACACTGTAATCAACTCCTCTCTTTCCTCACATGTAATCTGACACACGAGTCAATTGTGTTTTGTACCGAGCTCTAACTAATCCTACATTCTTCTCCTGTCATCCTCTTTAAGATTTCTAAGCAAGTATTGATTAAGAGAATGTGTAGAATCTTTGTAACAACAACGATGCACCTTTTACATCTTAAATATTACTTTGTAGCAATTTTTATTTTTTACAGCAAGGAAACTTTTAGTACAATTTAAGGAAAAGTCCTGCAACACCTGCAAAAAGAGGCAAATAATTTAAAAAAATGTTGTGGGTCTCAGCTTCCAGTTCAATGCAACATGTAAAATGCATTTTAAGGACATCTTCCCAGTTCAAAAGATATTTTGTTTTAAATTGTTAATCTCTAACCCATGGATTGTTTTTTCATAAACAGTAATATACATTTTGACAGATCACAATGAAGACCTGACAGTATACTGACCTTGTCCAAATCAAACATTAGCCATCTACACAGTTTTTAGACACCTCTCTGTCCCCCTCAGTCTCCGTAGATAAACATGAAGGCTTGTGGGCCATCTAGCTCCATCGCTATGACTACACACTACAGACTGATGAATGATTGACTCGTCAGGCTCAGCTGCTCGCCCTGTGAATTATTAATCTGCCCTTGTGGCTGACATGTTGATATGCAAGACAAAGATTAGCATCTCCTGTGCAGGTGGCGACAACTCGATTTTCCCCAAAGACTGTCCAAATAAAGTTGTGCTGCTCTTACATTTTTCATCTGAACTGTTCTTTCTGCAGGAAGCTCACTCTGGTCAAAGAGATGCTGGCAGGGTGCGGAGCAGGCACATGCCAGGTGAGTGAGAGAGAGATTGGTTGGTTTTTCCATTTCACTATGAAACAAGGCCTACAAAACATACACTTTGCAATTGCAATAGCCAAATTAGCATTTTAATTATAGATTGGAACGTCCTGCCATCATATGAATTGTAGAGTTATAAACAACATATACATATAAACAACACATATTTAACAGTGTTAAAAAAGAGGACAGCCAGAATTGTTTCAGTAGTTATAATGGATGATAAGCAGAAGGATTTATTCATTTACAGTGTTTCCATTGTGTCTTTGTGCTCAAGGTCTGACCTGTGTCCACTAATGAATGAGCTATAAATGCACGTTTTATGTATAAGTAACAGGTTTAAACATGCTGAATGATGTGTGAGTTGTACATATTCCTGTGTGTGACTGTCTCTTGTCTAAATTGTTGTGCATCTCGTAGACTGTTGATCTCAAAGTTCTTACCTTGTTAAACAGTAAACAATGCACAGCAGTCACAGGCACACTTCTGGTATGTCTGAGTGATCAGATGAGACACTAAAGGGTTGCCACGCTATGTGCTGTGTCAGTGGGACGGCTTGTTGTCAATGAGGCCAAAGACTTCAAGCCCAAGAAATGTGATTAGATTAAGTTGAGCACACTTTGGATTAAGATTGTGGCCATCTCACCTCTAATCCAGTTAACTAGTGACTACTGAGTGGATTACACGAGAAAATGAGAATAGACATTTAGATACAAAGACACATTCATAACACTGTTAAGCAAACGTTCCTGAAAGACATGAAACATGAAAACCTGTCTTGTGTTTCTTTGTAGGTTATTGTCACAACTCCTATGGAGATGTTGAAAATTCAGCTCCAAGATGCTGGGCGTATCGGTAAGAGGAAATTACCAGCAGATGGTGCAAGTGCACAGCATTGAGTAAAATGTGTATCCAATGGAAATACAGTGGCCTCAAGTGTTCGTTTTTGAAATCACAAAATCTCTATTCCTTCCTGTCATACCTTAACTTCTTGTACTTGTTATTCAGTTTATCTAAACGTGCTTCCAAATGTCAACATAAGGCTGTGGTTTATCAGGTGCAGTTTTTGTGATGGCACTGAACTCAATTAGCTCTCACAATATTCTTGCAAAATAAAGTATCATACTTTATTGTTAGTTTGATATTTATTTTGACGATTTATTTTATAGCTGCTCAAAGAAAACTGATGCCAGAGACAGTAGCAGCAGGCACTGTGGAGACCAAGTCCCCCACTGCCATGCAGCTCACTAGAGAGTTACTAAAGGAAAAGGGCATTGCTGGACTGTACAAGGGCCTTGGTGCCACATTGCTGAGGTAGGTGTGTCGAGTTATTATTGCACAATTCCATCAACATGATTGTCTCATTTTGTTCTCAATTTGATTCTTGTAGAGACGTACCCTTCTCCATCATCTATTTCCCTCTTTTCGCCAACCTTAATAACTTGGGCAAGAGGGGTGTCGAGGGACCTGCTCCTTTCTATGTGTCATTTATATCTGGCTGTGTGGCAGGGAGCACAGCTGCTGTGGCTGTAAACCCTGTAGATGGTAAGCTCTGTTAACATTGACTTTTGCACCGGTGGCTGCTGCCATACTCAGCTGAGCTGTGTGTTTCAGTGATAAAAACACGTCTGCAGTCGCTGACCCGAGGCAGTACAGAAGACACATACACTGGAGTGGGAGACTGCATCAGGTGACCTCATTATGTCCTCACACACACACACATACACACACAGTCTGTGTGCTTATTTTTAATGTTTGTATTTCAGTAAAATCATGCGAAAAGAGGGTCCAACAGCTTTTCTGAAGGGAGCCTACTGTCGAGCCTTGGTCATTGCGCCTTTGTTCGGCATTGCCCAGGTTGTCTACTTCTTGGGCGTAGGTGAATATATCCTCAGCTTCTTGCCCAAAAAAGACAAATAAGATGCAGCTCTTTTCTGCCTTCCCCTCCCATAATACATTGTGGTCAGCTGCACAAGGAGGAGTCATCTCAGTTTACTACAAGTTTTTGGGTCAAGGAGTGACCATTAAGTCCAGTTCATTTTGTTATGTTGAATGTGGAAATGTTTTAGAAGGGAGCTTTTGTTTGCCAAGCTGCCTGTGCGGTGGCACACAACATTCCAGAAGGCAGGCACAGTTAACTCTCTGGAAATGAAGCAACACTTATTGATTTTAAAGGAACTTTGCTTTATGAAGATGTGATTTGCTTTATGAAGATTTTTAAATATGATTGTTACTATCACAGTAGCCCTTGGTTGCTGCAGTGCCGCACACATCAAAGAGCATTAGGCTTCATGAGAAAAGATGATCTAGATATTATTCATTTTATCTATATACCACATACTGGAATGATATATTTGAATTTATTAGATTATTTATTAGATTACTACATATCTATTTATTAAGTCCCCCTGACCTTAAAGTCATAGAAAGCATATTGTGTCTTACAACAAAGTACTGGGAATGGGTTGTTATGGTACCAGCACTCCCTCTGATGTTTCCGCAGAAGCCACATCCCTTCCTGTGAGGCGTAAGGGGTGCAGCCATTCAGCACTGAGTAGACTCTAAATGCTTGAAACTGCACTACCACAATGGTTGCCTCCAAGAAGCCCCATTTATTTTATGCAATACATTAGATAAACATTTGAGATTACAACAATAATTCAAATATTCTGAAACGTATTCACGAAATGGTACTTGATTGAAGTTTTAAAGTGATATTATTATACTTTTGGTTACGCCCCATTCGGTGACGTCCCAGCAGGGGTGTATCGTTTGATATAAACGTCCTGCTGTGATGTGACCGATTGACTCAAGGCCAACAGAAAGTTTATGTTCAAAAGCACTGTCAGTTTTGTGGTTTGGGTTGGGCGGTTGAAAGCATCTGCTGCCATTTTACTTCTGATCAAAGTGTAGGTAGATATTGGATGACAAACTTTCCGGGGCTTCAGTGCAGTCAGACATTGTGGAGCAACACGAATCAGGCATGTCATTGTTACTATAGACAGGTAAAAGGGATAGCATTGTTCCCTTTGTGGCACCTTGATAGCAGAAAGAGTCAAATAATAACATTTATATGACTTGGTTAGACCCTCTCCAAATTTACAGTTCTTGATAGGTCTAATGAATCAACAATTTTGAACCTGCTTCTGTGGCTCAAAGAACGGAATATGTTTAAACTGGTTCTGGGAGAAAAGTACATCTCATTTGTACATGGTGCCTACATAATAGAAAGTGAGTGGTAATGTTCTGCCTGATTAGTGCATGGTATCCTACTTCCCCTTTGTTTTGCATCTTACTTTTATTGTTTACAATGACCACATTTTATGAATTCAGTGGCGGGACCCAAAGAGCTAAAGACCTTTTGTTTTTATCACAAAATTGAACCAATATGATGTGAAGTGTTTTATGAAATAAGTGTCTCTTGTGCTGAGGTTTTGTTTGCGTAAAGCTTTCTGTCGTATCTTGTTTATGCATCACTTTACTAAAGCCCTGCCATTGTCGGAGATCAAGGTGACTTTGAGGTGTATTGTCCAATCACATTCCTCCCTCACTCCCACATTATAACAATAGTGTTGTTGCACTGTAGACATCCAATGCAACTCTTGTTTTATCATTCCTGGGAGTGAGACCTATTTATCAATATTCATTTATAGATAGATGTATGGCTCTAAATATTTCTGTGTGTTGTTTTTCTGTGTCAAAGTGTCCACCTTAACTATATTGTACATATGCAGACATTATGAAATTTGTATTTAATTTTGAAGTTATTGTTTGTTTTGTATGTGATGGCTTATTTGCACACCTACCTCTTATTGCCCCCATCTCTTTCCATTCTGTTTAGCTATACGCATATCTGAGGAAAAGACAGTTAATGCAAGCTTAATAGTTTAAATTTTAAACACTATTAAGTGTACTAAAAGAAACAGAAACAGTAATAATTGATTGGAGGTGCCATTTTTTTCAAAGCTGTTAAGTCAGTCCATCTGCCAGTTTGTTGGTTTTAGGACCAAGGACCAAATGAAGCATAAGATTGAATGGGCAAATTCTTCGTATATGCTTTAGCACTACCCACCACCCCAAGTCAAGCCAACAGGCAATGTAAATTTAACATCTGTCGCTTCAAATGGTGCTCTTTTATGAGGTAGCTGCAATATGGTGACCAAGGAATCTAATGTGCAAATCTCAGAATTATATTGTATGTCTTCAGTGAAAGCCATAGGCCTGGAGGGACGGAAGTTGCTAGACATTATCGAACAACACTGAGCCATAAGAAAATGGCAAGAGTCCTGCCTGTGGTTTATAAGTCATTTTCTTTGCATATTTTTCTGATTTTGTAATTGCCGGTTCATCTCATTTATGTAGTTATTGTGATTATATTGTTTATTTTCAATGAGATTATTGCTATAATTTTGTGAATATGATTTCCTTGTTCTCAAATCTGTTCTGTATTTTGGTTGAATCTTGAAAAGTGCTGTGAACGATGTTTCGGTCGCTGTTTCTGCTGACCTGGTGTATTTGGTTTTGAATGTGCGTGTGTTCGTGTTGTAGTTTGGTGTGTAGTTTTTGTGCACAGCCACATTTTTCTCTGATTGTCAGTACAAGGCTCTTTTCTCTCTCTCTTTTCATCTGTCGCAGAGGGACACCAAATGACTGACTTTAGAGTATATACAATCAAAGAAAGCACAAGGGTTTTAGGCACAAGCGGTACACTCAGACCCCTCCTGCAGGTCCTGTAATGGTCCATGGATAGGAGTCGTGACTGACACCTATCTGAAAGCTGAATGAGTTGGGCATCAGAAGGTTGATCTGTGAAAAGGGCTGAGACAACAGTTCATTGGTGGTGTCTGTCTGCAGTAATCACAACATGTATATTGCCTACTAAATGAATCAGATATACTAAGAATGTACTTAGATCTAAGATGTATTATAATTATAGTAAAGAGTTTATTACATTTAAGTGAAGGATATGTGCTTTACACTAACAAAATATAAACCAGCTCACAGATATGCAATAAGTCACTATAGATACACACAGACACAACTCTTAGATATTCACATTGAACAGCACCTGTTCATTACTACATCTGATGAAAATGCAACTGGGGAGCTACAGGCTTGTAGAGAAAAAGTTTTCTTACTGCCTTGTGTTCTCTTCCTCCAAGAGGAACTGTGCATTGCTGCACTTTAAATAAGGGCCCCACCATGATGTTAAAAAGAGAAGAGTTTCTATATTATAAGAGACAATAAGTGGTGACATTGTTTACAATGTAATGGAGAAAATATTGTGTACTCTGTCACAGTTTGCTGTTCAATAAATTCACTGTCCTCATGTGGGCTCCTGTGTTTCTTCTTCTGTCGACTTTTACAAAGCAGTTGTGCTTTCAAGGTCTAGTAGTCTTGTGACAAAGTACAAAAGAACTGTCATGGCTCCTTTCATCGCTAACGTGCTGTGAATGAAGAGGTTGTGTTGTGAGAAACACTGCAGCCCCTCGGAGCACAGACAGTAGTAGTGCTGAACCACCACAAGGTGTCACTGTCGAGCCGCCGGAGACTGGAGTCCGGAGTCACAGGTGAGCTGTGTGCACGAGCTCGGGTGGGTGCCATAGGGTGACACTAAATCCTGAGTGCAGTGATTACCTGTTTACCTCGCGATAGTGCATGTGGTGCAGATCACACTCAAGCACCATTCTGTCAGAGTCACAGCTGATGGGCACATTATTTACACCTATGATAAGCATATGTAAATGTGTCTAAGGGGATTTGCCCCTGAGCCCAGGGTCTGTAAATCCTGGATGGATCCTGCATGTTTCAGCAGAAATACTGTTGTGACATAGCTTTATTTATTATTAATCTGTGGCTGTTTGTTATGAGTTCAGCATTAGCATTAATGGCATTAGGATCTTGGTTTATTTTTCAGCCCTTGCAGCATAATTGCACCACCTCAAGCCTGCTCTATTCATAGATATAGACTCAGATCCATAAGTCTGTCTTTGTTGAGATATGATTTCAGTTGGCCTCACATTTCACATTCTGTCTCAGTCTCTAGGAGCCTCCTTGGCAGACAATCTACTCCAGTGTTTACACAGCAGCTTTGCCCAGGGTTCAGTTTACCACAATGACAACTCTTTGAAGGATTGAGAACCACTGTTCTCATTTCAAAGCCTTTTTCATGTGCTATGATTTCAACAAGAACTATTCTTAGCCTTTGTGTTTTAAGCAGGAGGCTAGGGAGGTGGAGCAGAGCAAGTGTAAGTTGTGCAGATGATGGCGGCAGGACAAATGAAGAGGTGGAGACAGTGAGGACCATCGACAGAAGGAGAAAGAGGGAAGTGCTGTTCATGTGTATGTAGGTCACTAAATCAATGTGAATCAGGTTTTTCAAGGGGAGAGGGGGGTATTTATAGATACCATTGGAGACAGATGCATCAGTGACAGGCACAAGGATGCTGGAGGTGCAGGAGGGGCAAATCTGGGAATAGATGCCTGTTAAATTTATTTCTGGGGAATTCTAACAAATGGCCAGAGATTCTAAATAGTGAAAGAAATAGCACCGAGAGCAAAACAGAATATAATCAGATGGAAATTACTGCAGGATGCTTTGAGCAAATGACCTTCTCAGCTCATATTGACAAAATGCAGTCAGACCGTTAGTTGATTTCACAAACGCACAAAACATTTGCATTAGCTACACACATCCCATTGAATTGTGATCTGTGCTATCAGCGCTGCTCATAATTTAATGGAATATTTCCATTTTACAGATTTTGCAAGGTGAGCCTGCATATTTATTACTGTGAAGTGCCACAAGAGCCACTAGAAACCGTGAAACGTCTGATAAAACATGGCAGAGGAGAGAAAAACACAGTGAATCCAAAAGGTCAAAGGTCATTGTCAGCAACAGCTTCCCAGTGTTGTTGTTTTTTATGTTTTGTGCTGTAATTTCATTTAGAAATATCATTGAAATGGCCTCATAGAGATGATCACTTCCGTTTCGAAAATGAGAACAGTTGCCCTCTTTTGCCTTGTTCAATTAATTTTACAACTCCATGTCTGAGTCTACTGAAGGAAGATGAAAAAAAAAAAAACTTTGAACATAAATCCCAATTTCCTCCAACAAGAAGTTAAATAATTGAAGAAATTGTTTTAAATTGCCTTTCTACCGACTGTGTCTAGGACTTAGTCAAGGTCATGGACAAATTGTTCCTACTTCACTTTCAGGGGTCTCTGGCTGCATTCACAGAGACAGCAGAGTGTTGCTAAAATAATCAGCATCTCCTTTCTGCATGCAATTTGGGACATATTTGCATAGCCGCCACATCACCTTGCATCAAAAACCTGCTTGAGGTTACACCCAATTACTCCCCAAGAGCTCTTAATCTCTGGCCCCTGCCTAATAACATGCTCAATTAACTGATGCAATCTGACTGGCCTTTGTAAGAACATATAGACAGTGTGCATGAATGACAAGGGCACATAGGGGCTTTTACTTTAGGTGTGTGTTTGCTGACATTACAGGGGTGCACAAATTGACTTGTTACATTGTGTCACTCAGTGCATAGTTGATTAATCCAAGTAACATTCATGAGAGCCCACTGTTGAATTAGTCACTATGAAGCATGCCATTCCATCATATGACCTCCACTAGAGAGCCATATATGCTAATTTGCTAATGATTTGACATTTTTATACAAATGCAACCCAACGACATCACTTTCTACCACATGCAGTTTAGAAATAATTGTTTAAAGAAATGTGAAAAGTGTTCGTCATTAGGCTGGCGCTTTCTCCACTTTAAACATCATATTACTCAAAACAGCACAATTATGCATGAAATATAAAACTATTTGGTACCAACTTTGTGGAGAATATCACTGTTACCAAGAGAGAATCTCCATGCTGACAGCGATGCAGCCACCCACACCATCTCATTTATATATATCAACAATCTGGATTACTTTTTCATTACACTTTGCCATGTTATGCATTTGAATGCTGTTTAATACTGGTTATTTTTATAGAGCTACAAATTTTTATATCTCAAACTCATTTTTCGTTTTTGATGCTGGATTTAGAACTAGTTTTGTCTTTTGTTTGTTATTATTTTTGCATCCTTAAGTCAACAACAATAGCTTTGTGTTTGTGTTTGCCGTGATGATGCATTTGCACGCTGCCTGATAATTAAAGGAGACATAATGTGCTTTCCCCAGGTATTTAGCATTAAACTACAACAAAACTAGATCATTATTTTACATTGTTTGTTGTAAACCGCAATGTTGATCTAAAACAGCATAGTAATAGAAACTAGTCCCTTGACTTCGAAACTGCAAAACTGATAAGCCTTTGTAGTGAAATTTATTTGTAAAATGTAGATTTGTATTTTTATTGTGACACATATGACCAGATGTTCAACGTTTAAAAAGTAATCACAAGTAAATATAAGGATACGGGTCCAGGGGGTGGGTGACTTTTTGTGACCACTCAGGCCTGAAATGCAAGACAAAACAGGATTATCCAAACATGCAAGAATCCATCAATTGAACTTTGAGTAATTCAGAGGAAACACTGTTATAAGTATAAAAGCTCATACAAGTCAAATGTATATAATATGTCCCCTTTAACAAGACTGTTCCAAGCCAAGACTTGAAAGACACAACAGTTCAAATCTGTAATTGAGCTGATGCAGTTGAGCCAAAGCCCTTTACTGTCACAACTGGGACCTCTGACGCGCTCAGGTGGCACACACGTCTCCAAAAAACACCTGCGAAAGTCACCGGTGCCCGTGGTGCCCTCTGAGGCGCTCTGGCGGTTAGAGAAAGAGAGAGCAGAGAGAGGAGCGATAGATAGACGGGAGCGAGTGAGCGAGGGAGGGGAGAACGCGCGAGTGGCACAGTGGTTCGCCTACCTATCCGCTGAAAAATCGGAGGAGAGAGGAGAGGCTGCCGAGGAGGAGCGCCACACACAACAATAAACACCTACTACTTACTATACGCGCGGAGTAGGACGGGAGAAACCACAACCACCAACGCCATCACCGCCCCCGGGAGTCAACTCACAGCCATGTATCTGAACAGGGATGAGGACAACAGCAAAGGTAAGACCCGGGCAAGGCGCTGTCACGGGGAATTTTTACGCGAAGACAGTTTCAAGGTGTTCCATGCGTGACCCGCTGTTCCTCGTGACACGCAAGGTCTGGTCACACCTGCTTGTGTTTTATGCAGGACGATTTGCTCCCCCTCTGTCTCCTGTCCGCGCACGCAACGACCTGTGGTGTTGATGAAAAAGTGTGGGTTGTCATTATGTAATATCGTTGCCGTTAATTGCCAGTTAGGAGGACGCGTATCATGAGCCCTTTTGAAGCGTAATTTTACTATGCTGCGAGTACATTGCAGTGCAAGAGCTATTTGTGGATACTTTTGCGTGAGAATTATCTCTGACATGCCCACTTAAGGGGATCATAAGACAAGGTCAAAGCCTGTAGCTGTAAGGAAATCTGCCATTTAGTTCAAATGACTACACTCGAGTCGTGTTTGGAGACACTGGCACAACAACGTGCATAGATTTGCATTGGAAACCGAGGGCACAAAGAGGGTATATTTAAGTTGCTTCTCCCACGTGTTTTGAGACGTGATTTCAGCTCGTCTTCGCCTTGCACAGTGACACACTTTGCACGGTGTGGTGTCCCCCGATGCTGCTATGCGATACACAAATAAGTCTCAGGGGCGCGGAGCAAATGATAATTACGCACCAAAATCTGTAGATTCTGGGCGAATAACACCTGCTGCTGCTGCCACACCGAGCTCCAGGGAAGACACGCGGGGGAGGGAGGGGGAGGAGGGGTAAAGGAGCAAAAAGGCAGAGTGGGAGGAGCCACATTTGTTCATTTCTCTGTGATAATATGAGCTCACCACACACGGACAATAACACGGCACTGTAGTGTGGTGGGAGTCGCCAGGGTGGTGTCCAACACAAAACAACACTAATCAGTTTCTCACTACTGATAGGATTTGGGAAAACAAACAAAAAGCAAAAACGGACCCTTTTTTATGTCAATATCTTCACACCACAGATGACGAATTGATCCCAGGGGACTCCCAGTCTGTGGTGGTCTAAGCCGAGGCACACACACACTAATGTGCATAGAGGATCTTCACATAAAACCGCCTGTAAAAACCTTGGAAATAAATCAGAACCTTACTCAAATGTGATTAAGTGAATGATAGAGCCTTATGGCCAAACAATAAAGCCTGTCGGCCTACACATAATGGTGCCAGCAGCAGGGTAATGCTCCAAAACTAATGCAAAGGACAAGCAAAGATAAATAAGAAGCTATGGTGCGTGGTGGACCAATGGTTGTGGCATCGCTCGCCAATCCCATGTTTGGCAGTTGTTCCCTTGAGCATTACACCTAACCAACCTATTTAAGAAAATAATTTAAATTAATTAATAATGCAATTTTAAGCCCTCGGGTATCCTCTTCATGAAAGGCACAGAAATCAAGTTTGGGTCCTCACTGGTGGTGCAGTGGTTAAGGGTGTTACACAGATGTGGCTGCTATCAGTGAGCCTTCAGGCTGGAAAAAAAGGTTCAATAATAGTAAATCCAGTTTGTTATGATAGTGAACAATTATTGTTCAAAATGCAGACATAGTCCAGGGATTTACCCACATGTGTGTATAATAGAGACAGTTGTTCTTTTGGGGTTAGACTGAGTGATAAATCTTGCCTGAAATGTTTGACAGTGTTTTGCCATTGGCCAGTATGCATTGTTTTGGATGAATGGTTTAGGCCCCTGGAGGTGGACAATGGGAAGGGCAGACACTGCATGTGTGTACAGTGGCCCATGAAGTAGAGGGTCCAATGAGAATGCCTTCTAGTTTGTAGTCTTTGAAAATGCTCATTGCACGGATAGATTTCAGAAGTTGGGTTATTTTTTGCAGCTAAATATGTTAATTGGCAACCTTCCAGTCATTTTCTCTGAACACAGTTTGTATAAGTCCAAGTTAGCGGCATCCTGCAACGAATGAACCATCAGATCATGTCTCAGAAACACTGTGGTCTTCACTGGGGCAAGTTCATTTCTCAGATTTTTCAGATTTTGTTTCATGTTTGTAGAACATTTTCCATTTTGCCTTAGTCCAATTTAAATTAGTTTTGGCCCTGAAAATACACTAGTTTTTTGGCTTTACAAACACGCAAGCTGTTATTCATCATTGGATTACATTTCTACAAAATAATGTGTACGGCTGAAGTATATGCACTATGGAAATGGTTAACAACCCTTACTACTAATACTATTCTATACTCGTGCCCTGTGACTATTTGCTCATTGACTTTGTTGATTGTAAGTGAGTCCCGGAGGATGAATAGCGGTTGTAGATGAGTGGGTGACTAATTGCCCAACACTATTACCTCTTATGTTTGGACAACACTACACATTATGATGACACTGATGCACAATGACTTTACATGCCTTTGTCGGTGAGATAGTTTTTTTGACTTCTGTGTTGCTGCTAGCGGGATGGTGAAGGTCAGAAAAGGCTGAATGATTTTTTTTTTTTTCTCGTTTGCCCTGTAACAAATGGTTAGCCTGTTCCACTAGGTCCCCGAAAGATATAAATGTTAGTTTCAATGACAAGCAATAGGCCATGAGTGAGACCTGTTTTTGCGTTTACATTACAGCCAATTTCTTACTTGGATTGACAATGCGTTAATTGATTTAGAAAGTGGGTGTTCCGTTCTGACAGGTGTTTCCTTATAGTGTGCACTGTGTGGCCTTTAAATTCACATGTCGTCTCAAGGTGGAGTGTCCGGGAAAGAGAGAGAGCCAGAAAGAGGGAGGGAAAGAGATAGAGGGCTACCAGGGACATATTGATTATGATCTCAGAGGATTAGAGCAGTGCCAGGGCAGACGGGTTGGTCATATGTTAGGCAGACTGCCTCGGAAACTGCTGGCCTGGTCATATAAACACCTGTCTAATGTCAATAAAGGGCTTAAGGCAAGGACAACAACAGAGGGAAAGGGTTAAATGCTTCAGATAACAAAACAACTCTGAGCATTTGAGTACAACCAATTTATCTCAGATCAATTACAGGTTCTATGCTGAATGCCCTTCTTAACATATTCTTTAGGTTGCTGTGTAATTCCTCGGAACTTACTGTTTTTGAAAGAAATGGACAAAATATTTAAATCCACAAACGTTGAACCTTATCATTATTCATTAGATTTTGACTTCACAAACCTGCCATATTAATCTTATGGCTTAAAGTCCTTTCAACTGACAACAATCACCACTTTGGAGTTGAACAATGACACCACTTTATGAAACTATTGTGAAAAGAAATATCACTTTAGTTAATTTGTGCTGACAGGTAAGACTTTGAACTTTTTGTTCTTTTTGTTTTGTCTTCCAGAATCCTAGAAATATGAACCATAACCAGAACAACAAATCTTTAGTCTGAACAGAAAATACCACTTCTGTTTTTTTTCTGTATTCCAGTGCTGTCTTCATCTTCTTATCATGGCAAATCATGACATCCCGACATGCTGTGATTTCTGTTGTAGGCACATTTGATGTCCTTTGCAACCAGTTTGAACAGGTACAAAAGATACAATGTGGCACTTACAGTGTTTCTTCCGTTAGTGCAAATCAATAGCTTTATGAAGTGCAGAGATTTGTATACATTGTTTAACAGGCTTTACGCTTCAAAATCTCTTTTATCCAAGCTTGGGACCATGGTTCTAAGGTATTGGCTAATTATGGTAATCATTATATAATATTAATAATCTTCATGTCTAATTAATTATAAATGATGTGTTAATCAAAAGGTGACACTAATTTGAACCATAAACAATTGTTGGAATAGGTCCAACACAGTGGCATGTTTTCCATTGAATTGTTGAAAGACATCAAAACATGTGAAAACACCTTTGAAAGCACAGAGTAATTAATGTAAATGATAAATGTACCGGTTGAGGAGTACATTGTTCTGGGCTTGATTTGCTTTACATCTCTGTCGTGTGCATGCAGACACAGTTAGTGAATTAGTTAAACGACTGATTGGCTCCATGCTGTTTTTTTGTGTCTTAATGACTTTGTAATTAAGAGTTGGGCCCTGCAACTCATGTTTATATCTCCTTTTTTCACCGTTAGAAACAAGTGAGAAAGTGTGCCAGACGTGTGCTGCTGTCACCTCATAAAACAGAAGCCTGTTCTTAGACTACATGACAATTACATTTGTACAATTTACAATAGGGTTCTGATAAAGATATTTTGTGGCACAATAAGGTATTAGTTACGGACGGTGATGGCAATGTTTGAAGTTTGTTTCAGTGAGTTGCTTTCCTAAACGGCTTTGCTTTATCAAGAAATGTGTAGTGTCATGTTGAGTCAACGTAGCATTGCATTCATGTCTATCCATGGGTTTTAGAACAATGAGAAATTAGGACCAATGCTAGAGCAGTTGGCAATTAAAAAACAAAATATTGCATCTTTTGAATGGGCAAAAAGTTATCAAAACGTTGCACATAACTAGAAGCTGAAAGTCAAGAATCATGTTCAGCTGGTGCTCAGAAGAAAAAAAATATTCTAATTCAGAGGAATCAACGATAATGTTTTATTTTGTGTTTGGACTGCATCCAATTAAATTGTAAATAAAAAATACAATTCAATACTATTAAAAAATAACAGAGAGAAACTTTCTGAAGATACACCAAATCCTGTTTTTTTGTATTTTTACTTTTTTTTTACTTTTGCAAAGTTGTCCTAACTTCCCTGTCTCTTATTTATCCAGGTTTGGGACTGACACAAAGAGTACACAGGCTTGTGATTCCAAGTGGCTGGGTTAGAAATATACTTTACTTACAGTTTTGGAGCATGTGGGCAGTGCTTATGTTTAATATCCCTTTTTATTTCCCTTTTACTCACCTATAAAATTCACTGCGCTGCCCGTTTGGCCTGTCGGGGGTCAGTAAATGAAGCGCTGCCCTGTCTATTGACAAGTGTTTTAATAAATTGACATGAGAGATTTGTTGGCAGGGGCCCTCATTGATCGAGTATTCAGGTGCAGCATGGATTGGATCTTCTGAGAGCAAACCTGTGGTCCACTCAGCTCATACATTATTCATGTAATCAGTCTGGTCTCCGCAACTGACAACAACTTTATGGTCTTGCAGGACATTTTCCCTGCTGCTGCAGCTCGGACCAGCCCTGAACAGGCTGGTTACAGGCCAGATGCAGAATATATTGCAAATTTATCTACAAAGGTTCAGGCACAAAAAGCTAAATCTTACTTTGGTCATAACACAATACAAAAAACATGTACAACGGAAAAATACCATTATCTCTAAATGTAGGCTTTTTGTGGTTTAATCAAATTTTAGTTCAGTGAAGCACATTTTGTGATAGTCATTTGGTTTACTATGGTTTAGGTCTGGTGCTAATCGCAGGGTCCTGGTTGAATCCTGTTGTTTTACCCTAAATTTGCCTTACTTTTAGATGTGTATCTGATGTAGTTTGTTGTGTGTTTGTATATAAGTATAGGACATTTTTTTACCTTGACGTTTTGATGTTCAGCTGCTGATGTGGTGCTTAGTCCACAAGCTCAAAGTTGTGCGTGATATATGGACCTGTTCGCCATCAGACTCAAAACACTATCTATCCTTGAAAATGACGTATAATAGCGGAGCAGAGTTTGCTTTAGATTTAAGCTTTGGGCTCTGGAGAGCTGCAATCCAAGTCTCACCCAGAGCCACCAATCTCCCTGATTTAGGCCTGGCATGGGAACCTGCTATCAGAGCTGCACTGTAGTTTGACTGTGGGAGATAAGTCTGCCCCTAATGCAACGCTTTTCTTTTTTTGACTTGCAGTGTAAAATCATTCATAGAAGTTTAGACAATTTGTAAGTATAAAAAAGCAAGAATAAAAGTCCTATATCAGACCTTTGTTTAATTAAGCTGACAGAAAATATGTTAAAGTTTTCGAATTCTTTTTGGTCACCACGCTCTCTTTTGCACCTCGAGTCAAACTCAAACACAACTGTGCAATCAGTTTATTGCAGAGATGCTTTTGAAACAAACAAGTTCATTGGTCATTTGTTATTTAGAGCAAAATCAAACTGGTCTAATGTCCAGTCATATTTTTTTCCCTTTCTTTATTCCTCGTAAGCAGCCATATTTTGCGTATCCCTATTGGCTAAACCACACTGATATCGATCTGGATTAAAATGCAGAGAGATATCATTCTGGACTTTCCAAAACTCTGTGCAATTTTTTGTTTCATGCGGATAGGCCCAATACTGTAATTAAAGAGATATTCAATAACCAAGCAAACAAATCTGTCATCTAAACAAAATCCATTAGCAAATCCTTTGTGGAAAGACTTGTCATATAATAACCGAAAAGCACGTATGGTCTTCAGTATTTTAGGCACAGATTACAAAGTTGTGAGTCTATCATTTTAAGACGAACCCACTATGCTGCCCTCAAACACATCTGCCGTGTTGTGATTGGAGCCTTCAGTAGAAGATTAAGCTGTAATTCACTGGAGACAAATTGCTTGTGAATGAAAAGACCTTCATTACGGCCTTGGGTTGGACAGTTCTGGATACATGACCACCTGGACGGCCTGGGACTATTCCTCTGTGTACATCAAAGCCTTTTAAAGCTCTGAGGAAATAGGAAATAGTGGACGGGGCAAATTTGGACCTGGCGTCTTTAACGCGGTGTGAAGTGTAGTGTCAGCACAAGTCTAGTCAGTGTCGGACTTTGTTAAATCTGCCCTGTGGAAATTAGTGACGCCCCTTTTCTCCATGGCAGTTTCACTAATGCCGGATTGGACATTATAAAATTGGAATTGCCTTGTCATTCTTGGATATCCAGGTAAGAAGATAATACGCTATTGCACTGGGCGGCTCTGGTAATGAAAATCTTGCCTCGGACTTTTGTCAAAGGCAAACAAAAGTTATGTATCTTACAACATTAATAAGTACTTTTTTCTTTTTATGTAGTTCAGCGAGTTAAGGATTTTGTGCTATAAATGTAAGGCATCATTAGGTAGATTGAAAAATATTCTACATTGATATTTTATGTTAGGGTTGGGCAATATAACAATAACATTTATCACATTTTTCTCTGCTTACGGATCAATCACATTCAATTTTGTCAACTAAAATGCTTTCAATATACATTTCCTGAACATAAACAATACACACTTTTAATCGTAGCCATTTAACCCAAAAACTAGTGAAATTTCCTCTAAACTCCAAACCCAAACTGCAATAATTTTACTGACAGAGGATTCGGTGTGGACTCAACATGTAATTTGAGAACTTATCACAAAATGCATCACAATTTACTACAAAATGCAGTTTTATTATATGATGAAGTGACATTGTTTGGATTTTTATTGCCTTTGTCATTGTGTCCACTTTTAATGTACAGTCCCTGACAAAAGTCTTGTCGCTTATCCATTTTGTAGAAACAAAAGCTTATAACCTGACTTTAAATGAATCGATTGGTTTTAGAAATGTCTCATATGAAAGCTAAAACCCTCCCAAATTATGCTCAATATACTAAAATAAATTTGCTTCACTGAAGAAAGATTGATCAGTTAATGAACACAGAAAGGTCAGATTTTGACAAGACAAAAGTCTTGTCGCCTACAGAAAATTGAACAAATAATTCACTTCAAATACAAAAATATGTTGCATAACGTCAGTGAATTAAGTAGTGGTGCTGTGAGATCCATATTTAATATCTTGTATGACTTCCATGAGCTTGAAGGACTGCATCCATGCGGTTCCACAATGATTCATACAATTTGTTGATGAAGTCATCGGGAATAGCAAAGAAAGCAGTCTTACATGCCTCCCAGAGTTCATCAAGATTCTTTGGTTTTGCCTTCCATGCTTCCTCTTTCATTCTACCCCAGACATGCTCAATGATGTTCATGTCTGGTGACTGGGCTGGCCAGTCCTGGAGCACCTTGATCTTCTTCGTCTTGAGGAACTTTGATGTAGAGATAGAAGTATGCGATGGAGCACCATCCTGCTGCAACATTTGACCCCTTTTATGGTTGGGAATGTAAGAGGTAGCTAATACTTAAGGCTATTGATATTGCCCTCCACCCTACAAATGTCTCGCACACCCCCATACTGGATGTAACCCCAGACCATGATTTTTCCGCCACCAAACTTAACTGTTTTCTGGGTGAATCTTGGATCCATGCGGGCTCCAGTAGGTCTCCTGCAATATTTGCGGCGGCTGTGATGTAATTCATCTGAGAAATCCACCTTCTGCCACTTTTCCAGTGTCCATCCTTTTAGCAGGCTGTGGGCCTTGGCAAATGCCACACGGTTTTTTAATTGCCTTTTGTTTAGTGCTGGTTTCTGTGCACTGATTCGACCATGGAGGCCATTTCGAGACAGAATTCTACAAACTGTTCTGGTTGACACAGGGACTTGAGGTGACCAGGCCCGGTGGAGCTCTGCTGCAGTGGAAAAGGGGCTGGCCTTGGATTTTTGAATCAACAAACGGTCCTCCCGAGCAGTTGTCTTACGGGGTCTGCCGGACCTGGGCTTGTCAAAAACATCTCCAGTCTTTTCAGAATCTTTTCTTATTCTTTGTACTTGACGCTGAGACACATTGAAGGTGTCAGCCACCTCAGCGGTGGATCTGGTCTTCAGCCTCTTGATAATTAACGCTTTGGTCTCAGGGTGGATCTTAGGCATGTTGTCAGAGGTCAAGTTGCAGTTGATGTGAAGGTCTGGTGTGCTGGGGTTCTTTTTATACACACCCACTAATTGATTGATCAGGAACTGATCACAGGTGAGGCTGTAATCTAGGATTGGGTACATCATATGACAAGGCGACAAGACTTTTGTCTTGCCAAAATCTGACCTTTCTGTGTTCATTACATGATCAATCTTTCTTCAGTGAAGCAAATTTATTTTAGTATATTGAACATAATTTGGGAGGGTTTTAGCTTTCATATGAGACATTTCTAAAACCAATCGATTAATTTAAAGTCAGGTTATAAGCTTTTGTTTCTACAAAATGGATAAGCGACAAGACTTTTGTCAGGGACTGTATTGTCTTGAAGTATATGCGCTGTTATTATCCGAGTATACGCTGCATAATAAACACGCAGTCAGTGAGATTCTGCAGTCAAAAGTAAAATGTCATTACTGAAACGTTTATCTATCAAGTCAACAATTTCCTGCCTTAAAGTAAAAGAGACACTCAAGAAGCCCCATTGCTGAGAAAGACCTTTATTATTATCTTGCATTATTGTAATCTTCACTCCAAGCGCAAAGCCACCCTCCTTTTTCGTTGTTTAGTCGTACTGATATCAGATCCAAATGTCATATTTTTGTAGCATGGCCTGAATTACACACATTAGGCAGTGTATAAGCATCTGATTTAAGCCCTATCTCTCTGCGACCTTTGCACAAGTAAAAGCTGCGCGGAGTGTCACACAAACGGCGTAATTGTAGGGAACGCCTAATCAGCCTGTTTGACATTTAATAAATCGCTCCATCGCCGGATTAATCTTATTTAGCCTCCAACGCACAGTCAAATGGTTTTAAAAGCTCCAGTGCATTCATACAGGAGGAAGCCAAGGCAATGGGGTCTGTTTCAGGGCTCAGGAGACACACAGGACCAGGCGACAACGCTGAGAAAAGGAGGCAATTATAGGCTTTTGTGAGAACACCTGCGAGAATCTAACCTGCTGTTTTACTGTCAGCTCCTGCGCGATGCCACAGGAAGACGGCGCCGCTCATCAGAACAAAACTTTAATCACGGCCTGATTGTCTGCAAAACAGGCAAAAATAAAGAAATTATGTTTATTTACTCATTCTGTTTGGAAAGTCAATGACAAAATGATGGCTTTAGGAGGCAGAGTTGGGGTTTTGCACAAAAGGCTGTATGTATAAGGGAACGTGGCGCTGTTCAACCTCAGGGCAGCTCAGAGGAGGATCAAACAGAAGCTGCTGCTGTCAGTCGATAAGGTGGAATATTAAGAAGCGTTTTAAGACAATGGCAAGGCTGAAATAACGCTTTTGTGACTCATGTCTGTCAAAGTTTTGTAAGTTACAAAACTTTAAAAATATATTTCTTAAAAAGTCATTCGCTTTTTGGATTGTGGATACTTTTTTGCGTTATGGTTGAGCTTAACAATAGTGAATGACTGTGGGATGAGTGGGTTCACAAAACTCATAAAGTCTATCGTTTTTAGCTCAAGATGATCCATTTGGGGGGTCAACGCACTGATGGGGTGTGATTAATGTGGCAGCTCCGTGGAAAATACAGAAATATTTGCTAAATGCTTTGATATTCTTTGTCCAAAAAGGATTTACTACTAGCTTTTTTCCCTAAATATTAAATAAAACTGCACACAAAAGGCTCAGCATTGATTGGTCATATTTTGTTGTGTCTTCTTTACCAGACAAAAGGTAATAGATGATATGAGTTCCTTGACATGTTCCATCTTCTATTATCTGTTACAAGAGAAACAACAATACTATTCTATTCATGAAGACAAAAAGAATATTCTTAAGCTATTCATTAGTGATAATTTTATTTTGTTTTAGTCTTGGTTTAGCTTTGGATTGAGTCCCAGTTTGGTCTCAAATTTAGATGTAGTGTGTGTGCAAGTGTGAATGCACACTTAGTCAGTGCTGTTTAACGCACACGCACACACGCACGCACACACGCACGCACGCACACACACACACACACACACAGAAATTATCACTGCGATCCACAACAATTAGGTAATTATTATTCAATTAAAATGTAATTGGTTGAAGCCTATCGGACATCGTAGCTGAAAGTACAGATCTGCTATAGCCCTGTTGATAGCATGAGGTCTATTTATGTTTTTATGTAATACCGGACATTACTTGTAGCTCACTTGGACTCCTCGTTCTGAAGTTATTTTTTCCCTCTCAGCTGACTGGATGCTCAGTCGAAGTAGGAAGGAGGAGGGGGCGGCGGAGGAGGAGGGAGAGGGCTTTCACTTCCCCCATTCCCAGCCATCTTTTGTGCCTTATACTCCTGTGTGTCTTATGGAGAGATAGTGCACTCCGGTTTACATCATCCAGCTGGGCCAGAGCAGTGACGGAGAGTGAGAGGCAGAGCTGCAGCCCATGGAGTGTAAAGATGGAGCTGAGCAGGAGGGAGAGAAAGAGAGAGAGAGACGGGAGCGGAGAACAAGCCCCGGAGTGTTAGCCAGCCAAGGTCACTCAGAGGAGAGCGGCCCAGTGCGCGCCTGTCTGTGGCTGTGTGCAGAGGATGGCAGGCCTGCGTATACGGGAGAGTGAAGAGCCACTGACAGCGGAGGTCCAGTGGAGGCTGTGGATGGAGCAATGGAAATAGACTGTAATGTGACTTGTGTATGTGGCACAGTCTTGTCCTCATGACCGAGACGGCACTTAAAGGAGACTGTGATGCTGGCTTGATCGGAGCTTTTGTCTCTCGTCAAAGAAATAGCCATAGTGGATCAATTTACAAATGCCATTGGCTAAGGCGAAAAGGTACAGATGGAAAACTAGCCGCTGAAAACTTTCCCGGGGCTCTTGCAAACTCTGCAATGCACATCCCCTTGAACTGTCACCACAAAAGGTTCAGTGTTAGTTTCACGTGAGGATTTGGCAAAAAAAAAAAAAAAAATGCATATCACAATTTTTCAGTCTAGATCAGGATTTCAAATGTGTCATTATTCATATACACTCCTTTATGGCAGGTTAATTTAAAGCGTACATATTATGCAAATTTGTTAACTAACTTTGATACAATGATGACAACTGAGGCTCGAGTGCTCAAAAAAATTCCTGTTTTCACCTACCCCCTATCCCCGCCCACATTTCTTTACTTTGTTGTGAGTATTTGAAAAAATTAAGAATCTGAGTATGAAGCTTTTAAAATGTCACTTAGCCCACCCCAAAAAAAAGACAATCTGCTGCTTGATACAGTGAAATGCCACTTCGAAAAGGCAGGGCTTATCAGTTCTGCAGTTTTGAACAGGAAGATAATGGATCTGTTTTTATTACTAAGTAATTATAGATCGTAGTTGTTTACAATGAACTAAATGTGAAATGATGATCTACTTATAGTTCAAAGTACCTGGAAATAAAGCAAAATATTTCTCCTTTAAAGGACAAATTCTGCTACAATGACGTTTTTGAGCTTTTAACCCTGTTCTAACAATGTTCCATCATCAAAACATACCTGAAGTTGCCTTCAGCTGCATTCACGCTGTTTTAAGGAATGTTCATTAGAAACTCCTCTCCCTCCAATTTCATACGTCACTTATCTGAGAATCTTTTGCTGTTTTGTTTTGCTTTTGCTTAAATCATCGCCAGACTCATTTTAACCATTTCTGACGTCTAAACACGATAATTGCTACTGCTTGGCTAGCGCTTTTTATATCCTAAAAGCCCTAGCATAAGTAAACTGTGGAAATGCTATGCGCCATCTACTGGCTGTATGCTCTCATTGCATACAGCAGACAAATCCTTTTATGGGGCCATAAGAATAATAATTTTTTTGTTTCAAACATAAGATGGAAGATTTATGGTCCTCAAGAGCATGTTTAAAGAATAATAACAATATGAAAAATGCATAATCATTTTCCTTTAAGAGATTTCAGCTGCTTTTGTTAAATCCAGCTGTCACTCACCCAGAGCATGACAGTTAACACAAATAAAAACTGCACAAAACTGAGCATCTGCGTCCATTCTTGTACATCTTAGCAGCGTTTTTCATTCTTCCTTTTATCTTGCTTAACAACATTCACCACTACCTACATTTGAATTTACTATGTATCTTGCCCAGCTGGTAAACAGCATCTTTGCAGCTTCGCAGTCTTTCTGAAAGCATGGAAAACAGTGTAAATCTTGCTCCACTTTTGATTAGCTGAAGAAAGAGAAGGGAGACTATTGCATAATGTATAGCTTAAGCTTGTCATCTGAGGATCAAGTGTTTTCAAAGCGGGATTGTGGTTTGCTCGGAACATACTCGATTCGCTTCTCCCCGGAAGATGCAAGGAGCTAAACTGAAGTATAAACCATTCCTCTGTCTCTTTAAAACAATGCAAGGCGTGTCTTTTGCATGTTCCCGGTCGGTCCCATTGAGATTTCATGTGAGAGTCTGGGTGTGCTGTTGCCATAGCCGTGAGGGGCTGCTAAAGATGACATTATCTCTATGGAGCAGAGGTGTGTGCCGGGCAGATTACATAGGATGGTTTTGTGTCCGCTGGAGGTCAGGAGTTGACAGTGAAGGTGGCACTGGAGGTCGGTGCTAATGAAAAGACACATAGGCTTCATCTTATCCCTTTTTATCAATGACAGAGGGACAGGAAGTATACTCAAAAATAGTTATTCGACCATATCTCTGTTCTCCGTCTGATCTCAAAAGCTAGGCAGGATTTGGACCGGGACATGAGACCGCTGAGAATAGTGATGTGGACTGAGTGAATAATGCAATAATGAGTGAATAATGCACAATATTTTTAAACAACTTTGAGCGCTACAAGACATTACAGCGATTACTCAAAAATAGTTACTTCATAGCAGTACTCAAGTAGATGTAAATGACAAAAAGGAATAATTCTGTATTTTTTTGTATGATCTTGTATACAATATTTAACAGTTCATGAGGAATGTGCTAAATTGTAAAATGTAAATGTCATTGGTGAGGTTCAAGTGTCACACAAAACGTGAATGGACCATAAAATTAACAATGAAAGCGTAGAAATATCACTTTATATCCTTGTTTGGAGGATTACACTATACATTTTGGTCTCTTTTTGATGTCATTTTTATTATTTTTTATACATTTTTGCAAATCTCAAAAACAACACTGCCAATATTGTCATTTTTTCAATCTCTAAATTCTAGATGTAAAATGTATATATAGACAACACTTGGGAAGAATATTTTTAAACTAGAATTGCACTAAAATCTATTTTGTAACGTATCCTGTTACATGGTCCAATCAGAGTACTATATTCTCATGATTTAAAGTACTTGCACACAATGGTTAACGGGTAAAAATAACATAAGATTAAAATAACTTTATCTCTCTGTTATACATTTGTCACCAATTAAAGAAGGAAAAATCGCACACACTCTCACCGAGCAGTGTTATATTTCTCCTCATTAAGGCTGTGCAGTTTGAAGACTAGATTTCATAGTGAAGGACAACCATGTATTCCTCTGATTTTAGTAAAGTAACAGCATTCAGAACTGAGAGAGTAGTATTTTCAGGAACATGTAAGCAGTACTTACACTTGAATCTGTATCTTTCACCCATCTTCCTCGGGCCCCTCATAAAAACACAACATCTGATACAATACAAAAACAGTAAGGTCAAGAAAAATAACTGCACAACATACAAGTCTACATTAAAACATTAGTAGTTACAGCTTCATCTTCATTCAAAAAACAAAATATGACATAACACCCAAGTCAAATCAATGCAATCTTTTTATTGTTATGTACTTTCTTGATGCGCATGTCCGTTAACCACTGGCTTTGTAATCAGTGTCAGTAATCCTCTGTTAAACCTCCAGTGGCCACAATCTCAGTCTAAGGCTCTCAAAGAATTCTTGGCAAATTAACTGTTGGCAGACATCATTACTATTCTGAAGCATAATTAATGTTTCCACACTGCGATTTTACACAGATGAGCAGTAATAGTGGATATAATGATGGTTTCAAAGCACTTTGCAGCTGTAAACAGCCATTTAAAACAGTCCCAGAGCGTCTGACCTCAGAAAGACCCCACTGTTAAATTGATCTCGCATTGTTTTAATTGCCATTGTTTACAAAGGAAACAATGAGCAGGTTATTGATATGTTACAGATAATGATCATGTATTCTTGCCTTGCTGTAACAGTATTACGCATGACCAGTTGAACCAAATATGACCTACTAATGATCAAATGCTCTCAGGGAAATGTTATGCGTCTCTAAAAGGTTTATATGTAAGTTTATTCATAATGTTCACATATGCCCAAACAGTCAGTGTTGCCAGGTCCATGATTTTTCCCATGGAATTGGACGACTTTTTAAGAGCTTTTTCAGAGCAATTTTCCATGTAAAATACATTAATTTTAGAATAAACCTAATGAAAGTCCCAAATTTCAGTGACAGATCCTTATATCTAAAGTCATCCATGCTCTGTAGAGCTTTTATTTGAGTTTGAGAGAGAGGAGGAGCAGGTCGGCATCACCAGACTTCCATAAGCACAATGAAAAATACAACCGCCCCGGACCTGCTGAGTTTTGGGTGTTTTTTGGGGACTCTGTAAGCAGACGTCACCGCCGTTTTTACCTTCACAAGAACAGAGCCTTGGCTCCCTTTGGAGCGCATCAATTCGAAAGTGTCTCGACTGCCCCAAGTGAACTGTTCTGGTCTGTTTAAGGTGTCCAAAAAGGGCCGCTAGCTCCCAGCATGCTGGCTCGCATTCAGAACGCTTTAACTCAAAATAATTGGACAGACCCCTGTGAGCCTGGATCTCTACATTGAATCGCAGACTGCCATTAACAGAAGGGCCTGAGATGCCCCAAAGTGAACCAGGGCCAGTCGAAACGTGGTTTATGCTAATATGGTTGTGCCCATTGATTAGATTAGCATAATAGATAATGAAGTTTGTCCTTTTTGCTATATTTAAGCCAAAATGGCGTCTGAGAAAGGTGACATTGCATGGTACGTGGAGAAAATGCCTGGCCTGAGTGACTAGCACATGGCTGTTGATGCAATGATGGTGCCACCAGTACTAACATTGTGTTGCTGGGCAAGACACTTATCCCATTTTGCTCCATCAAGTCACACACATTTCATGACTGTTGCGATGCAGAAAGTGAACCTATTCTTGGGCTTCAGCGTGTTTATTGGTGATACAGTATTTTGAAGGCTTTCGCTCATTCAAAAGATATAATATTTATTTTGAATTGTTAATTGCTATGGCAACAATACTAGATTGTCATCACTCTGAAAGCCGAGCACAAGATAAAACAATGAAACCAGCAGGTGTCTCCTTAGTACAGCATGTTCCTTGGTTACGTCTAGCTGCATGTGTTTGTGTGGAAACCATCTCCTGGTATTTAACGGAGTGTGCGTGACTTTGTGTGCCGTTTCTGGCAAGTCCGGAGCTGCCAGATTGTTGTGTATGAGTGCCATCTCTCCAGCTCGCCGCCTGTGCGCTGGTGCCTGCGTCCTGCCTCCTCCCTCTGCCTCCTCTCCATTACCCTGCTCCAACGGTGACCAGCAGGGCACGGGATTTTCACTGCTATTCTCCTTATCTAGCGGTATATGACCAACTTCTCTTTAGATTAAGTCCAGTCACTCTTCCATAACTGCATGCAACAATAGCCAATGGTTTACAAGGTCTGTCTCCCCTGAGCTCCAACCCAGACAGTAGCTGGTGGAAATAGCAAAAATAGTGAAAATGTGTTTGCCCTTGGATTAGAAGTAGCATAGAAACCATGACGGTGTACCCAGAGTGGCTGGCATTTCTTTTGCAACAAACAAGGTCAAAACTTTGGTCCTGCTTTCCCATTGAACAAGAAATGGAAAGGAGTATTTTACCTTGCTGAAGATTTTTGTTGTAACTCGTCCTTACCACTGCCAGTGAGATTATGCTGTCTAGAATAAAAAAAAATACTGCTTTGTCTGTATGTATCCAGCCCCAGGTTAAGTTACAGGTCAAATCTGTGGAGAGGCGAGCCGCTCACAGTAAGGATTCATGTTTTCAAGCCAGTTTTGATCAATAAAAACATGATTTTAATAAATGCTCCCCGCCACTTAAGCGTGAATGAAGTTAGTACTCTGCAAATGCAAAGCCTATTCTTCACAGTGACTGAGCTGTTGAGTGTTTGTGCTTCCCCAGCCTTACCTGACAGCACTTCGTTTTCATTGTAATATTTTAAAAAGCCTCTGCTTTCGGCTTAGTGCGAGAGACTCTTAAAGGAGCATGCATTTAAACACCACACTACAACCCATATGCCTTCTTTTTCCCCCTCTTCATTGAAAATCTTCTGCACTGGAATTTATTTTAGGGTGAATACTCAGTATAACTAAACTTCTAGTCCTTATCTCGAGTCGTGTAAAATGCTGAAACATGTACTTAATCCAGATCCTACATTGATGACACCGAAAGACAATTTATTAACCAACATGGCTAATCCCAAAATACAGTGAAATATTTTGGTCTATGGTACATTATTTGTCTCCTCAGAGATTAGCACGATGAAAGATGCACAGAGAAGAGGGAATAAGGCGCAACTTTAGAGCGATAAGGCTTTTCATACACACTCATCAAAGTTATATAGTGTCATGTAAAAAACAGAAAATTGAAAACCTTTGTTAACCTGGGTGAGCCTCATCCTCACAAATTACCCGATAGCAACACAAAACCTGTCCAAAATTAGCATAGATCAGATTAGCGATATCCCTACAGCTGTGTGCCTTGCTATTGTTCCCTCTCCCTACCCTCGCTTCATCCTCACAAATGCTTTTGATGACTGTTTTTATCGCTTCTTTGGATTTCCCCACCAGCCACCAAACTTTTGCCGTCTGTAATCTTGTGTTTATCTTGACAGTGATTTGGTACAGCTGGAAGTGCAAGATGAGCCGGAGCCAAACATATGCATTTCTTACTGGTTCCGTTAAAAAAGTTTTGTGTCTTGTGCATTGCTCATCCTCCCAAAGTCTCTTTATTTCTGTGTTATTTCTGCCTGGGGACTTCCTATTGTTACTGTGGCACTGTTCCCTGTAGAGCAGTGGTTCCCATAGTGGGGTCCGGAGCCCCCTGGGGGACCTCAGAGGCAATGCAGGGGGCCCCCAAATACTGTCCACACTACAACCATAAAAAAAAAAAAAATCTTAAAAAACACCTTTTCATCATTTATTTGTTCATGTTATTTGTACATTCACAATGCACTACTTTTATCCATTAATATTTGTATTTAATTTGCAAATTTAAAAGGAAGAGGAAGAGTTTGGGAATGTCCTATAGAGTTTTAATATGTAGAGATTATTTGGTTAATCAATCATTGTGATTCAGGTAACACTTAAATCATAAGAACCAATAACTAATTAAGAAGTCATGAAAAAAACACATCAAAATATTTTTTTCATCTGGATGTTTTTGTTCACTGTTTGTCACAGTAATAGCAAATAATCATTACATTTTAAAAATGTTTTTTCTCAGTTGAAAAATTGGATATTGTGACATTAATATGTCAATGCTTGGTCAACAATTCTGTGACCGTAAAAGCTCTTAAACTACTGCGTCTACATCTGCAAATCTCTTTTGGCCCTGCTTTTACTGAATGGTGCTGTACCTGATTTCTACTCGTTTGAAACTTGAACATAAGAACACATTTGTTTTAAAGTCTTTACAGACCAAGTCCAACAGGTTTACAAGATCATCTACAATCTGGCTCCTCTGCCTATCAAAGAGTTTATTCACCAGGCTTCAGCCGTGACCACCAGGATCCACCAGAGGACAATGCAGTATTCCCAAGTGTTAAACAAGCCCTGCCCAATCGTCCTTCTCATACCAGGGGACCAAACAGTGGAATAAGCTCCCCACTGAGCGCATAAATGAAAGTAACCTCCTTACCTTCTCCAGAGAGGGAAAGAAGTGGTTTACTGAGAACCAGAGATGCACACACTGAGCGCAAACTTGCACGCTATTAGTTGAATTATGTACATGTGGTTTTATACTTATGTAAAGTATAGTCCTCTTTAGCTCTTTTTATAAACCTATTTAAAATTGTTTTAGCTTTGCTAGGTGTAAATTGTTCTTCAATGATTTGTCAAATAACTAAAACTATAAATTTAACTTTAAGCAGGTGCTGGTGTCTGCAATGGTATTCAATGTTATGATGATGATGATGAGGTGTGAGTGAATGATTGAGTGTCAGAGACTAACTGTTGCACTGTAGTGCACTTTGTCGCCCTCCCCTCCCTTATCCAGGACTGCAGATGGAAATTAGCGTGCATAGCTACAATCTGGTGCAATCATCTTTGCCCTCGGGCATAATGTCATTGTACGTGGTCCTGTTAGATAAATAAATAAACAAATAGACAAACAGCAGTCACATGTATCGCTCACTTACCTAAAAATTCACCACAATGACTTGATAACCACTTTTCACTGATCCTGCCGTGGGTAAAGCTACCAAACATTAGCATCCTAACAATGCACTTCCTGCGTCTCATAGAATACAATGCTCTAGATGCAGAGAAAGTGCTGTAGTCTCATTTTCACTCTAACAGATGTTTTTTGTTTTTTTTTACAATATATCTGTTCTGGAGACAGATTTTACTTTATCATACTGATCGATATGGGTTTTTCAGGACCGGTATTATTAGTAGTTAAGGAGGCCAATAACTGATATTTGGAGCCGATATTCATTTGCAGAAAAAGTGTAAATACTGGCATAAAAATATTGAATAATACAAACACTTAACTTCTAAATGCCTAAAGCATGTTTATTTAACCAAACAAATAGAAAATAAATAGCAGAAGTGCACCAGAAGTGCATGGAGTTCATAGACTCTAAAGCATCTCTTATAAAGTTGAATAAAAACTTAAATAAATAGCTTCCTGAAATTCCATCTGTAACAAGGGTTTGAAACAAAAGAGAAAGTGTTAAAACTTAATTTATTACATTATTTAGGAAGCCTAAAGTTGATTTCATTATTAAATTTTATGATGGGATAGCAGGGACCCTGTCATCAAAACTTTGTTGCTACATTATTAATGATTAATCTGACAAAGAATTTATTTGTATTTCCTGCAGAGCGCACGACGCCTGCATGCGCCCGCTCGTCTGCACGTGCGCTCCTCTGTGCTTTTGATGGGGCGCCAACTTCACGGAGGTTCTTGAATGAACTGCTAAGCGGGACAATAGTCAAACATCTACATTTATCTCACACCGACAAGTGCACGGCACATGAATGTGTCCGCTTGGGGTCCCGCTTCCAGTCACACTCCTCTATTCTGTTCTATGTTTTTATGATCTAAACGTGCTTTCTGCACATTATGCTGCATATTTATTGTGTCAGAACAACCAGCACTGAAAGGCTGAATTCATGAGAGAGAAAAGTGAGGCCGCTCTGTGCTGGGGCTGTGGAGGCGGGGCTGAGGGGCACGGAACACGTCCAGTTTTAGTTCAGTCTCAGCCTAATATAGGAAAACAATGGGACAAGATGAAAATCTGGGATGCTTATTACAATTTCAGGAGGGTTTTCCGCGTTTACCTTCGACACCTGTTTGCTTTCCGGAGCTTCTCCTCCACACGGGAAAACTTTCCCTCTCCGCTGTGTGTCTGTGTGAGGACAGCTTCTGCCTCAGATTGGCTCTGCCTCTTGCGTGCTGTCGCTTGCAGGAGAGAGAGTGAGGCGCGGCTGCATCTGAGCCAAAATAACCCACTTTTACATTTTTTCTTGATATCGGCCCGACCGATAATCGGTCGACCTCTACTCTGTTACATGCAAATATCATGTATATGAACTGTTTCACGTTCATCAGGTACAGTGCCTTAATTACCTCTCCATTTATAGTGTGCTGATGCTTATGTGCTGAAGCCATTGAACAAATTTGTCAAATACATCAAAATCAGTTAAAAAAAAATTCAGACACTCAAATGAGCGTGTGGCTGTGAGGCTTGGGAGAGGCAACTGATATTATTACTGTGCCATAAAAGGCATAACACCACGCACTCCAGCAGTCTGACATTGGCTGAGATTTCAATATTTGGCCATTCACTGTCAGAGTCTATTTGAGCTGGCACATCCTCCACGCCCCCCGGACACACATTTGCACAAGTAAACAGGGCAATCTTGACTTTTCCGTCCCTTACTGTGTTCTATGCACTCGGGATATTTGGGAACAGGCTGCAGAGTCTGGTTCACAGCCGTGGAAAACAAACAGGCAGGTTAAACAGCGAGCTTCAATGCTCTGAGATTCAGCTGGAGCTCACTCACCACCAAAATAACAGAGCTGATTACATAATCAAAACAAGACGCTACGTTGCCAAAAAGCACTATAAGATAATTGTGATGCTCAGATGCAGCTTGTGGTGAGGTGGTGGGGACGATTCTTACATGTAATTATGGCAGACAGCAGTGGCGGGCAGCATGTAATGAAAGTGTTGTTAATTGAGATATCATAGAGGGATAATTTGTGCACAGGGCGCCATGGTATCAGCTTCTCACACCATCTATCCCAGGGGTAGAGCTGTTCCTTCCTTGTTTTGGAGTCCGTTGTTGCCTAAAAACGCAATGCCTAATTACACAGAGAAATGAAGGGAGGAGGTGAGGGCAAAGTGGGAGAAAAGAGCACAAGACAAAAATAGACCAAGACATTAAAGGGACTGTAATGAAGTAAATTCTCTTTTGCCACAGTACAAATATTGTAAAAGTAGCTCTTATGGTGAAAATGAACCCATTGTGTGCTGTCAGCATCAAATTAAAGCTGTAAGCCTGGTAGTTGTTGTTAGCACAGTGAAAGTTGTGAAAAGAGCTTATAAACTCATTTAGGATGCTCAGAAGGCATTAGGCAAGTGAGCAATACATATCGACTCAAGTAAAACTTTTTATTTAACAACTACATTTGTTATGTTCTTTAGGATATATCCTGTTAACATGAAATACTAAACAAATGCTCTGAATTAATTGTTTTAATGGATATGCAATGCAATCAGAATGTAGAAAGTGTTTACGTCCTGGAAACTTTTGATCAACCCATTTCTAATTAAAGTTGTCATTTTAAAACGACCTAAAATGACTAATTGTTATTCTCCTGGTCGCATGGGCCTGGTGAGTCAAAGCCATAGTGACTGCACATCGGACGTGGCGCAGGACTGACAGGCGTGAGGCTCCCAGCTCCTCCTCTCTGTTTCCCCTTTTCTCTTAAAGCGCCTGACAAACCTTATTAAAGAGCGCTCAGACGCTGTGTATTGACATGAGACATACCAGGAGAGAGAAGCATGTATAAAACATGAATGGCCCAAGGTGACTGCGCACGCGAGGTCCTATATGTGCGGATCTATAGTGCTGCATAAGCGCTGGCCTCCATGGTAAACACACGGATATATAAGTGATGTGTGGCATTTACTGTCTGTCCCACATGTGTTCAGAGGGTGTAAAAAAATCACATCCACATTTTTAATAACACTAAAATAACTCTGCTTTCCACAGGCTGGTTTTGCACACGGCACTGATTTCACATCCAAATCCCCAAGTCTCATTCACCTCGTCTCATTCACAGCTCTGAAATATTAATATAATGTAATAGGCTATTTGTATTAAATATTTAATTCCGCAACACATTTGCATCTCATAAACCAGTGGCCAGTATTACTTTTGATTACCTTTTAAAATGGGAGAAACTTGGGATGGGAATGTAATGGAACAGCACTAGGAAAGAGGAAAATCCGTTGAGCGTCATTTTTATGGTTCAGTCAAATGCTCAGCTGTTTATATGTTTATACTGACACAAACATTATTCTGAAACTAGACTGAAGTTAATGATGAAGTGCAAAAGTAGAAATATATTATGTTGATATTGGTAATATTTTATACAGGTTTACTCCTTGAAGAGAAGGTAGTGTCAGGCAGAGCAACCAAAGAAACATTGTATGCAACTTTAATATAGATCACTGAACACTAAGGGAGGTAGATGGTTTTCTGTGTAGACCCCAGAAAGAAGCATGTATCATTATTATTTTATTATTATTAAGTATATCATGTCTAACACTTTGACTGCTGAATCTTCTGTAAACGTCTGTAAACTGTTAACACCGCACTTACTTTTCTCGGAAAAAACATAACAAAACAAAATACTCAGTAATGCTCTGATGCACCCCAATAACAGTTATTTTTAACATATATCTGTACTGGGGCAAAACAGATTTTACTTTATTGCATGGAAAAGGTACAGCCTTTTAAAGACGGGTTGTACACACTATGTTTCTCCTTTTTATCAGATCACCAGTGCATTTCATGATCACACCAGAGCACTAACTAACTAACTAACTAACTACAGTATATGACTAAAATGCATTGTTTTAAGCTGATTTTGCCTATCCACACTAAAACTCTGATAATATTGTGTCCACACATGAGGCTAGTGTGAACAGCGACTTAAATCTCTTCTCTGCACTGACACACACACACTCTGCTTATTACCCCATGTTTTCTGCACCAGTTTGAGTAATGTACTGGAGACAGTTTTGACACCTGGACTATAAACTATCTACACTATCTACACAGAGTAATCATACGCCTGCGGGTTCAGACACGAGGGGAGGTTGGTGTAAAACAAATCTGCAGAAAAGACGAGTTTGGATCCATTGAGAGGCAGGTGGAGTCTCTGTGAGATGGAAATGAGCGCTAAAGGATTTAGAAATAATTACTTCTTGAGAATATATGACTTGTTAAAGCTGCACTTCTGAGCCTATAGTGAATGGGCTGTGCATAATTCCTCATTAAAGGCATTTAGTGTACATTTCATTGGGTTATTCTTTGACATTGTGCTCTGAGATTTTTATAGTACATCATTTTCACTATTGATGGGGCAAAGAGGTAGAAAGTTCAGTCTAATCATGCATTTAATGGCCTGTATTTCTTTTACATTGTCAGATTTAACAGCTATTGTATGAAGTCACGTTTATAGGGGACCATATATTATTATGGTTTGACAGCTTTGAGCATGGAAAATGTGTTTTATAAAGTGGAAATGTTCCGTAGTGCACAGTGTGGTCATGCGGCTGTAGAGGAGCTAAATATGTAGGAATGACCTGGTGCATCGTCAAAATGGAATATTGTTTTGAAAAATTAGCTAATAGTTACAGTTTAAATTGTTCCATTTGAACATTATGTATTTTAATACAAGGTGTAGCATAGACCGGCGTACAGTGTTGTTGGGCTTAAGCACAAATAAATAGCCTATTCCAGAAGCAAAATTGTATTTTCACAATAATTCATCACATAGTTTTATAGCTATTTATTTCTTAAATGTTTGTGTTTTGGATACATTTTAAATTCACTCATCACAATAAATCAAAACTAAATCAAAAATAAAGATGGTGGGTGAAGTCTTTTCTTACAAATTAAAGATTACAGTTTGCCATGGATGTAAAAAGAGCAGACCAAAAAGCAGGATAGTCCAACACGTTGAAGTTAGGCCACACCCACACAGAGACAAAACAGCTATACATAGTATACGTACATATATATAGTTTCCAAAACTAACTGCATGAAGATAGAGCTGGTTTAGTAAATGTGTTCATCCACCTGGAGCACTCAAATCACCTGAAACCACTGTAATGTTCCAGGCCTGTGTGTGGCGCTGGCACAGAATGTAACAACTAGAAGAAGAGTGCACATTTTAAAAATGAAAATGAAAAGAAGAGAGTGCACAGAGCATGCGCAGAAAAGTTGTAAAATATAAATTGAAACTTAGTGGAGATTTTTTTTTTTTTTTTTTTTTTTTTACTAAAAACTAAAGAGTGGAATTATGCTTCAAATTATGAATAAGCTCCAAAACGGACTTAATGGAGACAAACTCCGTGATGGATTTTGTTTATTTCTCCTTGTCACTTGTGGCTCATGATGCTCCTGAGGAGCAAGGATTCTGCTGTAAACATCACAAAGGGCAGTAAATTATGCACCACAGATGTCATCTAAAAAAAGTGATGGATTTGCCGTAACTATGTGGTGTTTTGAAATCTTTGCACTTTGGGACCTAGTTTCAAAAAGTATTGTTTTCACAGCCCTGAAACGCCTGCTCAGTGTGGATGATACGCACTTTACATAAAATATTTTTACGGATACACATGAGCTCCACTCTGTGTGGACAGGGCCTTAAAAAGCCTTTATTTAAACATGGCTTATTTAATTTTAAAACGCGCTAACACATTTCAGCTCTATATACTGTGGGTGGAATCTTGTTGCCTGGCCTCCATTCTAATCTCCATGTATTATTCAATACTGTCATTAGTCTGGAGATGCTGCCACACAATTTGACTTCAGCGGGGCGGGACAAACATGCGTCAATCAGATAAACAGCGGACGTGACGACAGCACCACGAAAGTACGGTTTATGCGCGAAAGGCAGCAGAGAGCTGTGGCTGTCAATCCAAAATGGCGTGGCCTGTGGTTTTATCGTCACGTCCGGGTCTTTTAAAAGAGAGAAGCCCTGAACATTTTGTCTGTCGTGGACGCCATCTTGCTTGTTATTGCTTGTAATAGTGGCACACAGGAATGTGACGTCCTCCACTCACGGCTCTGATTGGCTCGGTTGCGGCAAACTAGAGGAAGTAGGGGGTTTAGCGATCATGCCCATACCCACATTTCTTTCAAAACTGAAAGAAATGGAAAGATAGTGGGAATGGCTGGTCGGGCTAGGAATCTTGTGCTCCTCCCTGTATAATGTTGAACCCACACCTGCGTCCACATACATCCTGGAGAAGGTTTGACAGAGATTTTGTAACAAATAAAAACTACATTTAATTTTTGTGAGTGTGTATATATCTAGTGATTTCCTTTTATAGGGGATACATTTTGCAAAATCATGCATGCTTGAATAATGTTTATTCTCCTGCAATCAAGATACCATTGCTGGAAAGTTCATGTATTCTGACCCCGCCTCACACACTCACTGCTCTATACTTACTTCATGCTCTGATTAATCTTATGTTACATTAAGTTACAGTAGGATTCAGCAGTATTGCGCACCCATTTTGGCTCCATTGAAGAAAGACTAAATGTGCTGCTCTGCTGCGCTATGCTGTGAACTGTTACTGTGGATAGGCGGGACAGTCAGGATGGTCAGTCAGCTGCACTTAGTTGTGATGATGTTTACGGACATGTGGCATAAAGGGGCAGGCGGAAATCAGCGCAGCAGTTTTTCAACCAAGTCAGTAGGTTAGTTTCTTTTATTAAGTTGTTTTCTATTCTATTTCTATTATACCTAAATATTAAAAACAAAAGCTTCCAAAGAAAAGCATAATTTGTGTTGCCTGGCCAGCCAGGAATACATTTGAGATGTGAGTCTTGTATCTCCCCGAGTTCAGAAAGAGTAAATCAAAGACATGCATGCTCCGTCCAAAACAAATACGGCTGCTTACGAGGAAAAAAGAAAGGAAAAAAAGTCACAGGGACTGAAAACATTGCAGATTTCTGCAGAGCAAAGCAAAGCGAGCAAAGCACTGAGCTGTTAATCTGTTCTAAAATGACCGATGGGCTCCTCCACATACGTCACTGAAATAAAGAAACATTATTGCACGTCCCTGCATGAGTTTGGCCTGAGATGCAGTAAGTGACCAAACTGAGATCTTCTGTACAGAATAAAGAGAATCAGCCTGGATCAAATATGTTTTCTTCAGCTTGTGAAAATACATTTTATCTGTCATACTTAAATCAAACAATGTTGACAGAATAGTGCCTGTTTCTGCGGTTACTATGACCTTAACAGTGTTGTCCTCCCTATAAATTGAAATGCATCTGCCATCCTGGGCCTCATAGCAAGAACGCAGACCTTAATTCAGGTGTAATTGAGTCCAAATAGCTCTGAGGATCTGTTGAAAGGCGCTCACTCATGACGTATTCATAGTGAGTGGTCTGGTTACTGATGCATGTGACTACACTCCTCAATGCGCTGTGCAACCAAGAGGAGAGCTGAATGCATGCCAAGAGCCCCGGGGTCTGTTTCTGTGTAAAAGCAGAATAAATCAGGACAAGTTGTTTGTTGGTGAAGATATTTCGAAACACTTTTATGACTGAAAGCAAATGTCTTTTTTTTTTCTTCTCTCTTTTTTTTTAATCGACCAAGAGCCAGGGAAACAATAGTTACTTTGCGGCCAAGTGCTGTCTGCAGTCCTGGCTCACTTCTTGATACAGTAGGGGCTAAAAAGGCCCATAAAACGGCACTGACAGGAAATTTGGATTGTGGCCATATCAATAAAGACTAAGTATAGTTTGTTAGGATGTTCTCGTAGAGGTTATATTACAATGTTCAATACAGTGTTGGTACTAATTGAATACAACCCACTTGGCAGTCATCAATCTCCCCGACAAAACATTCACACTTGTTCGAAGGCGGGGGAATTTGGAGTAATTTGGTCTTTTTTTTTTTTGGCTTTGCGGTAGAAAGCTAATGAATCGCCTGGAGCAGCTGAAAGTTTGGGTGCTCGCACTCCTCTTCCCCCGCAGGGCGCCCTGGCTAGAACGACCTCTTTTTGGTTTCTTTCTGCCAGCGCTGGACTAATCCTATTTTTGGAGCAGCTTCTTGAGCGAAAGTTTGCACAATCTTCACTCTCCAGATGCACTGGTGTAAGTTGCTGAGCATTTTTGTGGCTTGTAACGTTTGAGATTTTTTGTGACGTTTGTTTACTGCTTGTCGTTCCCCAGTCTCATCTCCATTTCACGCTGTACTGTGCCGTCAAATGAATCATATCCTTAAAAAAAAATAAATAAACATTGTAAATATTCTGTATCGGCCCACATTTGGTATATTTTAGCTTTAAAAAAAGGGCTAAAGTGCATTTTAACATATTTCAAGCAAAAAACAAACAAAACTGCGACTTGTGAAAACTAAAATAATTACGTACCCTTCCCCTTTACACTATTTACATAGCAGCTGCATTATTAACCCATGAATAGCTGCGTGTCACTTCTCTTGTTTACATCATGGATATTGGCCATTTCCCTCATGTAGCTTAAGGTCTACGTTCAGCCTCGACCCACATGTGACATCTTGGTGAATCTCAGAGCATCTTTGTCCAAGCACATGATAGACACGGACAAGCAGCTATGCACACATTTCCTGCATTAACCCCTTTGATCTGCAGAGATGCTGCAGTTCCACAAACACAGGTGAACTACAGAGCTGGGTCTCTGCAGGCTGCGAGCTATAACTGATTTACTTTAAAGTGACGGTATTTATCAAATGCTGTAATCTCTCCTGTTGTGTTTGATGTCAAAGGAAACACACTGTTATAATCCAGTGGCCCATTGACTACAAAGATATTAATCATAAATTGGAAAACATTATAAGTATATAACTTTTCTGGTCCTTGTCTCCATGGAGATATGCAAAAATAGAACTTACTGTGAGTGTGGTCGCCTCGCCACAGATCTGACCTATAACTTGGCCTGGTGGTGTTTCCTGCTTGTCGCCATGGATATGAGCAGATGGCAGGCCCTCAAAAAAGTTACAAGACCATTGTAATTTAAATTTTTTGTACTTTTTGTACTAATATATAATATAATATAATATAATTTTGTGTGTGACAGACTGGGGAAAGTTGAGCAACTTTTTGCAGATGAGTTTTTTGTCAAAATAATATAAATCTGATTAAAATATATTCTGCATACATTTTTGGATGTTTCCTAACTGTTTACGTAAATAAAAGTGAGAGTGAGAAAAAAAAGTCCTTTGGCTCAACATTCCACAGGTGCGGGGTAAATTGAACCGTTAAATTAAAGCCAGATCAGATCAGATGGGGTCAAAATGAATAAAAAGTACACATTTCAAACTGTTCTACGAGGGATTTTATACTATGTTTTATTTGTGTAAATGTACATCCCAGAGCATTGTTTGAAATTTTACCTAAAACAAAAACAAAACACATCTATAAAGCATTAAAAAATATATATTTCATTAACTTGTCTCTACCAAATTCAGACTCCAATGGACAAGTAAAAACTATAAAAGTAATAATTAAATGTGAAATATAATTTTTCATAATTGTCTTGACATTGACATTGACATTATTTCTTGTGGGGTGGATCAACTTACTCCATATGACTTTTTTGGATATAATCTATATTATATTTTAGGACAGAAACATAAACCTTTGAGCTTGCAAAAAGTCCTAGCAGCATGACAGAACAAATTTGCTTTTGCTTCGCAATTTACCCAAATCTTTGTGGACATGATTTAAGAATGTATGTTTATGCCATCACCTGAGGTAGGGACAGTGAATGAGTCGTGCTGTGGTGTTTTGATAATAAAAGTGAATGACTTAGCCGTGGGAAAATGTCAGATTTGAAACAAAAATATGTTTGCTTAAATCAATTATCCTCTAATGAAAACATCTGTGTCACGTTGCATCTTCGCTAAAGGTCCCTCTAAAATCATACACGCGGGCTCTAACCATCCTGATCTGCCCTGACACTTCCTGGAAAGCTCTCGGTTCTCAAGAGCTCTACAATTGGTGTAAAGGTCAGGATGCATACAAATCAGAGAGCGCTGGTTTGTCCTTTAGTCATTTAACAGACGTCGCAGAGCCCTGAGAGGTGGCCTGTCCTTCTCCTAAACCATCTGGCCCATTACACACAGTGAGAGGACGATCTCTTCTGACTTAATAAATCAGCTGCACCGCAGGTTAGTTGTGCTGTTATTTTCCCATTTCAATCATCATAAATCCAGCTCATAATATCAGGTGTCCAGTCTTGGACTCACAGAAAGACTCATAAATAAAGGGTAATAAAGCAACTGGATGTATATTTTAACATGGAAGTATTTTCTTTATTGTAGCTTTTACTTCAAGGTCACCATGTTTTCATTGATTTGTAAATTGATTTAGCGTAAGTTTAAGATACTTCCAAATATACTGTAAGTCTATCCGTTTAAAGAGCAAACTGGCTACTGTTTTGTTTTGTTAAATTGTTCAGCAGATGGAAAGTATGTCTTGTTTCTTTCTTTTCTTTCTTTTTTTCCCCCTTTTTTTATATAACAGAACAGAAAAACACAAAACAGAACACGACCAGTGACCAGAACAAGAAAAAAGGCAACAATCCTGTTAAATTAAGCTACATATTGTCCAAAGTAAACGTCCTGTTTCAACAATTGCGAATATTGAAGTATCGCTTATCATTTTGCCCACACTTTTACCACTGATAACATTGGCTTGTGTAAAGTCAAATTAGCAGGAGATTTCCAGCGATGATTCAGCCTCATTTCATTCGTCACAGCATAGACATTAGAGGGCTACTATTATTCTACCTCTCGGCTACACCTGCCATAGTTAGTGAAATGACATCCTTGTTATGAAGTAAGGGTGATGATGTCAAGTAGGTGTGAGAGCTTTCTATGTGTCATTTTGCTTAAGAGCACCAGCTGCCATTTATTTGTGCTGCCAGCCGCACAGAAACCTTCTCCATTGTTGTTGGTAAAGAAGAAGATGTGCTGTATATCTGAACTAGTGCTCTGAGGTGGCAGTTAATGAGAAGTATAAACTACAGGGTTGCCAACTGTTTTCACACAAGAACCCATAGAACCCGTAAATTTCTTTAAATAAGACACACGGTTTTATGATTAGCTGTATTGTGATAAATCTTGTACCCTTACTAGAGAATATGACACATTGTGCAGATGGCCACAGCCACATTTGGACTGGCCCCAGACCAGTTCACTTTGGAGCGTCTCTGGACACTTAGTTAGATCCTCACAGGGGTTTGCTACGTGAGCAGCTGACATCACCCAAACAGATGTTTGCACCTCAGATGAAGGAATGAGCGCGAGGTGAAGGTGCTTTGTTTTTCCTTTTTTTTTTTTTTGCCGTTAGCACATAGATCATCTTAATAGCTATCATCAGTTCCTGATAAAAACAACAACAGCAAAATAAATAAATATATAAATAAGACGATTACCTTATTTCACCATCAGCCTGGTGCTAAGCCTGGGAGATGTCCAGGACCATGCTAAGGTCCTTACCCGCCATGGCACTTTAAACAGGTGTACATGTTTCAAAATGAATCAACTAATGTACCTGATTTAAACTCTTTCTTCTTGGCTTATCTCATTCACAAAAAGACGTTTAGTTATTCCAAGTTTCTAGCACTGTGAAATGTACTTAAAGCTAAAGTAAATAAGAAACAACTTCCGGTTAATCGTCAGCTTTTTCTGAACTTAGTTCACTTTTCCACACCTCTACAGTGGGTTTTCACGTCTCTTCATAAAATGCGTTGGCATTGCAGATACATTATGCACAGAAATATAATATTTTGGGTCTTGACAGGAGTACCGCGCGTCGATAAACAGGAAACATCTGATGCTAACATGCTCTATCTTTGTTTGCGAAGTTTGTTGGCTCAACAAATAAAGTTCTCATCACTGGAAATACAAAGGTTTATCACAAGATTAAGTGAGTGTTTGTAGCAAAATTATTATTATTATATAAGTTATTAAATATTAAATTTACAGCTTTTTGCCATTTTGTTTTCACCTGAGTCTTTGTTCTATCTTGTCCAATCATCTCGTGCTAAAGCGCTCAGGCTGATGAAAGCGAGCCAGCATGCTTAACGGAGCTAGAGCCCCTTCGGACTCCTTAAACAGACCAGTGCAATTCCTCCACTCTTTTCTACTTTTCATCCTGGCATCAATCACTCCACACCAACTGCTCTGTTCACTTTTATTATTTATTGTTTGGCAACTATCAATGGTACTGTTTTTTTGAACATTTTTGGCTTGGACCTCCAGAACTGCATTTAAGTGTCAAAGCAATTGTCCATTGCTAACGATATGAACCAAAGAATGGAGTTACTGCTGTTACAATATGAAATGGGGCTGAAATGTCCTTAGGTAGCGTGTAATTAAGTTAAAGTGGAAGGAAAATTACCAGACCTCCCTCTTCCAACCCTCGTACTTGTGGAAAACTGCATTTCCCATGAGCCTCTTGATTGTATTTTGTTTTGGAGGAGCAGCTGTGGTGTTGTCAATAAGTCTCAGTCTGGTCTGGCTATGAGGCGGCTGTAAATTGTTGACAGTTACACAAGGCTCACACACATGAACAAACAAGACTTGCTGTGACAGACAGCACTGGCCATTTCGATGACCCCAAATTTATGACAAGTAAATGATGCTGATCGAGATCCGCAGGCTGCCAGCGAAAACAAAAACTTCATAAGAACACATGCTAAAAAAAATTTACTGAGAGATTGCTGCGAATTATTGTTCTATAATCCGCCAACACACATTTAGTTTTTTTAGTTATGGGTGAAAACCGTTCAAGAACAAAACACAAGAAATTGATGTAATGATGTTATTGATAATGCCCATATTTGAAGGTTTGGCTCCAGTGACCTATGCACCTTATTACGGATGTTGCATTCGGCGCCGCTATCATTTTTCTGGTTGTACTGTATTAGTTTGCATGGAGCAGCAAATTAGTTCCATACGGACTACGAAGTCGTTTTCAGGCCACACCAGATCTGCGCATGTTGACTTGTTGGTGCACATCAACATTGAACATTTTGCACAAATCAGTGAACTTATTTTAGCGACGGGACTTTTCCCCCGTTCGCCACGTGCGTGAACTGAGTTCCCAAGTTCCATTACGAGTGCGGATCTGTAGCAAAAAGAGGCAAAAGTGGGTGGGCGGAACAAGGTGAACAGGCTATATGTGAACAATGTAGGAATTTGTCACATTTTCTATGTTTTGCAGAGAATTGTATTTCAGTGTTGATAAAGGAGACTGAAATGAGGAGAAAGTTTCGGTCCATCTTCAGGGCATGTAGCTTGCACTCCTACTCATCTAAAAAAGGAACTACAATCACAACTGAATCTGTGTTGCCAGTGCCTTAACCTGCAGATCGAGGATACAAGCTTTTCTCATTCTCAGTAGATGGACAGGCCATGCCTCATGTCAAAGCTCAGAACAGTTTAGGTAGTGAGGATTCAGATCAGAGCCCAAGCGCTTTTCTTCCTTCTCCTATTCCTTTCCATTCTCCTAACATTTCAGAGTTACGTCATGAGATAAACAATAAGTACCAAAGACGTTTCTCACGCGGCAAGAACATTAGCCGTTCAGTACACCATCCAGAAAACAGACTTCAAAGAGAATGCATCCTCCACTACGGCGCAGTTTTTATGACAATTATTTCAAACTTTCAATCTTTACAGTCAGTGTTTTCGTCACGACGGTACATAAATAACTCAAGTGACTGCACATGAGCTAAGCACTGTGCTAAACCTGCTTATTGTTTTGTATGATCTCAGACTCGCCATCAGCAGTTAGCTTTGAAACTGGCAACCCAAATGAGAGACTAGTGTGTGGATCACTCTGCTGTCTGAGTTGATAATCGTTTTGAGAACCAAAACACCAAATTAGAACGTAAACAACTCAGCCATCGTGTTTCTGTAATTAAGAATTGATCAGTATTACAATTCCTATCAGCTATATTTGAACTGAACATGTATATATCATATATCTGGGAACACAGTCTGGGCATGATTATGAAAGTTAAAATCAAGCACATACCCTCACTTTAAGTTCAAAGTTACATTGATTTGTTGTATTATATCAGTAATTATGAAATGTCTTTTTGGAAGAAGACCATTTGGATGGGAATATCTAATACACTAAACTATATTGATGAAATAGGAAGCATTTCATTACTTTAATTTGCCCTTGCTTTGTCATTGGTGTGGTGCTGCTGCTGGTTGGCTGTCCAGCTGGAACCTAAAAGCAGAGGAGTATTTAAATCTCTTTCTTCTGACACAGAGCCAATATGGAGGCTGTCCCAGGGGCCCGCACTCTCTGCCACAGCCCTGATGAGGACGGGAGCGCCGGGCCACAGAGGAGCTGCTCCCATAATGCACTGCAGCTGATAAAATAGGTCACCTGAGGAGAAAGGTGTCCGCAGCGCATATTCTCAAACAAAAAATCATGGCGTATCGGTGCTATTTATCTGTTTTGATGCGAGTCGTAATTTACGCCTGTCAGCGATCTGAGCGCTTACCTGTCACACGCGCGCACTCTTCGCTCGTCAGCTGCTGCCTGCCACAGCCACTTGAGAGTCTTGCAGCCAGCGAGGAAGTCTGGGGAGCAAAAGAGTACAACAGACAAAGAGGAAGATAGAGCTGGGTGGCATCCAAAACTCAGTCTCCAGAAATAGCTGCTCATTAAACCTGCAGATTTTGGCAGCAAACATAGAAAGTGACTTGAAATATGTGGAATCTTTTATGTGAATGGTGCTGGCTGGAAACAAGGTCTGCTCTTGATTCTCAGAAGATTAAACTATTATCTGATAAACATTTCGGCCTTCTACAATGCAATGTATATAGATTGAATTTGACTTAAAGTGTTACCTGTAATGCAACTGATTTGGGTGAATAAATGAGGACATGAAATTATGGGTACAGCTTCAGTCCTCTGCACGTGAGATCTGAATGTCATGCGCCCAGCTTCACCCCTAAGTCCAAGACATGTATTATTAATATTGTGAATGAATATGAATTTACTGTTACACTGGATGAACAAGAGCTACCATTTTCTTTTTCATATCTCGAGACAGTGAGAGCAAATGTGGTCTAGGTTTGGGAGAGGTGTGGAGCGCTCGTCATGTATCCATAAGGTTGGTGGTTCGAATCCTACTCTAGTTCATACAGTTGTTTCCTCGGACCTGTGTGATTGTGCAATGACAGTGGAGGAAAAGTACAAAAATAAAAAAAAGTGACATTTTTGGCATCTGCTCTTTACTTGAATAAATTGTACTGTGGATACTTTTTACTTCACTTCATTTGAGTTCTGTTATGTATGCTTTCTACTGCACTATACTCTTTTAAAAGGACTGAAAAGTAAAATGTATTTTTCTGTATGATTGAGGATGGATACAGTATAGTTTTCAGAAATCTGCATGAACTTTCACTTTTTACTCACAATTTTAAACACACACTTCATCCATTTACTCACGTAGATTCTTGTATGTGATACATTAACTTACATTTTTTATTCCTGTATCTGTACTTTTACTTAATTAACATTGAGAAGATGAGAAGTGAACAAAGTGTTTATACACACACTATTATTCTTATTATTATTTCAATTGTATGTTTTTGATACATTTGTACAGTATGTAATGAATGAAATGACATTGTGAGGTTGTGGGTCATATAAGGACTCGGGTTTGGCGTCTTATTTTATGCACTCTAAATGGAGATGACTTTTGGCTGGGTTGCGGCCAAGTCCACATGTCCCCAGTAGCTTAAGGCGCGGGTCTGCAGTGGCCTGGGTTTTTACTGCCCGCGCTGTCCAGACAGGTAATAAAGTCCTTTTACTACCGGTGCTTAATTGAATGAACGAAGGCAAAGGTAGAGGCCTCCAGGTATTCATGAATCTAAATTAGCTCATTGCTGACAAACCACAGTCTAAATTTGCAATGGGCGCGTGTGTGTATTGTGACAATTATGTTTGTGCCTCAAGTTAAGTAAGTTCATTGTTGTCTGGTGTTAGATGAGATTTTTAAAGGAGAGTTGAGGAGAATAGGCGGCTTCACTATCATTTTGCCGTCACTCAATTAAAGCTGCACTTGTCCTGCCAATATTTTAATTACACCCTTAATAATTGTTTTCTGTATTAGGGGGGAGAGCTGGTGAGCTAATACTGTATATTATCAGTAAGACTTTGGAAAATGGGCACTCAGAGCTGTGCAAAAGTTTGAATGAATTAAATTGTTGTAACTAAAAGTAATACAGTTAAGACATTTCGAGTCAGGAGTGCATTTCTGTATCTTATTGATAGATGCATCAAATACACAAATATACAAATGGAAATTATATTTAAGTACAGTTTTTTTATGAATTTTTATTATTTTATAGCATAGAAAAGGTTTCAGGGGTTGTCATCTGGACGCTGTTTGAAGATCGAGACGTTTCGACTTCTATCCATTGTCGATTGACAATGACTTTTGGATAGAAGTCGAAATGTCTCGTCTCGTCTTAGAGCATTTACGCTTCTAGAAATCCTGTATTGTCTCAAGTGTTCAGAAAATTCCTGTTGTCACCTACCCCCTATGGGGATGTGGGTGGAGTTGAACTTTTTTCTATAATTAACTTTTTCTATTAATAAGCCGCTTTAGTTCAATGTAATGTTTGCACTTGAAAACTCTTTGAATGAATTCATCTCTCTATCCTTCGGCAAATGCAATAGACTTTGAGTGTGTTTTGGTTTTATAATGCCACCCACATATTACATCTGGAGCATCGAAGCCCTCTTTGTCTTGTTGATGTCAGCGCTGATGCTGTGGGCAGATGGGATCCTGAACATATGCACGAGCTTCCCAAATGGCTCCTCAGTGGCATTATAGTGGATCTGCTCTTTCTTCCTCCTACTCTGCAATTCCCGCTCTCCTCTGTCTCCCATCCCCAAAAGCACATGTGTTCCCACTCATGTCGCCGTTCTTAAGCTGAGTCAAGAGCACGTATACGCGAGTGCAAGGAGGAGTGCATGGTTCTGTGCATGGAGCCGCTCACAAACTGATGATATAATTTCAGAGGGAGGAAAGCCGCATTCAACCAGAAGAGCTCACAATTGTTTTGAGATATGCTGCTTATAGAAATGTAACAATTCAGTTTTTCTGCAGAAAACTCAACTGATGCACGACATAAACTCAATTTGATTTGTTTTCGTGGATTGACAGAGAAGTCTTGGAGATGGACTTCTGCAGGCCAGGACTTTCGACTTAACTGGGACCTGCCAATTATTGAGCAGTGGCTTGTTTGCCAGCTTTTACTTTTGGTTTATTTTATAGTAGATAGTTCCACAGTTATTGTTGTCACTGTGCCTTTAAGCAAGACACTAACTGGACCCAACTTGTGTGTGAATGAAATGCAGTCATCTGTCTATCTGTGTTCTCACAATACTAACATTTGTATTTAAATAGGCTTGATACTCAATACTGAAAATGAAGATACTTTTTTTTTTTTTAATAACTTGATCTCATTTCTAACACATAATAATACTTTCTTATATATTGTTATACTTTACTTTCTTTTACAATTCTGACAAAGCTCAACATAAAGGTCAAATTTTGTCCAATTTATGTTATTGTTTTTGGTATTGATACTAGTTCAAATAATACTAGTTTTGGTATTGATTAGTGTCAGATTTTCGATACTTTGGACAACCCTAGTGTCTATTAAGTGCCAATGTTTTATTTATTTTTAAATTATTGGTATCCCATCTGTCAAAAATGTATACACAACCAAAACGTATTGCTTCAAAAATACAAAATACTCTGTTTTACCTCATTACTCAGTGTTTTGACTGGCAGTGCTTATACTTATTGGAAAAATGTTAAGGAAAGGTGGGGAAATGACCTTTACTGCTGTTGCTAATTGCTGTCCTAATGACCACAGTGGACAAGAAACGCAGTAAAAAATTCAATGGAATGCTGTTATTGCGCCCTAAGGCTGCCATGGGTAGATAAACTATAGAAGCAATTTAATGTCCATGAAGCTGGGATAATGTTAGTCAAGGTTGACTTAGTTTACAGCTCATAAGCTCATTACGGAGATGGACACTGGTCTTGAGCGCAGTATCAACAGCCTCCATGTGCAGCTAAAGTCAATAAAGTCAAGGGCATGGGTGGGCCAGTGAATAATAGACTGTGAGTGAGTGCGTGAAGGGGCTTTAACCTCACAGCCATTTGTCTCACGCTTCCTGGTTGCAAAGCTTTAACAAGTGCAATCAGGATACGACGATAAAAGTTGGTCTAATGTTATCTGGATCACTGGCAGGTTTAGGCTAAAAATATATGAGTGTAATCCATTCTAATGTTGTTTCAGACATTAGTATTACGAAGTGGAAAACAAGTGGAGCAGTTAAAAGGGAGGGAAGGTAAATATCCCCTGTAAATGTGTTGAGGGCTTCTTGTGGCTTCCATATGAAAGTCATCCATTTCAATCATGTCCATTTATTCAGTCTTTCCGAGGTTATAGCTGAGAGGGCAGTATATGGAGGACATAGACAGATCATGACTGTGGTGTTAAGTCATCATCGGTGAAAGAAGATGGATGAAAAATGTTATCAATCTGATTAAAATTTCACTATGATGACATGATTTAAGAGACAAATACTGGTGTTGTAAAACTGCATTATTGCTCAGATGGAAAGCTACTGCAACGCTATAAATAGTGCCCATACAAGAAATAGAAACAGTTTAGGTTCTATGTTCACTTTAAAACAAATAAAGGGTCATTGCATGTTGAGGAAACTAAATTTTAAATGGGCCTAATTGTTTTATGTAAAGTTTTCTGACATAACTTTGCAAATCGCAATTTTGGCTGAACTCTTTGAAGCACCATCACGAACAACAAAATAGCCTGTCTTGTTCTGTTTAAAACTGCTAACCTTGTAGTTTAGATTTGCACAAACTAAACTATGTTCTGAAATGTGATTCTTTTATTAGTTCGTCAGGTCAAATTCAAGTGTTTTTGACAATTCTCTTGGCTGCGTTTAAAATGTGAACTTTGAAAAGATATTAAAACATGAATCAAATCTAATCAGAATACCTCCCAAATTCCCAAATAGTTCTGCCCTGGAAAATAGCATCAACCTCTGAAATATAAATAACCACTTATTATAAGCAAAACTAAATGTGTGCGTGTGCCAGTATTTAGCATTTTTATCATTTATATGTCTTGGCCTGTACAATTATCATAAAAGCTAAAGGCCTTTACTGTTATCGCTACATGCTTTTTTGATTGTATATCTTGGATTTTGACCGTAGGATACTTTTTATCTAAATGAATTTGAATTGGGTGTTCTATTAATTTTATGCATATTGCTTTTATACCTTGCAGTGCTACTTATTTTCTCACCAAGTACGCACGTCTTCTTGAGTATAGTTTCAGTGATTCAGTGCTGCACGCTCAAAGGTGCTAATAAGCTGAAGGTGTTGTGATAGTGAAGTGTCAGATGTCAGTGTGCTGGTGGCTCTGTGGCTGGTGCACGGAGCTGGTCCTTGAGGGAGCGCAGACAGGAGGACGTGGGAGGACTGACAGCTCAGCAGAGGTGCAGGAGCGCACAGGGACAGAGCAGAGGTCCAGCCAGGCCAATGCAAAAGACACTTAAGTGGACCCAACTTGAGGTTACAAGTAGTGGTAGCACTTGTTGCGCCTTAAAGTTATAAAGCTGCAGTAGGTAAAAAGTTTTAGCAGGATCATACTTACATGTGCAGTCATGACTTAAAGTGTTGGCGCCCCTGGATTTTTTGCAGCAAATGCACCGTTTGTCCCAGAAAAATACAAAATTAATAGCACCCTTAGCTCAATATTTGGTTCCACACCCTTTTGAAAAAAATAACTGAAATCAGTGGCTTCCTTTAACCATAAATAAGCTTCTTACACCTCTCAACTGGTATTTTTGACCACTCCTTCAAACTTCTCCAGGTCTCTCATATTGGAAGGGCACCTTTTCCCAACTGCAATTTTAAGCTATCTCCAGGTGTTTAATGGGATTGAGATCTGGACTCATTGCTGCCACTTCAGAACTCTCCAGCACTTTGTTGCTTCCATTTCTGGGTTTTTGGAGTATGTTTGGGGTCATTGTCTTCCTGGAAGACCCATAATCTTGGACGCAAACCCATCTTTCTGACACTGGGCCCTACATTGTGACCCAAAATCCTTTGGCAATGCTTAGATTTCATGATTTACTTACTCACATACATTTGGGCAAACTTCAGTCTTACTTTTTTATGTCTCTGTGTCGGTAATGGGATCCATGTGGGTTTCCTGCCATAGCGTTTCATTTCATTCAAACTTGTTTGGGGCTGCTTATCCACCATCCGGACTATCCTGCGTTGCAACTTCAAAGTTTCTCTTATGTCCACGTCCTGGGAGATTAGCTACAACGCCATGAGTTGAAAACTTCTTGATTATGTTGCACACTGTGGATAAAGAACATCAAGATCTCTTGAGATGGAGTTGTAACCTTGAGATTGTTGATAGTTTTCCACAAATTTTCTTCTCAAGTCCTCAGACAGTTCTCTTCTCCTCTTTCTGTTATCCATGCTAAGTCAGCTTCTCTCATTTTTATCAGCTGTCAGGTGTGATTTTTATGTTGCCCACACCCGTTGCTTGCCTCAGGTGGGTTTAAACAAGCATCACATGCTTAAACAAAGTTTTTTTGTCAAAAATTTTGAAAGGGTGCCAATAATTTTGTCTGGCCTATATTTGGAGTTTTGTGTGAAATTGTCATGTTGCTTTTTTCAGTTTTTTGTGTGTCTGTATTAGTTCACATCCAAAAATGTCTTTATTCGACTACAGCCTTAATGGACACAAATTTCAGACCATGATGTACAACCATTCCCTCTCTCACAGTCGAAAAGGTCATCTAGACCAGGGCTCTCATTTATAGAACTTTTATAGAATTCTTACTAAAAGTGTAGCTATGGACATAACAAAAACTTCCACACACTTCCTCCTCGCTCTGAGCACAGACTTCCTTCTGCTTCATCTCTGAAAACCTCAAAAGGTCAAAGATTTTGGTCCAAGATGCTCATTTCCATTTTAACTTCTAACGTCTTTTTATACATCATAAACTTAACGTGTACACACACACACACTTTATAAATGAGAGCCCAGATGACTTCCTCCAAAACAATCTATTTTAATATTAGGGAAAAGGCTCAATACTTTATGCAAATTTTGAAAACACAATAGAACGTACACAAATATTACCATGGTTTTCTAGATCTAAATCATTTTAAAAATATTTTTTAAATGTTTGCAATTTTGTATTATTATGTTATCATTAACTGTTCAAATAAGTATCTTGTTTAGGTACTTCAAAATCTAGATATACATTTTTTGACAGTTAAAAAACATATATAATCCCACACAATGAATTGTAATTCAGAAAGAATAGGGTGAGAATTTAACCCACAACCTTGTAAAGTTGTCATACTACTCAATACTAAAACTTGCATATAAAATAATAATTTGTATTGATATTTAAAAAGTCACACAAACAGAACAAAAGTGGACCTTTCATGAACAGATTTAGAATGATCTTGAACTAAATACTATTATTTAGCATTTCAAATGACAATCTATTGTCTAAAACTTTGACCTAAAAAAGAGCAATTTGCAATTACCCATGTGGTATCGAAATCAGTATCGAGAATCAAGTATATTTCTTAGTATCATATTCATTCATTCATTCATTCCTTTTCTACTGCTTGTTTCCTTTAGGGGTCGCGGGTGACTGGAGCCTATCCCAATGACTTTAGGCCTTAGGCGGGCTACACCCTTGTAATGCCCGGATAGCAACCTTAGCGGTATTGACGAGGACAGAGCAGAGCTGAGCCGAGTTCCCAGTGCAGACCAAGTGTTATTTTATTTACATATGTACAAAATCAGCAATACCAGCAGTAGCAGCATGGCACACAGCACCTCTCCATCAGGGACTGAGACCAGAGACCTTTTATAGGGCCTCCAGCCAATTGGGTAACCCCATTAATAATCAAAGGTAAAACCCCAAAAACAACAACAACAACATTTTAAAAAATACAAGTAGACAAACAGTGCTCCAATAACAATCAATCAAAACATTCATACAAAAATATATCTCTCTATAAATTAACAGTGTTTTAACCTAACTCCCAACTACTTTACTCAATTTAAAACTTGGGACACCCCTGCTCCTTTTTACCCCATGGTCTGCCCCGGAACCATTTAAGGTGCTCCAGCTCCCCGGGGACTCTTTTACCCGGAACACACAAAATGGCAGACCCACAGGTGAGTACTATTACTGCACATTTTCCACTTAGTCTTTACTAATTATATATTTAATTTTACAGGTAACACACAAATCAATCATTTAATAAACATTTTAAAACTTCGTTTGACTCTTTCATTTTCTACATCAGGCCCACGTAATGGACCTGCTCCATTACATTTCCTCCCCCCTCTTTTAAGAGTACCTCTACTCTTCAAACACTCTGGACAGGGAGTCAGCTACAATGTTAGACTTTCCAGGCTTATAGTGGACTGTGAAGTTGAATGGCTGTAAGGCTAGGTACCAACCAGCAATTCTTGTGTTCGAGTCTTTCATTTTATTAAGCCACTGAAGAGCGCGATGGTCAGTTTCTAGGCTGAAATGGCGCCCCAACAGGTAGTATCTTAGTGACTCAATTGCCCACTTCATGGCCAAGCACTCTTTTCAACAGTAGAATACCTGGTTTCTCTGTCTAAAAGCTTTCTACTTAAAAACACCACAGGTCTTCTCTCTCCATCCACCTCCTGCTGCAGAACTCCACCTAGGCTCACTCCAGATGCATCCGTCTGCAGAGTGAATGGTTTGTGGCCTCCTTCAGATCTTTGAATGAACGGTCACACTGGTCAGTCCACTTTACTTTTCTCGGTGCTGAAACTTTGGTGAGGTCATTCAGCACAGCTGACCGATCTGCAAAGTGGGGAATGAATTTCCTGTACCAGCCCACAAGACCCAGGAAACTCTTCACCTTCTTCTTTGTGGCTAGAACTGGGAAGGAATGAATAGCCTCCATTTTTCCAACCTGGGGCCGTAGTTTGCCATGTCCAATAACAAAACCCAGGTACTCCACCTCTCTCTGAGCCAGACAGCATTTCTGAGGGTTGATAGTTAATCCAGCTGACTTTATGCACTTTAGAATCAGAATCAGAAGCGGTTTATTGCCATTGTCAGTGAATTCACAAACATAGGAATTTGCTTCGGCATAGGTGCAACATAAAGCAATGAGTAAAATAAAAAAATATATATAAAAAGACATGCATAAAAATTAAGAATAAAATAGACTAAGATAGACTATATACAGAATGTACAGTTGGCAGACAGTGCCATGTGCAAATGTGTAGTGCAAATAGATTGTTCTTATATAATATATGGTTAAAGTGGCAGGTGTTACAAAGTGTTCATGAGTCCAACGGCAGAGGGAAAGAAACTGTTCTTGTGGCGGGAGGTTCTGGTCCGGATGGCCCGTTAGCCATCTGCCCGAGGGGAGTGGCTCAAATAGTCCGTGTCCAGGGTGAGAAGTGTCAGCTGTGATCCGACCTGCTCGTCCCCGAGTCCTGGAGACGTACAGGTCCTGGACAGATGGAAGGCTGCAGCCGATCACCTTCTCAGCAGAGCGCACAATGCACTGTAGTCTCTGTTTGTCCCTGGCTGTGGCTCCAGCGTACCACACGGTGATTGAGGAGGTGAGGATGGACTCAATGATGGTCGTGTAGAACTGCACCATCATCTGCGCTGGCAGCTTGGCTTTCCTCAGCTGCCGCAGGAAGTACATCCTTTGCTGGGCCTTCTTGATGATGGAGCTGATGGTCGGCTCCCACTTGAGGTCCTGAGTGATGGTGGTGCCGAGGAAGCGGAAAGAGTCCACGGTGGTGATGGGAGAGTCTGTCAGGGCAAGGGGGGGCAGGGGGGCTGAGACTTTCCTGAAGTCCACGATCATCTCCACTGTCTTCTGGGCGTTGAGCTCCAGGTTGTTATCGCTGCACCAGGACACCAGCCGGTCCACCTCCCTCCTGTAGACAGACTCATCGCCGTCCGAGATGAGTCCGATGAGGGTGGTGTCGTCTGCAAACTTGATCAGTTTTACAGAGTCGTGGCTGGAGTTGCAGCAGTTGGTGTACAGGGAGAAGAGCAGAGGAGAAAGTACACAGCCCTGTGGAGTTCCTGTGTTGATAGTCCGAGTCTCTGAGACATTCTTCCCCAGCCGCACGCACAGCCTCCGGTCCGTCAGGAAGTCAGTGATCCACCTGCAGATGGAGTCAGGCACGTTGAGCTGAGAGAGCTTGTCCTGGAGCAGAGCAGGGATGATGGTGTTGAATGCAGAGCTGAAGTCCACAAACAGGATCCTGGCATAGGTTCCCGGGGAGTCCAGATGCTGCAGGATGAAGTGAAGGGCCAGGTTGATGGCGTCGTTTACAGATCTGTTGGCTCTGTAGGCGAACTGCAGTGGGTCCAGGGCGGGGGAGGTGAGGGACTTGAGATGGGGCAGGACCAGGCGCTCAAAGGACTTCATGACGACAGGCGTCAGCGCCACAGGCCTGAAGTCATTAAGTCCAGTGATCCGGGGCTTCTTGGGGACAGGGACGATGATGGACGACTTGAAGCAGGCTGGGACATGGCATGACTCCAGGGAGGTGTTGAAAATGTCTGTGAAGACAGGAGTCAGCTCGTCCGCACAGTGTCTCAGGGTGGCGGGGAGACACCGTCTGGTCCAGCAGCTTTCCGGGGGTTGGACTTCCGAAACTGTTTCCTTACATTGTCCCTGTGTAGTGAAAGGCAGGTGGGGGAGGTGGGGGGACCCAGGGTGTGATTGGCAGAAGTGTCCATTGTAGTGAGATGGGTGGGGGAGGGGGTTGAGGTTTCGAACCGAGAATAGAAGGAGGCGAGCTGTTCAGCCAGTTTCTGGTCGTCGGCAGCAGGGGGGGCTTTGGGCTTGTAGTTGGTGATCTGCCTAAGTCCCCGCCAGACCGCCGAAGCGTTGTTTGCAGAAAAAGACTCCTTTAGGCGCGTGTTGTACAGGGATCTAGCTCTTGACACCTCCCTGCTAAATCTGTACTTAGCACCTTTGTAACTCTCTCTGTCCCCGGCTCTGAAAGCTGCCTTCTTCTGCTGCCTGAGCTGCCTCAGTTTGGGTGTGAACCAGGGCTTGTCGTTGTTATAAATCACCCTGGTGCGTGTGGGAATGATACTGTCCTCACAGAATTGGATGTATGACGTCACAGTGTCCGTGTACTCATCCAAACCATCCGTGGCAGTTTTGAACACATCCCAGTCTGTAATGTCCAAACACGCGCGTAGCTCCTCCACTGCCTCGCTGGTCCACTTCTTAGAAGTCCTCACTACAGGTTTGGAGAGCTTCAGCCTCTGTCTGTACGTGGGGATCAGGTGGATCATGGCGTGATCTGAGAGCCCTAGGGCAGCACGAGGAACCGCGCGGAAGGACCCACTCACTGTAGTGTAACAGTGATCCAGCGTGCTCTGTTCTCTGGTCGGGCATTTAATAAACTGTCTGTACTTTGGTAGTTCCTGGCTGAGATTACCCTTGTTAAAATCCCCGAGGATGATCAACAAAGAGTCCGGGAAGTCCTGCTCCGTATTCAAAATCCTCTCCGCTAACACGCGCTGTGCCTCGTGTACGTTCGCGCTTGGCGGGATGTAAACAGCGGCGAGAATGAATGAAGCAAACTCACGTGGAGAGTAGAATGGTTTACAGTTAATGAGGAGATATTCCAGATCAGGAGAGCAGAGTTTGGAGATCACAGTCACATCGGAGCACCAAGCGTTGTTGATGAAGAAACAGACTCCACCACCTTTTGTTTTTCCACCGGAGAGATCCCTTTGTCTGTCGGCGCGGAGGAGCTGGAATCCCTCCAAATGGAGCGCGCAGTCCGGGATCGACTCGCTGAGCCACGTCTCCGTGAAACACAAAACAGAAGACGAAGAAAAGTCTCTGTTCCTCTTCATCAGCAGCGCCAGTTCGTCCATCTTGTTGCTGAGTGAGCGGACGTTGGAGAGGAAAATCCCAGGTAAGGGCGTACGCGCGCCGCCGCTCAAGGCGCACGAGAGCCCAGCCGCTTTCCTCTTCTACGGCGTCTCACTCTTTTGGCCAACACTAGCGCCAAATCTGCAGCAGACGCTAAAAAAACTGGAAATAGGTCCGTGGGGGTAGAAGTTCTGATGTTTAAGAGCTCTTCACGGGTGTAAGAGCACGCGGACACACGATTAACGCACAAAAACAAACAACATAGAGCGCACCAAAACGCCAGGGCATCCGTCAGCGGCGCCATCTTGGATGATTTTTTTTAGGACTTGTTTCAGATGAGCCATGTGTTCTTCCCAAGTTTGGCTGTAGATAACGACATCATCCAAGTAAGCAGCCGCAAACTCTGAAACATCTCTCAGAACATAGTCCATTAGTCTTTGAAAGGTGGCTGGCGCCCCCTGGAGTCCGAATGGCATCACTCGAAACTGGTACATACCAAAAGGAGTTTTAAACGCTGTCAGCTCTCTGACCTCAGGAGCCAGTGCCACTTGCCAATAGCCTTTGCTCAGGTCTAAGGTGGTGATGCATTTTGCCTGTCCCACTCGTTCCACCAGCTCATCAATCCTAGGCATTGGGTAAGGGTCACACAATGAAACAGCATTCAGGTAACGAAAGTCAATACAAAATCTTAGTTAGCCATCCTTCTTTGGCACTAAAACCACAGGACTGCACCATTCACTGTTAGAGACTTCAATTATGCCCAATTCCACCATCAATTTGATTTCCTTTTTCAAAGTTTTCACCAACCGCTCTGGAATTCTGTAGCTCTTTTGTCGTGGCGGAGCCTCTTTCTTCAGCCGGATGTTGTGCTGGACCAGGTCAGTGTAACCAGATGTGTCTCTGAATAGTTCTGGTTCAATAAGAGTAGCCACTTGTTCCTGCTGGGAGATAGACAGATGGGACATGTCTATAACTGATGACTCACCCAGACTATCAGGCATAAACTTCTCTGGTGTTTCTTCATCCAGAACAGCACGAATCAGTAGCTGAGGAACAGACTCCTGGCGAGACTGAAATTCTTTTAACAAGTTCACATGAAACATTTGGTGCTTTTTGGTTCTATCAGGCATGAAAAGTTCATATGTGACCTTACCCATCCTTCTGGAAATTTCATAGGGGCCGTGCCATTTGGAGAGGAGTTTGCTGTCGGAGGTGGGGAGGAGAAGTAGTACTTTTTGGCCCGGTTCAAAGCTTCTTTCTCTGGCTTTGGATCATACCAGGTCTTTTGATTTTGTTGAGCAGTCTTCATTGTCTCTTGTGCCAGTGCAGACATTTCCTCATCTTTACCACATAGGCCACCACATTCTCTTCTGAGGGGGTTGGGTTCTCCCAGTAGTCCTTGAGGAGGTCCAGTGGCCCCCTTACTTGACGTCCATAAAGCAACTCAAATGGCGAGAACCCCGTCGAGGCCTGTGGCACTTCACGATATGCAAATAGGAGGTACGGCAACCACTGGTCCCAGTCTGCTCCTGTATGAGACACAAACTTACGCAGCATGTTTTTCAAAGTTTGGTTGTAGCGCTCAACTAGCCCGTCCGTCTGGGGGTGGTATGGGGTGGTCCTAATGCCCTTAATCCCAAGGAGTTTATACACCTGTTGTAATAACTTAGACATAAAGTTTGTCCCACAGTCTGTCAAAACCTCTTTTGGAATTCCCACCCTGGAAAACAACTGCAATAAACAGTTCGCTACATTCCTAGCTTTGATAGTTTTTAAAGGGAAAGCTTCAGGATATCGAGTTGCATAATCACAAAGGACTAAAATGAACTTGTTCCCAGTACTGCTGCGTTCTAATGCAGCACAATACACAAGTAACATCTGACCTCTTTGCCTGACCTATGGGAACTGTTAGCAGGACTTGACTTTTGCACATGGCTTGGTGTAAATTGCCTAGGTCTAGACATTGACCTATTTTGACCAAAACCCCTTTCACCCCCATTGGACTTACTTTGGGCTTGGTCTCTGTGTGCATGTTCTCGATCCCGCCCTCTCTGGCTCTGAAAGACGTTTCGACCATAGGTGGCGTTGTTGAATCCTTTCCTTGCTGCCAGGAAGACCTCTGCCAGTTCTGCTGCTTTATCTGCCGTCTTGGGGTCATGTTCACGGATCCAAACTCCGAGCTCCGGGTGAACCATGCTCAGGAACTGCTCCAAAATCATAGTCTCTGATATCTCTTGTTTTGTAGATTTTTCCGGTCTGACCCATTTTGAAAACAGGTCCTTCAGTCGGACGTACAGCTCCTTTGGTGTTTCATCTTGGAAGATCTCTGTGGACCGGAATCTTTGGCGGTAAGTCTCTGATGTGATCTCATATTTTGTTAATATTGCTGCCTTCACTTTTTCATAATCTTCAGCATCCGCAAAGTCCATTTGAACATATGCACTGCGAGCCTTTCCTGTGAGAAGAGCCACGAGGCGGAGAGCCCACTCATCTCTTGGCCATCTGCAAACTTGAGCCATTCTCTCAAATGTGGTGAGAAAATGTTCGATATCGTCGTCTGGAGAAAGAGGCAACAACTTTGGTTCTCTGTGGATTACCATCTCTCTGAAAAACCTGTTTGGTTCAACGTAACTGGGGCCTTCATCTTCATCCACAGTCTCATTTATAGGGGGAGCATTTTCTTGCTCTTGGTCTCGTCTTTGGATGACGCGAGTCACCAAAGACTGCATTTCTTTCATTTGGTGCTGTATGTTTTTCCATTTTGTTTCTTGTTGTGCTGCTTCTTTTTCTAGACGCTGGTCTCTGGCTGCCTGGGACTGTGCGAGTGACCTTACCAGCGCAGTCAGCTCTTCAAACTTGTCCCCAGGGCTGCAAGTTGCTTCGGCCCCCCGGTCAACAGGATTACTTGTCCCCTCGTCGGGATCCTCATGTTGGTCAATTTGCACTCTTCGTCTTGTACTCATCCTCAGTTGCTCGGTTGCCTGGGCCCCAGCTTCTGACACCAATTGTAACGCCCGGATAGCAACCTTAGCGGTATTGACGAGGACAGAGCAGAGCTGAGCCGAGTTCCCAGTGCAGACCAAGTGTTATTTTATTTACATATGTACAAAATCAGCAATACCAGCAGTAGCAGCATGGCACACAGCACCTCTCCATCAGGGAGACCAGAGACCTTTTATAGGGCCTCCAGCCAATTGGGTAACCCCATCAATAATCAAAGGTAAAATCCCAAAAACACAACAACAACATTTTAAAAATTACAAGTAGACAAACAGTGCTCCAATAACAATCAATCAAAACATTCATACAAAAATATATCTCTCTATAAATTAACAGTGTTTTAACCTAACTCCCAACTACTTTATTCAATTTAAAACTTGGGACACCCCTGCTCCTTTTTACCCCATGGTCTGCCCCGGAACCATTTAAGGTGCTCCAGCTCCCCGGGGACTCTTTTACCCGGAACACACAAAATGGCAGACCCACAGGTGAGTACTATTACTGCACATTTTCCACTTAGTCTTTACTAATTATATATTTTATTTTACAGGTAACACACAAATCAATCATTTAATAAACATTTTAAAACTTCGTTTGACTCTTTCATTAACTGACACACTAACACAGAGACACGGACATGGACAGGCATCCATTCACTTTCACATTCACTCACTAGGGGCAATAGAGTTGCCAATTAACCTGAACACATGCATGTCCTTGGTCTTTTGGTAACACGGGGAGTACATGCAGAGTCCCCCCAGAGAGAGTGTGATCTCCTTATTGGGAGGCAGCAGCTCTAACCGCTCTGTCACCTTGCACCCCCAGTATCATATTGGTTCAGAAATGTTAGTATTGTGCCAACACTGCAACCTTTCTGTAACGGCAGTGCTTGGGTAGGATTCAAAACACCAATCACCCTCTGGATATACACATGCTTAACCCACTGCACCACTTCTGCCCCATTATTTCAGAATGAATAAATCAGAAATTACACATAAACAGCAGCTGAATCAAAAAGCATATTCAAGCATTCTAGCATTTTTGCTCACTCAAGCAAAATGAGCAATAATTGTGACCGAGCACAACCCACATTATTGTCCGGCCCTAATTGAGTATACGAGGTGATTTATGGCCGTTAAATTATGTATTTGACAACATGCACTGGAGATGTGTGATGACACCATTTCTTCCCATCTGTTGTGTTGTGTCCAAATGTCTGCTGGACACATTTACATACAGCAAGCCTGAAGAGGAGAGCTGCCAGTCATGGTTATGCATAATGTTTTAAACTGTATGCTCGTTTAGTTTTGGCAGAGTGGGCGGCTGCAGTGCAACAACAGCTAAAGGGGCTGAAACATGCCTAAGTACCTGGCAGTGTTTTCAAATGCCTGAGCGCTGATAGAAAGTATCTTTGTGCGTGTGCACTGCGTGAAATAAATGTCACTATATTCAACAATTAGATTATTTACTTCGATACAGCATTGTTTATTTCTGCCACATTCTCCCTTTTCAATTTGTTTTATAGTCCTCCCACATGCTTCGTTTTTGCACGGCTAAGCAATTGAATTTTCATTTGCAAAGATTTCATTGCTGTTTACCAAATGTGCACTGGAGTTGTTCTCTCTTTGTGCCATTTGTATTTAATTCTGTTTGTATTGCTGAATTAGATTGGTCTTCTTTAGGGACATCAAGATTATTTGGTTATTCAATAATCATGATTATTCAGGTCACAACATAATTGTAAGAACTAAAAATGAGTGATAGTGACTATTTTAGAAGCTAAATTAAGTCATTTCAATTTAATGTATACTTCAAAAAATATATACCTAAATGAATAGTGCTTTTTGTGTTGCTGTTTTTAGTCACAAAAATTTTACTTTTTTATTTCATAAAGTTCACAAACTATTGGAACAGTAATGTAGAATGAATGAAAATGAAGGGTTTCACTCTAGTTTTGTTACGTCTCAGTACTTCTGAATAATCATTATATCTTGATGCTTCTCACAATAATTACTAAAATTATAACAGTTTTATCACGACACTATAACACAGTATCAATATTTTCATTTATTTGCTGAAATATGCTACGTTTTGCACAGTATTTTGCATATTGTTGATGTCTTGCCAAATGACACAACAAAAGCATGCTTTGATCCGGGTTGAAACTCACCACCCTGCTGTCACCTCTTGTGTATAGTTTAATCTTTTGTATAATATAAAAAATGTACAAATTTATTTTGATTCTCAAGATTAGACCAGTCACTATATATTTAGTTTTAAAAGTTACTTATTCAACTCTGCAGCTCAAATCTTATTGAATAATAAATAAATACAATAAATTAAGAAGAAAAAAAAAATTAACCATTAGTGCAAAGAAAATGTACACTCGATAAATGTTTTGCTCATTATTGAATGAAAAGTCAATATAGTAATTATCGCGTAAGCCTATAAGATATTGGCCATGTAATAATGTATTATTTTCTTTTATTTGAATACAATTTTAAACTAACTTCATACCATTCACTATCTCTTTTGTTTACTGCCTCCGGTTGTTGAGAAAGCCACGAGGAATAACTGTTATACAAAAGCAATAACCTGCATTGGACACCTGAGCCAGAAGGTAGATAAAAGCCATTTAAGAGTCCATATCACATCTTTGCTGCTGCAGAGGTAAATAACTGGAGCACACAGACAGTGGGTGAGTGACATGTGCGGATTACCCCAGGGCAGCTCTGTAGTGGAGAGTCGCCACACGGAAGGCCCCGCTTTAAAGATTAGGACTGTGAGCGTTGCACCCGCAGCTTCTGAAGTCCCAGGCTCCTCCTAGAACGCTGCCCCGAGCGCAGAGATGTGGTGTGGCAGGTCTGCTGACTGGACACTGCTCCAGATCCGCCTGTCCAATTAGCAGTGTGTCCTACCCCTGAGAACTGGTCCCCTTTCTGCCTGACTTAGCTCAGCGCATGTGGGCCAGGGAACCAATGTGTGCAGAGATACTATTTCCTCCATGTACTCCACACCTGAAGGTCTCACACATGATGAAACACTCTGCTGTTTACGAAGTTGATAGGTTTATTTTTCCCCATATAACGACCAGCATTGTCAGATTCTAGATTGTGACGATCTGATGACCAGATGGGGGACAAGAGCCAGAGTTACCTATTGATAACATTGTACAGTGACTATATTACAACAGAAATCTACATTTTAACATATTTATTTTAGTTGTCCTCCATCTATATTGAACATTATTGGCCTGTAGAATTTTGTGATGTAATTTGAAACCCACCAGTTGTGCTTTTCTCTGCTATTCACCTTATTCCAGAAGTTGCTGTGGGCGCTGCCATCTTTTTAACAGCACGCAAGCTCAGCAAGTAAGTTCAACACGGAAGCCGTTTTCATGTCGCCCAGGAAACCGGTGCATTGCTGCCTTGTTGTTGCACGTGTACATTAAACATTTTACACAAATCAATCTACTTTACATAACGTTTAAGGGGTGAGAGTTTTCCCTTGTTTACCATTTGCGTTAACAGAGTTCTCATCAAACTGGAAGTGACTTTATTACAGGAGCGCAGATCTGTGGTAAAAAGAAGTAAAGGTGAGCGGGGCAGAATAAGAATATACTAGTTCTAATCTTTGACCACCAGGGGATCCTTATATTTTGGAGATTGAGGGTTAAAACCACAGATTTACCACTGTATGTCACCATTTAAGAAAATAAAATTGCAGAACAAATAGCATTGTGTAGTGTGGAGAATATGGGGAGTCAGTTGGAGCAATGGCATCTTGTCCACATATGCATGAATCACTCTAAATACAACGTCAAGTTTTTTAATGAGAAGGGAAATCCATTATAAAATGGTTAAAAGCGCCTATTTTCCATAGTAGGTATCCTTACCCTTGAATGAGTTTAGTTGTGTAACTGCAAACAAGTATGTTAGTATGTCTGGTGAAAGTGTACTGCAGAACTGCCTGTATGAGGAAGATGTTACCGCTTTTCCACAGTAATGCATTAAATGGCATTAAATTATCTATCCCCAAGGAGTCAAGCATATTGCATTTATAACAGGTTTAAGTGCAGATAAGAATGACTGACATGGAAATGAGACAAAAATGGTCCAAAAACTGAGGGTTTCAGAGATGAGGCAGACGGTGATTCGAGCTAAGAGAGACGAGACGTTAGCAAGTTTGTGTTTTGTCCATACATACATTTTTAGTAATGAGAAGGCCTTACAGTAAGAATGTTTGTTTAACACATAATGAAAACGGCTTGATACATACTGTGTGTTCATTGCCACGCTGTGAAATGGCACAAAGCAATCACGATGCATTACAAAGCACACAAGTCATATAATAACATGAAAACTTTAACTAACTCACCACACCACAGCAAACCACCTGCGCATTTGGCATGTGTTTTGATACCAGCGGCTCTCCTTCCACACACTGCTCCGTCCTTTGGCTGTGGACTGAAAGGGAGCATATGACTGATGATAAATGAAATAGCAGTTTGTCGTGCCTCTGAGGAGTGCCTTGCTGCCTGGTTTAGTTCGCTGCATGTGGGCCTTGAGCACCGCCATGTTCAGCCTCTCTGTGTGCATTGACACTAAAGACTTGTATCTGCTGTGCTCTGAGTGTGCATCATTTTAAAGTCTCATTTTCCTGCAGTTTTTTTCTTCCGGCGTCCCTGTTTAACCCCGATACAAGTTGGTCTTTGTAGTTGTTCTTCAGTTTGAGTATTCTCATTTATCGCTGCTACTCAAAGCATCTCCCGGCGCCGTTTGTTTGAATGAAAGGAACTATAGCCAGTGAAATAAAAAACAAACAGAATTACTTTTAAGTCGTGGTTTCGAGAGGGCTCTGATTCTAGTGGCTACAGATCAAAAGGCCAGCTCTTGTCAACTTTTGTGACTCCGGGCGGTTAGATGTGTCTTATCACAGGCCAGTGTTTTCCCATATTTTAATCCTTACAACAGCAGATTACTGTGTGTTCATGTTTAAGCTATGGAGCATTCGTTTATCCCTCCGCCTTTGAATGCACACCTGCCAGAGAAATGTTAAAAGTATGGTTGCTTCAAGTGAAAAGATACATTTCTCTCAAGAGCTTTGATAGTTTTATACGGAACAGAATTCTTTAGCTCTATGATGGCGCCTTTCTGCCACAGCTGCACCGAGGAAGATTTCTATATCTCACTAATACTATTGCACAGAGCTTGTCCCAGCTTTCTTCCTCAGTGCCTCCTTTCTCTTTCACAAAATGCCTGTTACGTGTACTAAAACGCTGAGCCGGGGTCTGTTTGAACATAACCTCGCTGGTTTCTGGTTTTGACTCCCTGAGCTGTCCAGACTGACATGGATCATAACCCTCCTCACTCCCTCGACCTTCACTGGAAACGCCATTCCAGATCTACTGGACTTCACAGGCCCTTCAAACCTCATCCGTCAGAGAGCCACTTGGAGCTCTGCAGGCTGTATATATACCCTTATCTACAGCCCAGCAGCGCCCTGTGTTTATAACCATTGCTCCCATTGCCGATTTGCTAATGGACTCACTATTGACCTCTATGAATATGGCAGAGACCAGTATATACTCCATTCTATTTTTAAGCAGCTATGAATAGATACTCATGTTTCAGAAGCTAAAGGCAATGGCTCTTTCAAACCCAGAGGACCTTTGCTTCAAAACAAGATGTCAGAAAATGGCAGTTCAGTAAAATGTAATGTAGAACGTAAAGAAAAGTAGAAGCCTCATACAGAATTACACATCGATGATGCTCTGTGTAACTTTACTGATGGAGGGTCCTTCATCTGCTTGACTCCATGGAGATGCTATTGCTTTGCCTTGAATTTTGCACAGTTTAGCATTCAGCTTATCCATGCATGCAGGTGACATGACCAGATCAAGTTACAGGTCAGATCTGTGGAGAGGCATGTTTTTTTATCATTAAAAACAACAATTGATGGTTGAATAAATGCAAGATAGTTTAATTCCCAAATATGGAACATTCATGGCAAAATGAACAGTGGATTGACTCCTTGAACTGATAATAATATGTATTACACAATTATCTCCAAACCAGTTTAAAGCAACAATCGGCCCGTGTTTGCTGAGGTACAGTTACAATTACACTGTAACTATTTGCACTTCTTTTTACTCTTCTGAATGGCTGCACTTAGGATTCATAAACGAGGAGCACCCATTACACTGATTGTATCTCTTCCTTCACCATGTTAGCAGGATCATTCAGGTTGTCTTGGGGCTGTCGATGTTGTCAGGAGATAACAGCATGGTTAAGATGTTTAGGATACTGAGCGTTCAAAGCGGAGGCCATTGGAGCAGGTTGGCTGATAGTCAACAGGAGAGAGAGATGGCTTTAATTCCCAGGAGTGTCCTTTCAACAAATGACTTCTACCAGTGGCTGTAATGGAAGTTCAATGCACTGCACTAGCGGCCGTATGTGTATTGGAAAGAGCTTTATTGCAAACTGAGGAGCTGCGGGTTTCTAATTTGAGAGACCAGCAAAAGAGAAATGGTGAAAGGAGCAGTGGGGAGAGGTGGTGAAAAGGTGGAAACAGAGGCACGAGAAGGTCTAAAGGCAAAGTGATCCAGGCCATTGGAGAAAACTGTGTAAAGAATAAGGCTAGAGAAGACCCACAGAGGCACTCACGGATTACCGCAACAAGGGCAGCGAAATAGAAAGCTGAATTTGTCATTTATTTTACAAGGAGTACAACACTGCTAGAACTGAAAAATAAAACTGGCATGTCTTTTTGGAGCTGTAAAAGGTGCAGTAACTCTTTCGGTGCAGGGTTACTGCTTTTCCTGGAACATTCTTCAAATGATCACATTTAAAGGCAGCAAGGTGTCTTGGTCGACCAAAATTTGCAGTAGTCAACGAATATAGTCAATTAGTCGACTATTCTGTGAAATTTTAAATTATTTATTTTTACAACAGCAGAAAAAAGAAAGCATGCAGTGAATCATCTTGAGATTGGAGAGTGAATTGCGAGTTTAATCTGCCTTTTTACTCATAAATACACTGTTTACTACTGATTTCTTTATAGATATTTGTAATTGTGTGATGATCTTATCACACTTAATAGGTTTGAGACCCTTTGCATGTTTTTAGTCAGCCAAGAATAACTTTTAATAGTGCCTCTTTAATCTGACATTAAATGGCAATTAGTATGAAGCGAAAGCAATGGTCTATATTGAGTATATAGATGAAAAAAAACTACAGACTTGACTTGAATGAATCCCAAAGTAATGGTGTCTTTGGAAGTCTCTGTGTGACTCACTGTATCCCCACCTCCGTACCACTTTTATAGCCCTAATAAGTGAAGCCTCAGGTGCTACATAGACTTAAAAGTTGAGAGTAGTCTGTGAAATACAATGAAGTCTTTGTTGTGATTTAATTTTTTTTTTATTTATTTATTTTTTCGTAAGAAGCAAGTTTACCTGAGCCCACCTGTTCCCAGAGGACACAGTCAGGGTGAGAATAAAGCAAAGATGTGAAGGAGGAGCGAGATGAAAAGGCCAGTTGTGACAAGCCAAAGGAAGCGAGTGAGACTGAGCAGCAGACAAACAAGAGTCAGAGCCGATCAAGCCTGTATTTGACAGTTAGCTGTGCCTGAATCCATACACTATTTATCGCTGTATATCAGGCAAAGCTGTTAATATGAAACCACACATTTGAATACATTAGCATCTTTTCCCAATGTGCAAATATCAATGCAACTGTATATCTCTACCCCTGAAGTGGAAGCTATTGAATTGTCTGAGCAAACTGAAAACGCGGGCAGCTCATCAGGATAGATCCGCTTATTGTTGGAGAAGCAAGCTGAAAAGGTGCAAATCTCTTTTACTATTCAGTCCATTCAAAACAAACCAATAGGTGATTTTTTTTTTTTTTTTTGTATGACTCTCACAAAGCCTTCGCTCTCACCCGGCATATACCGATACCCATTAATCATGAGCTCTCTTGTATTGTCAGCTCAGTGGCCCCCCCTTTCACCTCTTCATCCCTCCCTCTCTCCCGCCGCCTCCCTCCTCCCATTTTCAGCCTGTCACTTAACAGGCTGTGGCACCATGACAGTGACGTGTGTGCCACTGACTGATGCCCGGCCACACTTCTTCTCGGAAAGGTATTGAAAGTGAGATGGCCACGAGATTGTGTTTTTTTGAAGCCTCTCGTGACACAATGGGGTAAAAAATATCAGCCTATTCAAATAAAAGGATTGTTTGGGTTAGGCCCCTGAGCTGACAATAAGACTTACTGCAACGTGCAATCACCTTCGTGCCATGTGACCGGTGCTATTTTGGTCGTAACGTGTGTGGATAGTGAAAAGTGATGAGTGGATGTTTCCTCTTGTGTCCACAGGCTCGGTGTCCCTCAGCGTGTTCCTGGTCTCGTTAGCGCTGACGGTGTGCGCTGTGTGGCTGGTGGCTCTCTGCGGCGTCTGCGGCTGGTGTCAACGTAAACTGGTGAGTGGACACAAACAAGCGTAACACATGCAGGAGCTGTAGGTGCACAGGGTATTGATTGCAGTGCTGGAACAACAGCTAATAACGCGGTAATGTGAAGGCTGTTTACTGGAAGTCAAAATATGCATTAGGGCTGCGAGATATGCGGAAATCTAATCAAAATGGCAATTAAATGGTCCCAATTAGCAAATGGTAAAGACTGTTATTGTCTTGGCAAACAACAAAAATTATCATGTCTTATTGTTTGTAAAACTGCTAACAATACAGACCAGACCTCTAAAATATCTTGAGGAGCATATGATTCTTGTATAAGTTTAACAGGTCATATTTCAGTTTTCTCTCAAATGTTGAGGCACCCTTGATTTGTTAAAAATGTGAACTTTGAACATAAACAGCAACTTGAATAACAATCGCAACCATTAGTGTTAATAGTGTTAATAACCATTTCAATTGGACAATGATGGTAAAAATAGGCCCACAAAATATCAATAATTTCTTAATGTTACTATGTGGTCTTAAACTAGTTCTGATGAAACTCAAGATCATTCTAAAACTGTTCAGGAAAGATCTTATTTTGTCCTGTTTTACTGACTTTTTAGGTATTGATACTTGTTCAGATGAGTGTCTAGTTTCAGTCTTGATTAGTATCTGGTTTTCAATACCTTTGACAACCCTACATGCCATTTTGAAAATGATTTGGCAGTCCAAGAACAAATAAATCATTTAAAAAATATACAACAATAATAATTTCCAGCTTATAACTTTGCTTAACAAAATAGTCTTTTAATTTTCCGTGGACTATATTGTTAGCACTGTATACATCAGAAAAGTACAGTCCAGGTAGAGGCATTATAAAGCAGGTATCGTTTTAGTACAAGTAGTGACAAAAATGTAGCAATGCAGCCTTACCCCAAACACAGGCATTGTTTGAGGTAAAGCATACACTATGAGGGTGAAAATATCCTTGAAAGCTCTCGTTTAGATGAGATACTCTGTAGTAGTTTTGGGTTATAATTCTGGGCTTGTTATCTTCATTCAACCCTTTGGCACTGATAGCACATTAATTTAACTCATCCATCATAAAGTTACTGGGGGACCCTATTACAAGCAGTAGGACCATCGCCGCATTCAGACTGGTTTAGCCCTGCGTGTACACAATGTTTTGGTGAGGAAAAACCTATCCATCATGCCATTCCGAGTCCACACAGAAAGGCCGTGCACCTTCATGCTGCGTGGCAATAGGACTAATCCCTTTGCCACCGTGCAGCCACTGGATTAAACCACATTCAAAGAGCGATAAGAGCGATGATGAACTGGTATATTTCTGTGCTTACAAATACATGTCGATGCATTCCCTTAATGAATTTTTTGAAGATTGCATTTGATTAATACATGTTTCTTTTGCCTTTCCTTGGCATTTAAAGAACATATTTTTTGTTAACTGTAAAAATGTTCATATGTTTCAGATAAAATACCTACCAGTTTGCACTGTTACGCAAATAAAATGGAACGATGGCCAGTATTTTATCATAAATACAGTATCTGGTGTCAATACAGAATAAAGCAAATACACAAAACACTAATTCTAAAAGTAAATAAGGGATATAGTCATGGTTTGTAAATACTGCATGGTCACACATCAGCAGACAACTTTTACAGAACAGAACAAATTATAAGTTGATATATACTTAAATTTGGTTCCTGAGTTAGATAAGAGGCAATTACTTTCCACTTTCTCCTCAAACATTCCCGAAGCTTCAGACGGCTGTTATAAGTTACTCTGTTGATGCCACTTCTATACCACTGTCTTGTCTATTAGCATTAGACCACTGTATTAATGAAGATGTATGATCGCAGTGAAAAGACTCGGTGGGCAGTGTCTGGGCTCCTTCTTTCACTGGGCTCAGAACCGGCTCGTACATTATGGTTCGCTGATACAGTGTCAGTATCAGTGCAGTCATTGAGGAGAAGCGGCGCACAAAGCCGCCGGCCTGACCTCCGGTAGAGGGCATGTCATCGTGATTATGTGCTTTGAAATGTGATTGATTAAAGGGAGGGACCCAGTCATTAGGCAGACAGTGCAGTGCTGCCCAGTCCCACTCCACTCCACTGACTCCTCTACATTTGCATGCCTTTAAAGGTAATTGATTGCGATTCATCTTGAGCTTGTAAGAACACCGGTCACCTGTTTCAAGTCAATGTCGACACAAGCCCTCTCTTGTCTCTGTTGCTTTGAAACTTCTTGGCAGAAATGAGGGAAGCACTTGTGCTCGAGTGAAAGCACTGTTATTTTAAATAGTAATATCACTTGTTTAGAAGTCAACACGACTCAGTACTCGAGTGAAAGTATGCCGACAAAATATTTAAAGGTATTCTGTACACAACTAAATTATTATGTAAAAGATAGCCGACTTAATATCAAAGGTTTACACACATTTTATTATAGTTAGATTGATTGTTTATTTTCAATGCACAATGATTGCGTCTACAATTAATTACAACCAGAGTCACAGTAACTATTTTTTTGTTAACAGAAAATATGCAATGGAAGTGAAAGAACACAACAAAATCAGTATGTCCAGGATAAAAACAACATGTTGTGTGCTTGTCTCCATGGAGATTGCTAAAGTTTGTGGAACATTTTAGTCAAAACAAGAACCTCTCACTGGAAAAAGAGAATCTTTAAAATGCTCTGTCATTACAATGTTTAAAATTCTGGAATAGAAGCGACTGAAGGCAAAATGAAGTCGACCATAATACATTTTCAAAGAACTACTGAGAGCAGTTCTAAATGTTAAAGATTTTAAGTCCTTCTAACATAAAATAAGCAACAGTTTTGAATCGATTGAATAGATATGACAGTTAGTTTCCTTTACTATGGCAAAGGGTGGAAAAATTGTGTCTTCAAGCCCCCAAATTGTATTTGAACTTCACAACATGTATTTGAGGTCAAGTATCTAATCAATCTTTATATAAAATGAAAAACTATTGTGGAGTCAACATTTCTGTAATTCTGTAAACCTAATAATCAGGATTTTGCCATCATCTGAAATGCTAAATATTTGTTATAATTTTTTATTAAATTAACAAATAATGTAAAATACAATAAAACATATCTTTAAACAATGCTCTGATATCTTTTACATGTATCTGTGTGGTTTTCATTTTCCAAAACCACCTTGACCTTTATATTTTGTGATACTCGGAGGTTAATCCCAGTAACTCCTATAAATAAACTTACACAAGTCTTAGAAACCTAAGTAAAGGAATTGTTTGAAAGTCAATCTGTTGTTACTTTCCATCACTGTTTCTTGAGGTGCAGATGGTCAGGTTCTGTGCTGCACCATATGGCTTATCTCATGTGTTAGCTGAAGCTTACTCATAGATACCATTACAACATACAGTATACAAGCCGGCGGTAAATGATCTGTGTCGATATAACATAACACAAACCCGTGTATTGTTTGCCTCACTGGAACATCCTGTTGTATTTGATATTCCACTTCAAAGTAAATGGAGCGGTGAATGCCTGTGAGCTTCCTGCTGTGGGTGGAGGGAGTTTCAGCACCTTGGAGAGCTCCCCCAGGTCTCTTCGCTGCAAATGGATCTTATTTCAATCCAGTGACAGCAACAGGCAGCCAACACTAGTCCTGGAGTGGCATCTGCTGGCCTTTTGACCCCATACAAGTCAATCTCTCCTACGCACATTTGGAGATGAGGATTTGGCATATTCTTCTGTCATGGCTCACTCATCTCCGCGCTGGTAGGGGGGAGCACGCCATGTCGTTAAGATGTTAATTAGAGCTTTTGAAGTCTTTAGACCACTTACTTTGGGAAAATGTCACTCGCCCACTGGTGCGAGAGCACATTAAACACTGACACTTAATGTACAAAATAACCAAATGTGGCAGAGATAAAGACGGGCGTTTCTTTCTTGTGTAAATGTACTAATAGCATTAAGCTCGAGCGGATTTAGTCAGGTTTAATGGCCAGTTTCCAGATGTAATATTGCAAGATTTCATGAGACCTCTGCGAGCTGTCTGGTTCTTATTCAAATAACTACTGTGGGCTTATGTTTCTTTAAATCCTTTAGACCTATTATGCAAATAAAGGCTTGATAAGGAACAATGAAGTGTAACTTGTCTGGTTGGGTGTCCACCACCTGCTTGTTATTGCTTTAATAAAGCTAAATATGAGTGCGTACTACTTTTATGGACCAGTCTTTTCAAAATCATGTCAATTAAGTTACATACAATTACAAACATATTCTCATCTTGCTAATAATATGTGTTTAATTTATAATGCTGCCATGCATACAAAATAGCTCCTTCTTCAATTGCAACAGAGAAAAAGGTTTTGCTACTGGTAATCAATAACAATCAGATGAACTGCGCATGAGGCATAGCATACGCAGATAAAACAATAGCATTGTGTTCAATACGGCTGATTTGTGTTATTTATTAAACAAATTGTCCCTCTGTGGAATGTGGGCCAATGACCTGTTATGTTTAACCATCCCTCATGACTAATAACCACATATATGTATTTTTCCCTGCTTGACTACATGTTATATAAAGAAATCCGGTTTCACCCAAGCCCTTGATGTGTGTAGTTTTCCACGCTAGTCGTCTATTCCTTCGACGCATGATTAGAATATATACATAGCAGCATTTACATAAAGACGGTTACTTTCAACTCACACAGCGGCCCCCATTATTATCCCATATCATATGTGTATGTATGTGAACGATGTGGGCGTACTGCAGCTCTAAAAGGCGAGCACTCGTCTGAAGTTTTGTCTTTTTTTATATTATTTTAGCTTAGACAGTGTCACTTTTCATAAGTACAGAGGCTGGCCCCGAGCTTCACGTGTCAGTTGCAAGTGGGCCCATGCCAGCTTGAGTTATGATTCATAGGTTAATAGACAAGACATTTTGGGTGACTGTTGCTTTTGGTGTTTTAGCTTTGGCAACCATGCAGCGTAAAGGTTGTGTTTTTTCCATTGTATTTGAAAAAGTCCTCATGTGTTTCCTCCTGGGGCCCACCGCTCCTCCTCCCGTGCTTTTGTTATATGAGCTCACTGAAGTACGCCCAATAATATCACACTACTGTCTGCAACCTCTGTGTCTTCTGCTATTTTGAGATCTGTGAAATCAACCCAGGCTCATTGAACGGTTTACAGTTTCTTGGAGCATGTTGTGTGGTGCAGCAGCCACAGTCTTACTTTGTTGGTTTTTGTCGCTGCTGCTGCTGATTATTTGTTTATGGGTTGTCAACTCAGCTCAAACTGTAACATTTTAATTACGGTGTTTATGAATGGACCACAGAACAAACAATTAGTTGTGTATTGACATAAAAGTATTCTTGTTTTTGTAGAAGGTTCCTAACCATTCCAAGACAGGGCAAAAGATACTAACACGGAGTCATTGGGTTTTTAAATAATAGTAGTCTGTAACGTTGAGCTGTGAAGCTTCAGTTTAAAGCTATGGTAACACTATGGTAACCTTATTGGTTACCTATTTGTCATTCATGAGCGCTTAGCTTGTACAGTTACCAAAGCTACTCATTGTTTTCAATTTGTTTGTTTAATTTAACACTATTCTTGTTGATCATAAGATTTCTTATGATCGCAGATTTATTTGAAACTTATGTTGAGCTCTGTGTTGATTGCTGTTGCAACATTCTGCTTTCTCATTTAGTGAATATGTTTTGTGAAAAGGCAGCAAATACAACTTAAAGGACAACTTACATTTTAAAATTCAAAGACATCAAACAACAGTTTTAAAAAGTGCATAGTTCCAGCATGAAGAATGTAAATGATGAATACTGGCAAGGGACAAATCAATCTGTTGAACTAGAACATTATTACTACTAATAATGTAGAGTAGAGGTAGTCAAAGTGATGAGGTTAATCAATAATCGTGATTATTCAGATACAGATTCTGACAACTTTATTATTCCCATCAGGGGCAGTTTGAGCACACAATGGAGTGATTCTGAACAAAGATGAGCTTTGAGGTCAGGAAATAATATCCAATAAAAAAGACAATTCAATTCTAGAATTTAGTTCTTTTTATTAGAATTTACTTTAAAGGTGAATAGAAGTAGGGACGAAAGATTTCAGATACCTATTTGTTTTTAAAAAGGAACAACATAGCGACTGCCTGAGGGAAGTGAACAAAACTCACTTTTGGTTCTGTGAGCCAAGAATCCCACTGGATTTTTGTTCTTGTTTTTTTGTTTTTTTCAGGTCACTATATAATTGTATTTTAGAAGCAAAAATAAGTATTTTTACTTCAATCTATACACCAATTATACATCTAAATGCAAACAACTTTTTTACCTGCTGTTTTTGTCACATTAATATAAAGCAATATAAAGCAGGTCACAAACTTGAGGAATAGAGTACAGTGATCCCTCGCTATATCGCGCTTCATCTTTCACGGCTTCGCTGCTTCACGGATTTTTTTACAGTGCGGATATTTTTACAGTGCATCTACCGAACTACAGCGCACGGCACAAGAACGGGACCCTTTGACGAGTCGTTCATTGCAGTTCTCAAATATAATCGAAGGTGGCATATCCGTTTATAGAAATCTTCTTGCTCAGAAAAAGAAAGAGCGCCAACAACTACCCATAACCTGCGCCTTCAGTAGAGACAGACACTACAGCGGAGCGGAGTCAGGACCAAGAGGCACAGCTGGGACATACGCGTGAAATACGCCAGTGACAATGTTTCCAACCTTGTATTACTATATTAAAATTATTGTTTTAAACAAATTTTGGGCTTTAAAACAGGTTTTGGTTTTTGGTTTCATTCCATAGTTCAGTATTGCATTGTAAAATAATAAAAAATAAAGCTGTGACTACTTCACGGATTTCACTTTTCGCGTGTTATTTTTGGAACGCAACTCCCGTGATAAACGAAGGATCACTGTAATTATAACCAGACTCATAATCAGAAAAATTGTTTGTGAACAAAATTCATAAACTAGGAACTTGCTTAGGTGATATGGTTCAACATGAAACAAACAAGATGTGAAATAGTGAAATAGAGTTGAACTATGGAAATGAAAGAAAATGAAATATTTCACTGTTATTTAGTCTCAGTGACTGTGAGTGAATATGTATATATATCTTTAAATATAGATCTTGACTATCTAAATGGCAGAAAATAAATTAAAGCATACATTTAAAAATGACTTTTGCACCTTTATTTCAAAACTAAAAGCAGGGAGGAACAGCCACTATAGATCGGTCCCTGCTTGTGAGACTCCCGTGGTGTTGCAGGGCTGAGTGGTGTCAGCGGGGGCTCTTGTTGAGACGTTGGGTGGGATTTTGAGATATGAAAGGTGGTGCCGCTAACATCTGTTTGAGCAGCAGTTTGTGTTTGGCATTCGGAAAGCCTCAGCAGCCTGACTCCTGTGAGCCGCGTGCCGTTTGATCCGTGACAGAGCTCTGAGAAGATTGGCCCTGACCGAAATTTCACCGCCTGATTCAACCCACCTCAGACTGTTATCAACAACTGTCAGCGTTTTGGATGATTTATGGGATAGTACTAGGACTAAAAACTACCGTAATGATACTTTTACATCACACAAGAATCAATAAGTGTCGTTTGAAATGAAAAAAATATATACACACTTCTGGTATCAATATCAGTGGTATTGATAAAATTAAAAGTATTACATAGTAAAATGTATGTTTTGAAGTACCTGCTGAAAAATGTACGTCTAGGGTAAAAAGTAAAAGTATTTCACACAGATTTTAAGAACTGTTGACATGTTCAATTTAGTGATTTTAATAAAGACTTGTGCTCTCCAGTTAATTTCCTAATTTTTATTGATTTTTTTGTTGTGTATTGCGATTGTGATTAGATTTGCAATTTATATTAGGACTCTGTTAAAAGTTCATATTTTAAACGCGCCCATGACAGAAGACTGAAATAGATATGGGAACTGACAAACTAATAAAAAGATGCTTTTTTTCTCTAAACTAAAGGGTTAACTGTTTTAACTCAGAATAAAACTGGATACTTTGTTATTTTTGGAGGAAATTACGACACTTCAAAAATTGCACAGTCTTTGCTCATAGCGTACATTAAAATTGTGATTTTGATTTGATTGTGGTTAATCTTGCAGGTCTACAGCTGAGGCTTGAACTCAAAATTCTCAGGCAGGATGTCACCATGAACGTGCTAAATGTAACAGTTAAAACACTAAAAACACATGAAAAGTGCATTCTACTTTTTCGTCCAGGTAAAAAATGTAATGGAGTAGAAAGTACAGAAACTTACTCTCAAATGTAAGTTAAAGAAAAAAGTATCCACGATAAATCTCTTTTGGAATTCTTATCATATACCAACAAAACACAAACTTCCAAAAACGTCCTCAAACTTGCTCACTCCTTTTCTCCGAGCACTGATCGTCTTCTACCTTGTCTCAGAAACCACTGACGTGCAAAGTTCAAGGTTTATGGACCAGACCTTTATTTCCTCGTCAAGTTGTGTTTTATAGATCATAAACTTAGCGAGGAAAGTCAAGTTTTGGGCATACGAACGGTTTATAAATGAAACCCCTGATACTTAAGTGAAGTACTTTTATTTTGTACTTTCCACAACTTATCAATATAACTGACACCTACAATACTTAAATATATATACAAATAATCCTGATTGTAACATAAAGAATTGTCCACTTAATTCTTGAAAGTCATTTTTGAAATGTATTATTAAGGTTGATCCAAGAAAAGTGATTAACTTCACTTCACAAAATATTTTACTTTGAGAGTTCACATCCAGTGTATCAACCAAACAATTACCAAAGCACTTTTCCACATTCATTCTTCTGCTGTATATCTTACAAAGCTTCAATTATTAGGGTTTTAAGCTGTCACATTTAAGTGGCAGGTGCGCTGTGGGAAAGCGCTCTGTGTAAATTTAACGGCAGGTAAAAAAATGTTTTGACAGTCTCTAAAGGTGCGTGATTGCTTGATTATTTAGCAGTGGACAGGCGTTTAATGGTGCACTCCTTTCTAATTACAGCGTGATGTGGGTAATATTGAGCGAGCATGTAGACTCTTGCTGCCTGCTAATTCACAGCAAACAAACAGCTGGGATCCACACTGCAAACGCCGACAGTCACGGAGAGAAAAGGAGTCTCACCACAGGCCACTTTCTCTCGCTTATCTGCTTCAATAAACGACTCCATTCAGTTTAAACCAGCACGAGAGATAGCGAGGTTTTGTCTTGTGCTGTTTTCTTCGTCTCCACCGAAATAATTGAAAACGTATGAAGAAGGTATGGTTATAAAAACAGATGATCGCTGTCTAAATGAATTATGCATCGCTCTTACTTAGACACAAGTTTTTTTAAAGGTTGTTTTGCATTATTCATCGCTGCCCAACACCGGGTTGTGGTACATTTATTGCACACGGACAGAGATGTGGCTGCCCTGCTGCTCCAGCTTCAGCCTCACCAACTTCAACCGCAGTGACGCAGCGGCATTAGCACAATCTTACATGCAAGGGGGTGAGGAGTTTTGCCCAAGGACACAACAGCAGTATAAACCCGAGAGAGCTGGATTCTGAGGCCATAGGTTGCGTTCAAGTGACATAATTTGAGAACTTGTCCAATCTGCTCTTAAAAATGTTTTATTCGTCCATTTAATCCACTTCATCCATAGATTTCTCTGGGACTTTTCTTAAAATGCATTTTTCTCCCCTCAGGATATAAAGATCATCACTTAAAGTAGCTCCTACACAAACCAAACTGTACAACCTGGGACTCAAGATTTTGACGAAAAGTACAAAAAGGATTTTTTGATATCTAACCCTAAAACTGATTGATTGAAGTTTGAGGTGAAATTTGAATTTTTAGGACAATTTTCAGTCCAATCTAGTTTACTTAAAAATTAAACAAGAAATCCAAAATCCCCTCTGTGCATATTTATGTGTATAAAATGAACCAAGAAATTTAAACCTGATTCAGTTCATTTTTCAGGTTAATATGTTCCAAATATGTGCATTTTTAGTCATTTTTACACATAAAATACCTTATTTCTACATGAAAACATGACATGATGAAAAACTTGTAATATATTTTTTTTCTTACATTTATGTGAGTAAACTACAGGAGAAATTTCCTGTTCACCTGTAGTGTCTCACCTTAAGTCCAAATTCTAAGGTGGAATTCGCTGTTTAACTCAGATTTCAGATTTGTTGACCTGGTTTATGGTAAATTTCTCTGTATTTACTAAGCACGTCCACTTGAAACAGAAACTGCATGGCACAAAGTTCAACGTCTTCTCTGTCAGAACAAATAAACAAAAGTTAAATCATTTTTTTCACTGCAGCCTCACAAAGTGGTGCCATTATTCAACCCCAAAGGCGTGATTGTTGTCAGCTGAAAGGACTTTAAGACATAAGATTGATATGGCAAGTTTGTGGTGCCAATTTCAAACAAATAATAATGACATGCTTGAAAGTTTGTGGATTTCTAGTTTAAGTAAAAAAGTGAAATTTAAACTGCTAAACTAAGAATAATTTAAGAACACGCCTGTCTGTAAAGGTATACTACATAATGACCGCATTTGCAAGACAGAACATTTTGTAATACTTGTAACAGCAAGATTAAGTAGTTTTAAACTCAATCTATAGTTTCATTTAAACTTTATTTTTTCATTCAGAAAGTCAATTTTGCAAAGCTGGTCACGAACTTGAGCAATCATAACATGTTAGACAATGGGAATGAAAGAAAATGTATGATTTTACTGTTGTTTTGCTCAGTAATTGCGAATAATTGTTAAATTGTGATGTTTTTTCTCACAGTACAATTCAATTCTTTCACCACTTTTGTTACTCTTGGCTCATTGAGAAAAACCCCCAAAACATTTATTCTTTCCAATTCAAATTTAAATAAGGATTGATGATACTTTATTTGGGTTAGGGGAAAAGAACATGCACAATAAGACGGAGTGCGTGTCTTCATGTCTACCTTTTCTCATTCATCTGCTCCAGTAAACTGCTGTTATATCACTCGACCGAAGCTCTACCGGGAGTTGGACCGGTTTTTCGCACTTTTAGTAAACTCATAATTCGCCCATTGTACTGACTGGAGCTATTATGAACCGGTGGCTCTGATCCAGGCACGGATGAATACGGTAATCATGTGAAAGCCTTTGTTGTGGTTGGTGTAAATTAGATTTAAGTGTTTGGAGGGTGTTGGAGTGGAAGCTGAGAGAGGAAACGTTCTTGTTCTTTTATTGGTTTGGATTAATCTTTCCTTGGGGCATCCATGAGTCTCTTCACGCTTTGATTTTTTACGTTTTATACCTATGAAATTTCACATTTGTGCCGTGAAAAAAAACAAGATATGGATACTCTGGGAATATTGTCAGTGAGGCAAGATACTAGTTTGAAGATGTACTGAGGAGGAATTGTGTGATTTCTGGTTGAAGTGAAAGCAGACATGGTAGATGTGAGGAGAAGAGTGAAGGAGATAAGATTAAGGACACCCAAAGGAAAAAATATGTATTATTCATCACAAAGATTGAATGCAAATGTTACCCACTGTATTTAATATACAATGACAGAAGGTTCATTACTAATTATGGCTGGGATACATGGAAATTCAATCATGCTCTGATTCATATTTAGATTTTATCATCAAATGGTCACGAGTCAGACATGGTGACAGGTGGATTTAACCAATCACAATCAAGTGTGAACTCTTTGAAGAAGCAGATGGATGGATTTCTCAAATGGATTATGAATATATTAACCACATGTTAATGACAAAAACAGACACAAAAACATTAAACATTTCATGGTGATTATTCCAAAGTATGTGAAAATGTCAGTTTATAAAATGTAAAAGACAAATATGCATTCTGTATTGTTATTGGCCTTGAAAAATTCTCTTAAGCACCTATAATTTGACAAAAAATAAAAATACTTTTTGTCATGCTGGTGTTTTCTACAACAGGAATTGACTTTGGACTCCATCTACTGGCTGCAGAGGGAATTACCATAGGGGAGCTAAACAAATGCTAGCTTGCCTCCAACATGCTAATGCAGCACACACACTGATCATGAGTTCACTGTAGAAATGCTCAGGACAAGTCTGCCGATGATTTAATGACTTAAAAATAGAGCAGAACATCTCGTAGCTCGACATCACAGATCTGGGAAATTCAGAATGGAGGTTTTTGATTCTCGGAAAATACTTTTTTAACAGGATTCATCAAACTAACCAGCTGTGTTTTTGATGAGGGAACAATGTTATAACGTGGTTAAAAGTCAGTTCTATATAATATGTGTCCTTTTAAGACATTCGTTCTGTCTTACTAGTTGTAACTTTGTTATTACTAATCATGAACACGTCTTGAACAATGATGTTCATGCCCAGTGCTATTTTTGTAAATGGATTTAAGTCTCAGCAAGGAAATGTTTGCACAAGTTGACAGACAAACATTATTTAGGAAACCTAAGTGACAGCTGGTTGAGAATTTTAACAGGAGTAATGAGCCAATTATTAAACAGTATTTTAAATAAAACAACAACATTTGATGATACCTGTCAGGCACAGCGTTCTCTCCATATGTTGCTCTTGTGAATGAACAGGTGCAAAGTGATGGGCTTGAATGCTCGGAGTGAGGGACTTACATGTGGGTGTATTTGTGTGTGTTCTGTGGCTAATTGTGTGTACATTTCCATGTGTACTTTGTGTGCGTCGTTCTGAGAACATGAGCTGAGTGGAAGCCATTGAGGAGCCGTCTTGTTTTGCACAGTGCTCCCTCTGGGTCCCTCTGTCAGTCAAGAGCTTTCTCAACGTCAACACCTGTCCCTCTGCTCCTTCTTCTCCACGCCTTTACCTTCACCATCTGTTCATTTTTTCCCGTGAATTTGATTTCTTTTTTCGGGCTCAACTTGAAAATGGCGCAATGCTTTTGAATATTCCATGTGCATCCTTTGATCGACTCATGTTTGGATGCCTTGTTATCTCAAATTAATTAGGGAACGGTCTAACTCAAAATAATTGTAATGATTTCACTGTGTGGATCAACAGTAGCGCTCTTGGTACGCACAATACTGGAGGAATTTTGTGTAAATCTTGCTGTCATTGTATTTCTGGGTTGTCAAACAAATGAATAATAAAAAAAACAAAAAACAGATATTATATGTTTGGTATTGTGTTAAATTGCAGCAACTGAACACGTTGTCTTAAGGATCAATGAAGTATTCTAGTTATATTTTTGTTATTGATTATTCTTTTGAGTCATTGATTAGTTGTGTAGAGAGTGAATTGCTTATGAATGTAAGATTTTCACTCTGGCGAAGCTTGATGCTGTGATGGAGTATATTTACAGACAAAATAGGTTTTTCATCAAAAACACAAAATGTTCATGTTTCCTTTGTCATTTTGATGTAATTTCTACTCTGTCTGGGTCATAACTCCTCTTGTCTCAGCACATGGCTTGCTTTGAAGTCTGTGTAAAGTTCACATAACAATTATGTGATCATTAAATTAATTGATGATGATCTCAATAATCGATTAGTTGTGATAAATCGATTAACTTGTTTCAGACCTACAGGTATCGATACTGATTTAGGTTGAGTAAGGTGAACCTTTCCGGAGTAGTTTTAGAAAGCAATCTTTAAAAGAATAAGACTACATGATATATTAAAGAAAGCACTATTGTTTTATGTTTAACATTACATCATATTGTGTTAAAATAAAATGTTTTGATCTTCTCTATGGCAAATATCTAGTATTGAATCTGCACATATCGAAATTGAGCTAGAAATGTTATTATTGTGCCTATAAGACCTACCACTGCAGGCACAGTAACATCCTGTCACTGTGGCTGACTTACTCACTGATAGGATGCACCATTTTATTTATATCTTTTTTTGCAGTGCATTTAGCTTCCCCAGAAATTGCATTGGCATGTAATATCTTTTATATCCTTGATATGAGCTTTCACTGTGGATGGACTGTCATTACATTTATTTATCATGCATGTCAAGCTGTGAGAACATACTTGGACCTGCCTACAGCACCCCATAAAAGATGCTGAATGGTTTCTCAACACATTTCCGTGACGCTGTCGGTACATACCGTGTCTATCTGGACTAGAGCTGGTCCATAAACCACATCTACACATAGACGCTGTTTAACTAGTCGCTGCTATCAGATCTGTGTTTGTTCATTTGTGGCACAGTCTGTTTCAGGTGATTGTTCAATAGGAAAGCTGCTTTGTCGCTGTGTCTGCAGATGAATATTGTTTTATGGGCTTTATCGTTTCAGTCCAGAGTGGATGTTGTCAACTGTCGCGTGTGACAGTTCCAACAGTGGTCAGGGGTGTTTTTCATTCAGCAAAACAAGGAAATGTGAAATAGATGAGTTTTTGTCAAGGTGTAACAGAGGTATCAGTGGCCTACAAAATGGAGCACAGGCTCGATCATTACTGTAACGTTGCTTGTGTTTGCTAAACCGAAAACGTATGAAATAAACAGTTTTTGGCTTGAAATTTCTTTTTTTTTTCCATCTTCACTTAACATGTCTTTTATTTTATGACAAACAATAATTAACAGAGAACATCTTTGCCTTAAGTTACGTTTTTTGTTTTAGCTGCTGTCATGGAAAGCGCATTAAACACTGTCATAGTAAACCTCCTGTTTGTGGATCACTTTCTTGCTTGGCATTTGTACGGCATGAATCTGACGCAGTTCACAATGATGGAAATGTAGCCACTATTCAGTCACCGCCGTTTGAATTATATTTTATTTTGGCCATATTCGCCTCAAGGTTGAGTGGCACACTTTGCATTTCTATCTATAGTTACTGCATACATTATAAAATAGATCTGACTCACTTCTTGCACAAATGGTGAGTTCTTCTTGGTTTTCTCTAGGCTATCCTGCAATAGTATTTCCGGATTGTATTACTCATCTGTGCTTTCTTCAGCTCAGATCAACCTGACTGTCTTCACTGGATAAATACAGTAAAAATGTGTGTCTGGTCTGACTAAGAGATGACAGGTGTTATAGCCCCTGTCGTACATATTGCTCATATCCAACCGTGTCCACGCTGTCAGGAGCACATTAATCATAGTAATATTTCTGCTTTATTACGTGGCATTAACATCTTTGTGTTGATCGTGGCTATATCACAGCTTTTCGAAGTTTTACAACACTTGTTTTATAGTTCTTCAATCACAACTCGAGTGAACTATGCCTCACTTTTGGACAGATTTGCGACTCTGAGCCAAAAGTGTGACTCCGCATGACTATAAACACCCGTTACTTATTCCCAAGCCCGACCATCCCTGCGGTGAAGCCTTCTGACATGGCTGCAGCGTTCGCCCTGAGCCCCATGCATAATCACGCTCCAACCTGGGATCTCCAATTTGCGGACCGCCCCTGTGCCCAACAAGCCCCTGACAGGATCTCGCTCTTCAGCCAAGCTCCGATCCAATTTTCCAGACCGCGATGGCAGCTCTGCGCCGCGTCCTCCCACTCATTTCCTGCAATAGAAAAATCTTCCTCTGCTAGACTTGTATCCCAATGAGGAATTTATGTTTTTTTGTGTGGCTTTATACCTTGATACCTAATCCCGCCCCTCAAAGTGTCAATAGAGATTACCTGCTCTGTAACACATGTGAAACACCTCTATATGTAATGAGCTTTTCCAGTCGACCGCAGCCTTCAAAATTGCCATTATTTCCATGGTTACGGCAGGTCACGCTCTAGCTATTTAAAATCACGGCTTGGTGCAAGACTTTCGAGGCGTTTCTCTCCAATGGATTACCTTAAAGAGGCAATTGCCATGTAAATCTGAAGGGTGGTAAGAATGATAACGGTAGATGGCTCTCAACAGCAGATTTGATTTGACTTTGATGAGTGTAATCAGGAGACCATCAGGTAAAGGGCTGATGTTCCCAGGTAATGAGAGAGGCGCGCACGCTTTATGTTATTGTAGCAAAAACACGGCTCCAAAGGACAAGTCTGGAGCTAACCTTTTGTATGTGTGTGTTTTTGGCTAAAGGGGAAGAGGAACAAGCCAGGAGTGGAGACAGCAGACACTCCAGACTCCGCACGTGGGCGAGGGGAGAAGAAAGCCATCAAGTAAGTGCCTGGTAACTAGTCAGGGGGCATCATGATCTGCTCATAATGAACTGCATTCGCTTGAGTCACTTCACAAATTCACCACAGAATGAGGCCTGTTTATTTTTGAAAAGGACACAGTGAAAAAGGAAACTGCTTTATCAACAATCAAGGAGGAGTAAGTGGAATGACAATACTGAGAGGAACAGATTAAAGGAGCACTATGGAGGTTTTCGGGAGGAGGTTTTGCCACTTGCTTGTAATAATTTGGCTTTATCTGGAACCTTTACCTTCCATTTTTTATTTTTTATTGCTAACATAAAATACAGAAAGGCTATAGTTATAATATTTGCACAACTGACCAGACATAATATAAGTTGATAGACAGACCTGCACCAATGTGTCAGTACATTTTGCTTGCAATGTTAAAGATTCAGTCCAATAAGCAACTATTCTACTTTAATCAAGGGGACTGTGGGCAATTATTATTGTTGTACACAATCCAACAACACAAGGTTAGTTGTTAGTAGGAGGTAAATGTTCAGTCCAAGCGATTATATCTTACAATAGAAACAAATCCACAAACAAATACTGTTTTGGCCTACACCAAAATGATGTATTTTCAGGAGAATTGTGAAAAAGCATTCAACAATTATTTCTGTTAAACCAATAATAACTGTACACCAAAACATAATCTCAACATAGAAATATAGAAAAGTTCCACTTACTTCTCCTTAACCATAAAGTTAGTGCTGTAATCAGTGTTCTCCCAATCTGCATCATCTTATTTTACCTTCAATGTTCTTGGCTGAAGGGTGTCCACTTATCTTGCTGCTGCCAGGCCAGGTCTCCATGTGTGGCCTTTAGCTGCTGCACTTCAAACTACGTACAATCTTGTAAATAAATTGGGATTTCGAAACGTATTAAGGGTTTTTAAACTCACATTTTTTGCAGATTAAGATTTTTTCTGTTCTGATAAATTGAGGGTGTAGGGTCAGCAGCAGAAATGTCAGCTTTGTACTGCTAAGCTTCAGACTAATAACCTGCTCATCACTTCTCTTCTTTAGCCCGCTGTGTCTCTGCTACTTTGCCAGTATTGGTGTCCCCTTTGGTTCTGTGCACAGGTGGTTTGAGCTCTGTTCTTTCTATGTGAATGTGATTTCTGACAGTGGCTTCATTTAAACATTTTCCTTCTCACTGGCCACAACACTTTACATTTATGCTTTTGACTGTCTCTCTGTGCATTGCTTCTCTCTCCTGTGGTTTGACTATTGTGTGACTTGAATGACACTTCTGACTTTCTTCCTGCCTTGTGGTTTCCATGCATTTTCTCTGCTCGCACCCAGAATGGAGACCAAACATCTTCCTATAATGTGTTTAACAAGTGCTGCTGTGCTGTCACCACCAGCTCACGCTGATGTATTCATTAGATTATGATTATTATTCCTCCTTTCTGTTCTTTCTCTTGCGTCTTTTCACCAGCAGCTTGCTTTCTAAAGAGCTTTTGTGAATGCCTTTTTTCCAGACTTTCCCTTTTTATTTGTAAATGAAACTTCTAATATGCAAACACTAGGCAGAATGTTTTGGACTGTTATGTATAATGTCTGCGGTAACACAGCCATCGCCGGTGTGTCCTCCGGGTGGGTGGATTGTTGCTCTCACCTTTCTCTCTCTTTGGTCACAGTGATCTTGACAGAGACTTTTGGAATAACAATGACAGCAGCACAGTGCAGCAGAGGTGGAGCTCCTATCCGCCCAAGGAGTTCGTACTAAACATTTCTCCCTATGCCCCATATGGAGATCCTCGCCTCACACTCAAGTGAGTCTGGTCTGGTCTGGTAAGACACAATCCCGCTGTGCAGGGCTGTAAAGAGCAGGAGCACGTCACTGACTTCACACATCCCTCTGAGCGAGCCACTCAAGCAGCTCTTTCAACTCAACCCTTGGCAAAGAACTCTGACAGGCTGACAGTTAAAGTAATCTACCTTCAGTATCTGGATTATTAAGGAGTGATTTCTGAATGAAGAAATTCAGATGTAAAATTGGACGTGCAGAGTGTAGAGCACTCATAATACTGTTACATAATGTATGTGTCCATCAACAATAACCACAACAATAACATGCCACTTCATACGCACTGGAGGGCATGGCCCATATTCATGATTACTCATAATCTTCTGGAGCCAAGAAAATGTCACAGGCACACATTAGCACGTCCCCAGCACAGCCCAAGCACTGTGACTGTGGCGTGGAGTGGCCCAAACTCTGCAGGGAAGATCCTGCTCCCTCGCCACGCTCTCATCACCTTTTAATCAACTGCCACCTGCTCCTTACAGACCTGCTGGTCCCACTAACTTCTAACCTCTAACCTCACACCTCTCTCCCATGGGTTGTAACCATGGAGACGGACAACCCTCATATTTCCACCTTAAAGACATTTAACCCTCTCTTTGTGTTTGTGTCCTACTTTGTGAAGCACTAATATGTTCTGGAGGGTTGACCGTTGCACACGTTGCAGTGTGTGTGTGACATGTGGCTTCTGCCTAATCTTTAATGTATCCTGCTCGAACACCAGCACTTGAACTGTGTCCATCATTAAAAGATAAGGTGTTTTACTTGATGCGAGTCATTTTTTACTCACTGGGCACCTGAATCCAATAAAGCAGGAGCAAGGTCAAAGCTATCTCCCGTTGGCTCTGAGGCCTCGAAGCCCAGACACAGAGTGGCCAGTGTTAGTCTGATAAACTGCCTAATAACTGCTCATGGAGTGCTGAGGGTGCTGGTTAAATTGCCCGGAGAAAGGCGGGTGCTGCAGCGTGTTTGTGAGTGCCATGGATATATGGATTACTGTCTGGAAACTCTGCCTTAAGATGATGGCTGCTGATCTGGGGAAATAAGACAAGTTGTTTTGAGAAGTCCATTTTTCATGGAACCCTCCAGATTGCCATTCATAACTAAGCAGCCATTTTTCCTGTCCACTCCAGCACGGGCAAATAAATTACCCTTACTAAAGTAAACACTCTTGTTATCACAGGTGTTTAGACTCATATTTTAAAATCACTTTTTAATGACAGCCAAAGAGAGATGACTCATGACTCCAGTGCCACATTACAAACCAGGAGGAATCTGGGAGAACATTTCCCCTCCACATCAGCAGCTTTCAATTTCTCAAAAGTGGGCCTCATTTATCTCAGAGGGTCAATAGACTTTTACAATCAATCCCCTTAATACAAAATGTGCTTAAAAGGTGAAATAGTTTATTAATCCTTGGCATGGCACTAAAATTCAAATATAATTGACAATAATAGAAGCAGTGGTTATTGAAAATGATGCAGCTGCACATTGTATCCCACAGATACCTTAGGTTGTAAATACCTGTAAATAATTCACATAATTTACGTCCCTTTTCATTTCTGTCCCCCCCTCCCTCTCCTCTGTGGTTCTGAGTTCACCTTGTACCTGCTCGATAAATGAGGCCCATGTCTCCAGTGTTGACCGTTGCTCCTGCCGTGTCATCTGTGCTGTTGTTGTGATTGATGACTTATCCAAATGTACTGTCAGGTCAATTGGTCAGAATTAAATGTGAGAGGTGACCTTCAGAAGCACGGTGATGCGATCCCGACAAAGCCCTTTTTATCTGGCCAATCCAGCACTCAAACAGTGTCATGTGAGCCCTGTCACTCTCGCAGCAGTGTTCTGCATATCAATGCAGCGTGCTCATGTCACCAGAGGGCACTACTGTGCTTCATTTTGGCTGCTTTGAAACTGACATTTCAAGCACTTTTAGGAAGAACTTTAGTGTGACTGGTCATAAATATAGCCAGTGTCAGATTGGTTTTTTGAGTTTTACTACCTTAACCCATGACTTCATACTATCATTTCACTCCTACTGACTTTAATAGGTGAGCACATCTTGACTTATTACATCTAAAAATAGAAAGTCATCAATGCTTTACAGGGCATTTAACTCACTGTGTCACTTTGGATGACTTTCAGAAGGAGTTGAATATTTGCTCCAAGCTTATGCCCCTTCAGCAAACCCTCTTCAGGCACTTCTGGCTGGTTTTTCATCCTGTACAGAGTCTTTTTCAATGGAACTGTTATATATCCTGTTTGTTTTGACTCCACGGCTGTGGACGATGTTATCTCAACCTGCTCCGTCCCGCCTCCTTGTGATTTCTGAATGTTTTTTGTGTTTATTGTTCTGTTCCCTGACACTTTCTGGTCTCTTTCTACTGTTTCTCTTGTCCCTTGCACTCCGTGGGGTGCCCTGTGTTTCTCAGTGGGGCGGTGTCGGGGGGTCAGAAGGGGGCTGCGACAGGGCATGGGGATGAAGGGGTGGGTCCTTATCGCAGCGACAGCGTGAGGAGCATGTCTGAAGGACCCAAGGTCGGGAGGTGGCAAAGCGTTCATGGAGAGAGAGTACGACCAAACAAGTGAGTATGACAACGTGCTTACAACACTTACAGCAGTAGCATCAGCAGGTATGAGTAATCGAACAAGTCTTGGTGCAAGCCTTTGTAACCCTGGACATCGATGTTTTTTGTTTTTGACATCTGCACTTTATTATGCATAAAGAGCTGCCTTAACAAGTGCATTTCTCTACTATGTTATTAAAAATGTATACTTTACCTTATTATCAAATTGCAAAGAATTTTCACTACAAAATACACTTACATTCTTTTGCGCAATATTCTCTTCAAAGCGAGATCCTAAAATATATTCCCTGTGAGGAGCAGATAAATAGTTTTTAACATTTGTCCATTATTATTAGCTGCTCTACTTTGGTGATGCAGTAAATCATCTTTGAAATTACGATTATGGAATTGAACTTGCAGCGCCCTCCAGCTTTGAGTCTGTGGCCTTGTGGTCTGTGTCTGCATAAACACCGATCGAAGTGTGACAAAATGTGAACTCCTGAGCAAGTAACTAGGGCCTTATTGCACCTTCAGCTGACACAGCCGCTCCAGCTGCACACAAAAAGCCAACTGCAAAAACTGATTTATTCATGCAAAGAACTGCACTGCCCGCAATGTAGATAAAAAATAAAGTAACAAAAATAGTCCAGTTTTCTCTAACAGAGTGAAAGAGTGCATCACCACCTGCCTGCAACTCGGCCAGCCCTTTGATTAACATTTCAACAATTAAAACGTGCACAGCGTGACAGGCTCTAACAGTATGACATGATTTACCATCTATATTCAGTGCAGTGTAAACGAGGCGGTTCATTTTCAACTCCGGGTGAATTTTTGCACCTTCCTTTAGCACCTCTCGCATGTGATTTCTTCCTCCACATCACATTTACGATCATCACTACCTCACTTCTCATTCTCTCCTCTTTCTTTTTTGCCCCGTCTATAATTGGAATCTATTTCAGGCCATTCTAAGTGTCTCTTGTGTGTGTCTCACACCCCATTTTGCCTCTCCTCCATCATCACCCTGTCTCTCTCTCGCTTTCTCTCCAAACTGTTCATGTTTTTATGTTTCAGCACACCTTACATCCTTCTTTAAACATGCCACATATCGGGCTGAAAACATTACATCATGGTGTTAAGAGATGGAGTGATGCAAAGAGGGGAAAGCTGCACTTAACAGAAGCTCTCTCTCATGACCCAATTCTCCAAGTCTGGGTTACTCTGTGGACTCTCGGAGCCGGATATATTTAGAGACAAGCTAAAATAAAAACAACCGGCAGCCAGGTTCCCACGAATGCAAGTATGTCAGGCCTTAAGCATCCCGAAACTTGATCAAATAGAGTATGAGACAGTTTTTTACAAAGGGGAGTGGAGACAGGGAGGGAGGAGATGGACTTGGTTGGCTGTGGAGACTTCTCCCAAGAGGTGGCATGTGTTTAAAAGACTAAGAGAGAAATGAGATGATTCTGTCAGACATGGAAACTGACAAGTCTAGGCAATGGGCATCTCTCGTCAAACTAAGAAAACAGTGTCAGGTAGAACCGGGAGCAGCAAGACTAAAGCCCCCAAGCCTCGAGGTCATGTGAACCTTCGACCTTTGCCCTTGCGAAAATCTCAGGCCACTGCTCAAACTCGGAAACAGGCCAGCAGTGCGACCCCAACCCACGAGCAATACATGGGACAGAGCGACCACCAAGACTGCACCGTCTACTGTTACTTCTGCTACTGCTGCTACTGCTGTTGTGTCACTGTGCTGTCTGCCTGTCTCCTCTCGCTCTTGTCTCCTTCTCCAAACCCCACTTCCTCTTCTCCATCTACTTCCTGTCCGGACTCGTGTTTGAACCTGACCTCTCCTCCAGTGCCGCCATGTTTGATCTCACCTGATTCTTTGTCTCTTTCCGGCTCTCCCGAATGCTCCACTCCGGATGTCTCGTCGTCGTTCGTCGTCTCCCTGCGTCACCCTCTCCTCTGCCGGCCCTGGCTCTCCGCACGCTCCCTGTCCTCCTTGCTCCTGTGCCCTCCCAGTTTCGGTGACCAAGTTTTGTCCTACACGTCCACGTTAGACCACATCCCCACTCGACCCAGGACGCTCCTACGTCAGCAAAGCCTCCAACAGCCGCTCATACACCCGTCCAGCCACTCCAGCCTGGGACAACCGCCAACGACGTCCCAGAGTTTAGGACAGTTACACACGACGCCACAAGGGGACGCTGCGGGCAGAGGAGCGGGTGGGACGGGCGCTGGGGGAGGAAAAGGGGGAGGAGGTGAAGGCGGGGGCACAGGTGGCAGAGGTGTGCCTCGGGGGGCAAGGGGCAGTGCGGCCACGACTGGAGCGTCCCGGTACAGAGCCGGAGCAGGCCGGTCACGAGCCAACCCCGGCAGCTGGGACTATGTCATGGACCAGATCCGAAACAGAGGACTTGATGTCAAATCCTTCATGTGAGTCTTTTGAACTTTTCCTTATCTCTTTTCTTCAACGCAGAGTGCAAAGTTAATCTGCTCCTGTCAATTACTGTTCTGTTGTTGTGTCATGTTGTGTGGGTCCAGGGAAGGATATTAAAATGTATGCATTATTACTGCAGGCATATTGTAAAGCTAATTAGCCTGTACTTTAATTATTGCTTTACCATACCTCCAAACTGTCAACAAGTTAAATGTTCATAGAACTCATTGGCTGGCAGACCACGATAAAGTATAGCTGAATAATGATGCCAGAGGTTACATTATATAAGAGCCTTAATCTCCAATTACTTTGTTAATACAGTTGAGCTTATTAATGTAAATAACCTGTTGTCTTATTGTGCGCGAGACGGATCAGTTCTGTAGACACTGATAGTCTTATGGGATATTAGTGTAGATTGATTTTGTTTAGCTGCCATTAGAGATAGGATTTCAAATAGACTTTATATTACAATCTCAATTAAAGCTGTATGAATTAAAATGTGTGATGGAAAGATTAGTGCTTGGTGGCGTGATTGCCTCTTTTCCCCCTGTTTTAAAGTGAATGACATCACCCGCCTCAAATATGGCACCAGATTAGGGACATATTGTGGCTATTTCTGTCCCATTTTGTAATAAATTGCTTAATGTTTACGGTGTATGCTCTACTAAACAGTAACATCTGTTCGGACGGCACTCGGCATGTCTTCTTCGATTGTTTTTATGGGTCTGAGCGATGGTCCCTGCTAGTTTTACAATATTCATGAGCTGGTTTCATGAGAAGTCACAATACATTTTACAAATCCCTTGCCGTCCCACTCAATTACACGATGTTATTTCCGGACCGTCTCGTGAATGACTGTTAAATATTGGGCTTATAAGACTTAATGCAGGGGGTTTAATCCATATTTCATGAGTGTCTGTGACTAAAATGGCACCTTTCCCCCTTCAGTGTAACTTGTTTCCGCTGCCTGTTCGCTCTGGCTGGATTGCACACGTGTCACTGTGCATCACGAGCAGGAGCAGGGTTAAACATCTGTGTGTGGATTTGAGTTAACCCCGAAGCATTGATCTTATGTCACCGGTTCCATTACTTTCACTCTGTTTTGTTACTGGGGGCAAAAGACGAGAGGGCAAATGAATGAGAGAAAGGACAAGGGCGACACGTGCTTCATTTGCCTCTGGACTTTACCTTCAGCAACAAAATGTGGGGTTTTTTGCAAGGATTTGAACACACCAAAGTGCTTGAATATGACTCGACTACTATAAAATCTTAATTGTGTAATGTGAATTATCAGATGAATCGAATGTAAAGTCATTTTGAGTGTCAGGAAAAGCTCTTTATAAGACTACTTAATGCATTATTATTATTATTATTGAATGAGGGTTTATTTTGGTAATAGATTAATCCAGTGTTTATTCTTTTTAAATTATTAATCGATTAGTTCTGTAAATATGAGATTTTTACTCAATCTGAGCTGAAGTGAAGCTGTTTGAGGACATCCTAGTGGAGAATATTTACAGACTATAGGTTGTGTACACGTTTCCCGTGTCATTACTGTGGGATTCCTGCTCAGTCAGAAAACCTCTTCTCTCAGCTCATGGCATGTTTTGGAGTCTGTGTTTAGAACAGATAAGGATTATTAGACTATTTAATTAATTGACAACAATTGAATATATATATGCAAAATTTGAATGTTGAATATCGTTTGAACCTGAACTTGAACTTGATGCCACATTTCAATTTGAGACAGAGCAAAAACGACAGAATTACAAAACTACAGGAAGAGAATTAAGCACCTAATTACATTAATTGGCACTATTTTACTGATGATGTTTGATGTGTGTATTGATTTGGAAAGAAATTTTGGAAATAGTATTAGACGAAGCTATTGGTTTTTCCAGATTAGAAATCATGAAAAAAGAACATTTAGTCAAACCTATTAAGATCTATTCCATCATATTTTTATTAAGATGCGCACCACTTTTATCATCTTGCCCTATTGAAAATCTTCCTAGTTTAAGCACATTCAATGAATAAAATGCCCACGGCTCGATGTAAGCACATGCAGACGCCAAGGTCATTGGGTATATAGCTCATTATACCATATATTAGAGCTGTTATAGGCTTCATCGCTATAAACACCGGATTGAGGTCAGTGTTGCGGTTTTGCAGCTCATTTGATTGATTATGGGCTCGGGCCATGTTCGTTTAAATTTTCGCTACAGATACCATTAACGTCCAGGGTAAATCACAGAGAAAGCCATACACCATTTGATGAAACTGATCGTCTGGAGTCATGAATCTTTGTTTGTGCCTTAGATGCTGTCCTCAAAGTGTAACTGTTTATGTTTCTGCTTCCTTAATGTTCCTGCGTTTGACCAATATTCATGTGTCTAAATGTTCAGTGTAAGAGCTTTTACACAGAACACATCTCGTATTAAAGCTATGTCTGTGAGCTTTATATTGTTGCTGAGATTCTATAGTGGGAGTGTTATGGTGGAAATTACCTAACAGGCTTCATTGCGTGCCTTGAAAAGCTTTTATGGGCCTTTTATTCAGGAGATGAAATTGTGAAGTTTAGCCGCTATCTTCTTCCTCCCGGTGTCATATTTTATAGCTATGACAGGTAGCACAGTGAGAGGCTTAAGGCTATTAGAAAAAGGGGGTGTGGGTGACAGGAAGTAGAGAATTAAAAGTCTGGGATGAGGATTGGGTATAGGGTACAGGGGTAAGGAGGAGTGGCGGAGTGGTGTGGGGGAAAAGAGGAGATCAAACTTGCCATGGAGCGAGGGAGCAGTGACCCAGAAAGTGGCGACACATATGGCACACCTCCAGATACTGTCACTCAAATAGAAACAATTAGTCCAGATCTCTGTAATCAGGCGTAATTAAATATCAAGCCTGGATGAAGACTGTACAGTGGCATATAAGAATAAGACACACTCAATAAAAAAACAAAGGCGCTAGACATGACAGAGTGAAGCTGAATATGTGGAGCTGAATATCACGTTCATTAGCGCTGACTGCCTAATCAACTTAATCATTTGTTTTGTGTCAAGTGAACAGAGCCAGCACCTGTTCATTAAAACACCCCCATCTTATATTAATCTGGCCTTTCGCTTGAAGTGGTTTTCTTTGATAATATCCTTCCCTGGGCAAGTGCTTTCTGCTGGGGTCCTTAAGACTTTCGTCCTACGTGTCCTCACCTTAAATGACCTGTCTCTTCTTCTCTCCCTCATGCACCACACCTCCTTTATATACTTTTGCTTTGTCGTTCTCGGTTTCTATTTTGTTACGTTCTTTTGTTTTACGTTTGTGGGGACCAGTGAAGGGAAGCTGGTGGTCCTGGCTTTGGCCATAGGTGTGGCTGAGCAAGATGACTTTGCCAATATCCCTGACCTGCAGGAAACGGCGCAGGCTGCACCCCCGCCCCCAGCAGCCAATCAGGAGCCGCCTCCTGAGAAGAGGTACCAGAGAAGTTAGAGACCGCTGTGTGCGAGTGAGTGTGAGAGAGAATGGGGTTATGAAGGTAGAGCGAAAACTGAATGCTAGTAGGATGAGAAACACATAGTGGTGGAAAGTATCATTTTAGCCATTTTTACATTTACTATTTTTTACATTTGAAGAGTGAATTTGCAAAACCAGAAACGTGCCATTTGAAAAAAAATTGTTGAAGGCTCTCAATTTCAGTGGTGGAAAATAACAAAGTACAAAAGTAAAAGTACTGTACTTAAGTAAATTTTTTAGGTATTTAAGTTTAAGTATGTATCTGTACTTTCTACTCCACTACATTTTTTTAACTGAACTGAAAAGTAAAAGTATATTTTCTTAAGGACTTGCTGAAAAGGCTGAGGTGTTTACTGTATTTTTTAGCACATTTATAGTGACATCTCGCATCTTCTTCTCTTTTTTCTAGTTGCCTTTGAGCAGACAAAAAGCCTCTGTAGAGAAAAATAACCTGGAAAGTTGCCTATAATAACCAAAACGCAATAAAGCAATCAAAATTACAATTTGATGCTTTAATAGTTCTCCAAACCAAAAATAATAACTTTTACTCTTTACTTTATCACTTTTACTTGAGTGGACTTTAAAATGTGATACTTTTACTTTTACTTGAGTATTTTTTGCTGCCGTATCTGTCATTTTACTTGAGTAACAAAATTGGGTACTTCATCCACCACTGCTCAATTTACTCTTTGCAGCGTAATGTTTGCAAAAGCCAAATCTCTTTTAGTGCCATAAAAACATTATTCAATGTCCGTTCTTGAGCAAATCCCTTCAACTATACCCTTTTTGATAATATGTGTAAGATGGAATGAAAACAAAAATGGGTGAAAGAAAAATATTCTTAGTCTTTGTTGAGTGCAGCAAAGTGAATGCAAAAATGTCAGCTCTGTTGTAAGTTAGGTCTTAGCTTTGGTATAGAAACAACGTAAGATGCATTTCAGCACGACTTATTTCTTCAGAATAATTTGGATTCAAATTCCTGCCATTAGTTCTCAAATTTATTACATTAAAGGCTCTGTACTGTGTTGCCCTTAAAATCATGGAAACAGAACCAGTTCATTTTAAACCGTTTGCAGTGGCCCAAAGTTATAGGTCACTTTCCTAATGTATTGTGAGCCTCCTAATTATTCATCGCAATGAGTTTATACACGCTTTTCATGACTCCCAGAGGCCACAGCTAAGTTTACTGTCAAAGTTAACAAACATTAGTATGCTAATAGCCCACTTCCTATTTTGCGGAGAATAAAATGTTCTATATTTCGATGCAGACAGAATACAAAGGTTTCATTCATTCATTAAGAAAGAATATATACGTTTAGAATATATCTTTGTTAGAGCAAAACAGATTTTACTTTTTTTAATCGGGTACAGCCCCTTTTTTTTCCTTTTACGTGAGTACAGTATGTGGTCATGTATTTCTATTTAAATCTAGCGCTCACACCATTGTAAAGAAGTGACGGGCTCATACGTTCATTTTCATGTTCGTTCATTTGCACAAACTGTTTTCCATTCATAATCTTTTCCCTAAAATTGTACCCAAACTGATGCAAATATTTCCTCATCGCACTTTCAGTCCTCATGCCTTCTCAATGTCATCCCATCCGCATGCTGTGTATCCACCTCCCATCGGTGTTTGTTGTGTTTTCTTTGTGTCTCCTTGCTTTGATTATCCCACCCGTTTCCTCGCGTGTCCGTTTTCTTCACTAACTCATTAGCTTCCTTCAATCACTATCTGCTGCTCTAAGAGGCCCGTCTCTCTCCTCCAACTCCACCGGGGACAGAGAGAGCCTCCTCATTATTCCACAACATGTTAGTCACTTACATAAACGCGGCTAAAAATAAACTGATTCTTCGCCAGCCACCTCACACACTACAAGCCAAAACACAGCCACTGATCTATAAAGGATGCTCCACTCCAGTCCCTTGAATTTTCCAAAATAATTGGTCTGCTCAGAAAGTGGAACGCCCGAAACAAAACAAACGGCCAACAAGCCACTCGTCTTTAGGATTGAGCAGATAGACTCCATCATTTTGGTCGACCCCTTAGGCAGATGAGACACACTTGATTTCCTCAGCTATCCAATTAAGGCCATTTTAACCCCATTTTCATTCTGTGGCAAATCGCGGACAATTGGGAGATATTGCGTCGCACACCTTAACACAAAATGGCAGCAGCAGAGGTTGAACAATTTATGATTTACTCGTCATGCCAATTATTCCTCATTCACCAGTGTTTCATCAATTTGACACATGCGATCAGACCGGAGCTGGGCTGAGATGCAGATGGTGAGCGTGTGGCTGTTGACAGAGCACAGCTGCAGGAGAGCAAAGCGGCACATGTACTGTAAGAGCGCACACGTAGTCAAGCTGTTGTTGTGGCTCAAGATTCAAACAAACTGTTTTAGAACAAAATAATAAGTCTGGATTTTGGTCAGGGATATGATTATAAACCGATGTGACTGTTCAGGCGCTAATGTTATTTGCCAAATTGTGAATTTAAGGTGGAACATTATTCAAATAACTGTATTCAATAAAATCTGGGTAACAAACTTATAACTGCACTTATTCTTTCCTAAATAAAGCAGTTTATTAAGAAGGATTTAACATATACTGTAACCCTAAGCCTAACCTTAATTAAGTAGTTATTAATCCAGTATCATGTTTAATAAACTATGTACGTTATGAATAAAGTATTAGTTCACGCTTTGTTAAGACAAAATCAGGTGCAGTTATTATAAATTGGTACCAAAATCTCAAGTTACGGAACGTGGAACACAGTATTTTTATTGGAATAAAACAAGTCATTTTTATGTATTATAATTATTGTTATATCAGGGGTACTGAAAAAATCTGTGGTTGAAAGAAAAGCGAACAGGTCCTATTGTTTTCTCATTGCTCACTTGTGAGACTCCAAAAAGAGAAAGAAAGGGTAACTTGTTTGCCTTATTTTAGCTTTTGCCTTTCAGCTTTCACTGACCTTTTCTGGAATAATGTTACCACAGAATGTATCAAACAAGCCCAATACTTCGACTTCTCCTTAGTGCAAAGTGTTCTTCAAATGTGAAAGCGTTTTCCCCAGATGCAGAGTGTAGTTTAGTGAACATTAGAATTGCCTGTAACCCAAGTTTGAATAGCTTATAATATTTGTAATAAATAATAAACAAAGCAGTTGGCCCTGGAGGACTGCACGCAGCTGCTGTGGTATTTTGCACATTAACCAAAGGTCCATTTTCTTCAGTCAGCTTGACTGGCAGCTCCGAGTCTGAAATGAGAACAATGGAAATTTAAAGATGAAGGACGACTCTGGGAACCATTTAGCCTCCTTCTCGAGGTACTTTGTTTACCTGAAGTGTATGAAAACGATTAAATTCTAGGCTAAGAATAGAAACCCTTCCTGCAGTTAGGAACAAATGTTCAAATTAATTTGGAATCTGATGAAAGTTACACACTTGTGATGATAGCAACAAAAGAAATTAGGTATTTCTGATCATTTTAGAACAATAATTTAATTTGATAACATTTAGTAACTCTTACCCTAAATAATGGTTTTGTTAAAGGGTGGAGATCATTTATAACTTAAAATAAAAACTCTAATAATAAGACTAATAACTCTAGGGCACATTGAGTTATCAGAAATGTCATAATTTGCAGGTAAAATCTTAAAAGTATAAACTGTTGTAGATATAGCACAAAAACTGTCCCATTGTTTAAGTTTATTCTTTACATGTAGCCAGCAGCATCTTCCCCTCCAAAAACAAAGAAAAAATCTTATAGCGAAGACTGTAGCTAGTCTTGACGACAATACTTAAGCAGCCCTTGCAGGTGACAAAGCAGACAGACACAACATTAACCTCCAAAATGTAGATCTTTCATTTGATGCTAAAAATAGAGGCCCCTCCCAGAGTGAATTAGGGATGCAAGGTGTACGCTATAGCCTGGAGTATATCATTCCCTGTGGTGTGAGCTAATGCTGACTTCACAGATGTCTGGCCATGATTTAATCAATCAGCCTGTTGGCATATTGCTCTTCTGAATGGGACTTCTGCGCTTTGCTTAAGGTCGGAGACAAAGCTGCACCGCCATCCATCTCCAGCACATGCCCCTCTTCTCGTGCCCATATCATCCTTACACTGTGCGTTTGTGTGTCCTCCGCAGAACCATCCATCATTTTCATACGATCGCCTCTCACACCAAAGCCCATGACGCCGCGCAGTTAAAAGCAGCAACATGTCAGTGCAGAATGAACTTTGACAAACATTAGGCTGTAATGAGAGTCCGTGGTTAACTTTAGAGTGAAAAATGTCCACTTGTGATGAAAGGAAAGGACGCACTGGTGAATAGAATACTGACTACAAAGAGTTATAGTGTTGAATAAAAGAGGACCATAATCATTTGGAGCTATAAAAAAGCCTTCAAACATATATTTTTGTCATTCAGTTACAAATGATATAGTTAGTTTGTGCATAAAAGTTCTTCTTAAAGATGCTACATCGTAATTGTGACAAAATATTCAGTGTCAGATATGAACACAGGTGCTTTTGAAGTGCCAGGACCACTATCATAACACTGTAATGAATACTTTAACTGACCGCTATTCTGTGATTTTGGAATAAAATGATCAAAATAAAACAGTATGAGCTAAATAGAAAGCAATTGAAGTAAATTTCACAATGATGCATATACTTAGTACCTTTAATGAGTGTGCATATCTTACTGAGTACATTATTAGTTGTTTGGTTGTGCCTTATTGAGTCCCCTATAGTGGACACATACTATGGTTGCCGTGGGTGATGAGAAGGTGTTAGGGCGTGATGTTTCCTGACCTTGTGTGCGATCACCGGATAAAAGTGTGGTCATTTGTTTATGAAGTCAGACGACAGCAGCAGCACTCTGACAGTCACAGCCGCTGTCTGAGGAAGTCTCCCGGCTTTCCAGACCAAGGGCATGCACTTTGTGATGATGCGACAGGGAGAGATGTGATCCTCATTGAATATCACTTCACATTGAAATGAACTGCAACAGGAAGGGCATCCAGGTTTAAAGCCCGTATCTTATGCCACCACGAGACAGCAGACTCTTTAAATGGCATGATACATTTCTGCCTCTGCCAATTTGTACATCCAGTTGTTTCTCCTCCACATAACAACCATAAGGTTTATTGTTGACTTACTTTACCAATGTGTGAATTCGCAGAAAAAATAAATATAAACCTTGGCAGTTATTCACAGAGCTCATTTTGAGACTCTAAGCAGCTGTAATTAGATCAGAAAAAAACGTCTGCATTTGAGTGGAGAGTAGGAGCCAGGGCTAGTTAGGGGAGTTGGACCGAGGGGGGTAAAGGGTGCCAGTTTCACCGGGGTCCAGGACAGGGAAGGGAAAAGCATGTGATAGGCTTTTTATCATTTCCATTTTCCATAAAGTAAAGTCCTTGAGAGACTGTATACAATTATGCACAACATCTGTGGGTCCCATCACTCCTTAAAAATCATTGCTCATATATTAGCCAAGTTGTAAACAAATATAAGTATTGGTTTTCATTTGGAGTTTGTGTATTATTTTGTAGAAATAAAACCTTTTGAGATGTTTGTGAAATTGGTCTGGTTGCAAAAATAAACAGTATTTTATCATAATATAGGCAGGCAGAGTGTCTAGAAATTAGCTAGTTATCGGGTGTATCAATAATGAATGAAAAGAAAAATAACTAAAATAAACAAATTTGCTAGGATGAATAAATCATACACAAAATTGTGTATTAATGGCCCTCCAAGAAGGTTTGTACCTGGGGCCCAGAATTTGGTGCTGCGCCCCTGGGGCCGGTTCACCAGACTAGGACAGGCTGCCACTTCATTTGGTGGTCTAAGTGCCACGTTAACACCTCATTGGCCCACAACACAACTGTCACGACTCAGCGAGCCTACTGCAGGTTTTCCTTGAGTGTTGCTATAAAGAGAATCCACATCCCAAGAGATTTGAATGTAGAGCTCTGAGATCACGGAGCGACAGCCGCATCGACTAATCAGAGCTCAACTCTCCAAAAAGGCGGGACAAAGCGCGTTCCTACATCACATTAACATTCGATTCATTTGCCTGTGGTCCTTCAATTATTCATCCATGTGTGTTACATAATTTTTTGTTCGGCAGTGCAGTCTTCTTTTGAATGCCTCTTTAGGATATTAATAGATCCAGATGTATATTGCTCAGGCTGAGAGATGTGCTGCACTCAGGGAAGAGTTGGCTGCCAGGGAGCATCTGTTAATTGCCAAGTGGACTTTATAATATTACTCCATAATTGATGAGCTTATTACATTGCTTAACCTGACATAAAAACCCAAGACAAACAGTGTGGATGGTGGTTATGACCTTTTTATGTAAATTAGTAAATATTTGTCTTTATTTAATGTCACTGCTAGCCCTTACCACATCAGTCTCAAAATGTTTTATTAAATTTGCATTATGGGTCAATGTCAGGTCACGCTTGTGTGAAGTAGATGGCTATTAGTCAAGACTTTGTAATATTTAAACCACAAATAAGTGTATTCTTGGCATTCAAGGGGTTGTCATCTGTAATGTTTGTACATAAACAAGTAAATTGATTATGTTCTGCCTCGCCGGTCTGACACACTAGTTCTCTTGTGAGGGGGGCTTTGTAGGCCCAGCTAATCAGCTGTGTTCAAGGGATCCAGTTAAAACCGAGTCCCCGAGGCCTTGATTCTCCCTGCGGCCGCCATCGCAGGGGGGAGAAGCGCATAGAGATACACGAGCTACATGCGCTACATACTAAGAGAGGGGGCAGATAGCACTGAAGCAGCATAAAGAAGCAACAATAGGAATAGAGAAAATGGCTTTTACCCACCCATCCATCAGCCTGAAAAGGAGGAAAGCCCCTATGAAAGTGCTTATGGGGAAAAATGTTACTTTATTCTATACTGGTGAAGTACAGATATAGATGAGTCCTAGATGGATGCAATGGCTGGACAGTTGCACTTTACATGAGTTATATATAAGACATGTTTCATAACCACTTTCAAAGCCATAGATAGTATTGAGCTTGGTTTTATCAAAGGATTATTCTGCTTCAGTGAATGTATGTTTGTTGTTATGAAAATTTGAAACAACGTGGTCATAGTTTTTTGGAAGTGTTTGATGGTATGGTACAATTATGTCGTCTTTCCTAGCTATCTTAGAGACTTGACTTTTATGCAGCACTGTACTTGCAGCGTTGATGTTTGTTGATGTTTTTTTTTTCATATTGCTTGTTAGTTTTCTTTGGCGCTGAGCTGTGATAGGAACACCTAATTGCGTGGAGTTCTGAGAGTCTATAAAGGGAGATGAGACCTTTTTGTTCATAAGTACTCAGGGACCTATGCAGCCTTTATTATTTTCAAACATGTACTTGTAGACTATTGCTTCATCTTTACTTAAAATGACATAAGCCTCTAGAGTTGTGTAACCTATTCGGTATATGGTCGTCGAAACAGACTGACACTAGATAGCATTTTAGCGCGTTCCCTGTTGCTTCTGCCTGAAATGAGAACTTTGCAAACGATGCTATTTTAACACACATTCTGGGTCCCTAGGTGCAGGATGTAACTAGTTAACGGCAAAGACATCCATATTTATGCGCTGCAGTGGAATTTTTGCCTGAGAAGAGCCGAGCACAAGCCTGTATGACTGTGGTGTGAATGTCTGCGTGTTTCTGGTGGATGAGGCGTTACATAAGCGACTTTGTGTGTGTGTGTGAAAAGTATATGCTCTGGCTCCCTGTAGAGTCATAGGCATTCTTTCATGATCAAGGGGGGGGGAGTGCATGACAGTGTGACATGTTTCTTATTTTTGGGGGTGATGGGCAGTTTCTAGGGTGGCCTCTCTTTCTCGCGTCTCTCTCCAGCCTAGAAGTGGAGTGCATTTACCCCCCTCCCCACCGCTGGCCCTCAGTCAGGTAACAAACCCAGGATAGTATCACAGGACGGTGAACCCCAAAGTGCCCCGCCTGCCTCCATGTGTGTGTCCGCGAGGCCCTCACCCGTCCCTGTCATCTATCCGAAAACCTCTTCTATGTCTCACTGTGTTTGCCTGTTTGCTGTACCCCTTCCCCATTAATACCCCCCAACACATATGTATGCTCTATGTTTCTGGAGCCGTTGCTATGCCAACAGCCCACTTTCTGTGCCTTAGCTGTGGACGACTGAACTCAAGTCCACTCTGCCCCCCACTGGTCACTGTAGAACACTGCAGGATTCAGAGCACCCGTTCGAACCCTCCAGGGACCGGACAGAAAAAGCACTGGCACCAAAACATAGCAGTTATAGTGTTGCCATCTGCTACTAATATTAATATGATTTCCACGATTTCAATGGCATTGTAAATCCATGTGTGATCCAGAGGAAACGCAGATAAGTGTATGCACTAGACTGCTGTGTTAAACAGCTGGGGGCAGTGCAGAAGACGACCTCCTCAGGTGACACACAAGCTCTCACCTGAGAATGCACTGACGCCGGAGCAAAGCATGACCAACAATGAATAATAGAAAAGTCCCCTGCTGATATTTGGGAGAAGGAGGAGGTGCCCTCTTCAGACACTTTGTCTCTCTCCTGCTCTAGGCATGGTTTGTGCACACATATTAGTCTAGTCTTGCCAGGACTTTTTTGCTCCTCACTATCTCTCTGCCTGCAGTGCACCAAAAAACAGACCCCTGAAAATGCAATTACCTCCCCTGGCAACTAATACCACTAACACCAATTGATGAATATTCCTCCATTCTCCACACGGTGAACATCCCTCCTTCCCCCAGACTCGCTCTGGTTCTTTTGCTGCTTTCAGTGAATGTCTGTTTGCTTGTCCTTTTGCTTGCATTTTCTGTCTGTCTATTTGTCAGTACATTTGATCCAGTTCTGTCCTTGTCTTCTGCAAAAACGCACACATTGTTACATTCAACATCAATCCTCATCCAAATTCGCACATCCAACGAAGCCTAAAAGACACAGTACAGTACATTGCTGGCCAGACAGACAGACGTGTTTTTGCCCGTCCGAGGCATTGCTTTCACTCTCTGAGTGACGACTACTTGCATATGCTCGATATGCACACGTAGCCAATGCCACTATGCTTCGGCCCTTGTTTCCCGGCCCCCACTTTTAGAGTGTTGCTAAATGGTTGGACAATCTGGTTAGAAAATTATGACTATTTTTGTAGTTAGCTGCATTTAACTTCAGCCTTCTTTTGTAACACTCTAAATGTGACTCCTATGTTCCTACTATTTGTCTTTTTGTTCAGACTAATTTCTGTTGTGTAGCGTGTGGTTATATACTCCATCTTTCATTTGTTGGAGCTGTCCACATTAAAACCAGTTGTTGTGCTCTCTTCTGGAGATCGATGGTACTTATTGTCTATTTTCTGTTCTGTTCTTCTCTACTCTATCTCTCTCTTCCCTCAGCATGTAGCCCTCTCTCTCTCTCCCTGATGTAGTGTGCTCTTTATTTTGGCCTCTTCTTCTTTGATGTTTACCAGACTGACCAAAACTAAGCCTCTCTTGTGTTTTCAGGCTTTCCTTCCTTCGTTCTCTATCTTTTCTTACAGCTCTGTTTTTCTCTCTAATGTGCTGGTGTTTGTAACAATCTCACTCTTCGTTTGGTTTGGTTCTGTAACCTCACTGTTCATGCTATTAATACTGCTCTCTCTTCTAATACAGACTGATAATTTATTTAAAGCTTGCTTTCTCCTGTCACTTATGGTCTCTATTGTTTGTCTCTCTCTCTCTCTCTTTCATCTGTCTGCAACTCAAGCATCCATTTCTTTTTGTGTTTCTTTGTCCTCTTGGTTCATTTGTGCCTAAGGCTGTTTCAGTGTCCGGCCTGTCCATGTGCTATGGCCAGTCATCTATGGAGTGTTTCCAATGTGCCACTGAATCACTACTTATGCTTTTCTCACTCTTTCTTCAAGCTCATATAATCTCTCTCTCTCTTATCTCAGTTGGTATTTCTTGTTCTTCATTTCTTTGTTTTTGTGACTCTTCTTGTTTTAAAGATGTATGAACATAGAGGTTTGTCCTTTTATGTGAAAGAAACTTAACAGCATTTGTACCAGCTCTGCCATGGGAGATCTCTGTCGATTTCTGAAATAACTTTTTTTGTCCTTAAAACTTACCAAAACACAAAGCACCCTGGTTTACATCACCTGTTTTGTTCAATGTCTATGTCCCATATGTTGCTCTGTGTTTGTCTTTCGTCTACAGATACGTCACGTCCCTATACATGTCATTTTATATGTACATTCAAAAAACAGTTGATTCAAATAGTACTTCACATTTGTTATTTTCTCTCCAAATGTTTTGTTTTCTGACTGGTGTCACTTTTGCGGACATTATGCATAGACATCCCAGTTTCTCAGATTTGTCAAGCTCAACTCCCCACATCAAATGCCTTAAGAACTGGCATCTGCGAAAACGTCTTTTCCTTGGCTGGTTTAGCTGGTTTTGTCATAGTTAGAACCACTTTGAAGCTACATCTATCAAAAGCAAACTTGGACTGAGTGGATAGGCAGTATGTAGCTCCGTGCACACTCCCTATCTCTCATTCTCTGGAGACCTTGTGTGGTTTTGCCCCTGGTCAACCTGTGTTTTTTGCTTACAGGGGCAACAAGCCAGCTAACAGCCCCAAAGGCCAGCCTCCCGATGCCGACGGTCACTCCTCCGTCTCAGACCTGGCCAACTCCCTCACAGGAGACATGGTGATGGTAAGGTCCTTGCTAAATCATTTAAGCATGTGATGCGTTGTTAATGTAGTCTATGTTTTGAACATGTGCCAAAGAAGTTTAGCCACGTTTCGACTGGCTCTTGTCCTTCAGACCAGTTTACTTCTCTGTGGCGGTCCGAATCCTACCTGAATTATACTTTTTCTTCATAAGGCGGATCTCAGCAATTCACACTAAAAATGTTAAGCCATTTCAAGTTTGTGGCACTGTGAGATGTGGCTAAAACTAGAGTAAACAAGTTAGGACTTCTGGTTAATCATGATCTTTTTTTTTTTTAGCTTTTAACCATATGCTTACATTGTTCCCTCATCAAAAACTTACCCGGAGTTGCATTTAGCTTTATCAAGCTAGTTTGAGGAATCCTGGTTAGAAAATCCTCTGTCCTCCGAGCCACTCCATTCTGAAATTCCGAGGTGTGATGTGGCTCTGATAATCTTCTGTGCTGTTTTTAAGTCTATAAATCATTTGCAGACTTGTTCTGAGCATTTCTGCCGTGAAATTACAATCACTACCACTATGTAACCAAGCCAATATTTTTCTCTCTCAAGTATACAATTCTTTCTCCTGCCAGTAGATGGAGCCCTAAGCTCAGAAACATAGAAGACTGTTGTTTTTTTTAAGTTCTAAAACATGTTATTCTAAAGTAAAGGTACTCAAGAGCATGTTAACAATTAACAATACAAATAACGTATAATAGCTCAGCAAATAAAGTTATCATCACTGGAAATAGTGTGGTTTATCACAAGATCAAGTCAGCATTTGATGAGATTTTTATTTGAACTATATCTGCTTTTTGCCGTTTTCTTTTTACCTGAGTCTGCGTTCTGTCTTGTCCAATCATCTTGCACTTAAGCGTTCCGGTGTCTGAAAGGCAGCCAGCACCATGTGGGAGCTAGTACCACTCGCGACCTGCTTAAGCAGGCCGATATGGTTCACTAATAGCAGTGAAGACAGACTGTCCTCCAAAGAAAACCAATGGAAACGTGCCTAGCCCCCAGCACGTTTCTGGTGTCAAATTTGTGTTTAATCAATAGCTGCCAATAACCTCTCTCCACCACTACTAACGACTGACACATGAATCAAAATCAATATGTAAGTTATTGCATGCTACAAAATAGATTAAAACGTTTTTTTATGTTGATCTCTTCTTCAATCTTATTTACTCCATAAAAATGCAGCCCACTTGTTGTTAGTTAAGTGAGTTTTAATTCACCATTTGCTCATTTACAAGAAAAAGGCAAGAAATGCAAATCCTATTATAGCTTCTGTCCTTGGGGTGCCAGATATCTAGATTGCGTATGTGTCTAATTAAAAATTCACAGGCTGAGGACTAAATGTCAACATATGACTTTTCTCTTCCATTTTAAAGTCGCCTTAAACAATCCGCTCACCACTAAGCAACTTACAGCAGCTTTGCATAGATGTGTTGTAATGATAAAGATGGCTATTTGAGTGGAAACAGTTATTGTAGGCATGGTACGACTTATGGATATTATGTAATGGGAGAATATGTATAGGCTCTTGAGACCAGTATGGAACTCAAAGATCTTTTCTAATTTAAGATCAACGTTTTAATCATAGTTTGTAACGTGGAGCCACATCTAAATCCACGATTGAAACGCTTTGGAGGCTGAACAGATTATATGCACACTTTGTATGTGTACTTTTGGTCAGACTATACTTCTGTCAAAATATAGCTCCACTGATGCTGAGTCATGTGTCATACAAATGTTAAAGTGATTTACAGCTGTGCATTGGTTACAACCATAATCGAAAAAGGACTTCAGGCTGCTCTGACCAAGCAATCAAGCAAGACGGGCCTCCAAGGTGACTCAGTGTGTTGAAAAATTAGATTTAGCTCTTTCTGTCAGATTTAAAAACCATATTGGCACATGCTTGAGTGAGTGAGTCTATTTCACTTTGTCACAGAAATGGGCCAAACAGAGAGTTCAGAAGATTTCAGGAAACACTTATTTCTTCTTCATAATCCTGACTAGAATAGCGGGGCACTTGTCGGATAGTCTTCAAATTCACTTTTTGTGCTTCTGTGGAGAAGAATCATGCCGAAAACCTATGCTTAAAAGTGTTACTTGAAACATTTTTACCCAAATAGGTGAAGTCCTTTAGAAATAAGATTCAAGTCTTGACAGTAAAATACTGCATGTTACAAATAGGGCTGGGTAATATTGACAGTATTTTTTGGAGTACCCTGATAATGAAATTCAGACGATATTATGTTAATCCAACGTGCTGAGTTGCGGAGAGAGGTTTAATCATCAGACAAATTTGAAATGTCTAAAGATTGTGCAGAAACACCCCCTGATACTATATTTGAAAGTTACAACATAACTTGTTTCCATTTTCATTTTTATTCCGCTTCCTTTACATTAGTTTTTTTTTACTGTAACTTATTTATTCAATATTCAAAATCTTCAAAACAACCTTCACAATATTATCCAAATTTCGATGTATTGCCCTCCTCTTGTTACAGATACAACAAATATTGCTGCTGCCTAAACTTCTATCTGTACTTTTGCAACTTCTGCGTTTACATTTTGAGCATTGGGAATCAAAGAGGTATGTTTTATAGTATAAGACTGGCACTGAATGAATTGCTGGTGTAAAAGTAGACATTTTTGAGGCAAACTAAATCCCATCCTCCTCTGCCCTGCATCAGATAGTGGCCTTTAGTGCCCAGCAGTGATAAAGTGCTCGTGAGGGAGACTCTAAAGCTCCCCTATCTCTAATCTGTGACCTCCTACCTCTTTAGAACATTAGTAAGGAAATTAAACTCTTTCAGTCTTCTTAATGTCATACCAATCGCTTTAAGTAAGGGGCTTGTGTACGGCGTGACAAAAATGCTGAAAATCCCCCGTCAAGGTCTAGCCGCTTGCCCTGCCCTTGGATTGAACCTCTGCTATTCTTGTGGGCAAGAAAACACGCCACACTCATTTGAATGCATTTTCAGTTGTCCCCAGGTTCGGAGGATGACGACGGAGAGGGGCCAATCAGTGAGAAGCTGGGCCGCATCCAGTTCAGTATAGGCTACAGTTTCCAGAACACCACCCTCACTGTCAAAGTACTCAAAGGACAGGACCTCCCAGCCAAGGACTTCTCGGGCACCTCCGACCCCTTCGTGAAAATCTACCTACTGCCAGACAAAAAGCACAAGCTGGAGACCAAGGTCAAGAGGAAGAACCTCAACCCTCACTGGAATGAAACGTTCCTTTTTGAAGGTTTGTGCTGCTGAACATTTACGCACCGATTTTTGGAAGAGGTTACGACACTCAACATCCTAAAACATTCACAATGACCCATTAAAACTTTCTCTAGTCCATTTTATGCTTCTTGTAGCCTTGGCCCAACGTCTATTCAGTCCAAAAATGTCAAAAGTTAGTGCTATCATCTCATTTTAAATTAGCGTATTTGCTTTGACATACTTTTCCACTCTTTTGCTCTCTTTTGCTTTGGTTGACATTTTTACATAGCGTCCCAACTTCCCCCTCACATTTGCATTTATCACACTTTGTCATTGTCGTGTTTAACAATACACACTGATAAAGGAATGCAATACCACTTGACATTTCGTTAAATATTTTTGTCGAGATAAAGAGATCAATAGAACTGCAAAGTCACCTCTAATCCTCGGCTACAGAAACATCATTCTATACGAGTTGTTGAGATTAGGTAAGATTAAAAAGCAGCTCATATTATTTCAGCTCGGTGTTGAATTACACTCGTAAGCTTCATGTCTATTATGCATGTTTACCTAATGGACATTTTAAGAGCTATTGATCTTCTAATCTAATGTTTTGCCAGAAAGATGGTATGATTAAATGTCAGACATTCTCTTGAATCATTTATTTCGATAATAGCTGTGTTTTCCTTCGAAATTCTAAAAAAAAATTGTCAATAGTGACAAAGAACATGGTGGAAAAAAACTGAACTCAGTAAACAGCTTCTTAAGCTCTGGCGACAGCAAAAGGGACAACAGGCAATTATAATATAACGCAAAAGAAAAAAATATAATGTTTATGCAGCATTAAGTCCAAGCCTGTCAGATCTTGGAAGCTAAGCAGGTCAGGGCCTGGTTATTTCTTGGATGGGAGACCGCTGGAACACCAGGTGCCACAGGGGGGCGCTGGAGGGGGAAATGTCATTGTGTCCTTAGGCAAGACACTTCACCCATGTTGCCTACGAGAGTGGTATATGTGTGAATGGTTGGTGGTGGCCGGAGGAGCTGATGGCACAGATTGGCAGTCTCACTTCCGTCATTCTGCCCCAGGGCCGGTGTGGCTACAATAATAGCTTAGTACCATCAAGTGTGGAGTGAATGATTAATGCAATGTGAAGCGTCTTTGAGTGTCCAACAAATATTGATCAGCCACAACTTACCAAAAAGAATGGCGTATATGTACTTGAAGATTAATATTCAGCTCAGGAAACACAAACATATTTACACAGATTGATAATGTGATAATAGTGGAAGTCCTCAAACTGCAGCTGTTCCACACTGCAGCCAGTCAAAGCCCGGTATAATCTGAATGTGGTTCATTGTGATCATTGTGCACCCGTGACAGCGCTACAGGAACAAAGTCCAAACAGTTTCCAAAACGGCTCAAATGGCTGCCAGAATTAGAACAATAGACTGTGCACTTGATAAATGAACAGTACTGGTTTCGTGACAGAGGCGCAAAGTTTGAGAAAATGCTGCTTGCCTTTTAACTTCATTGTTTGACCACTGACCTTGGCTTTATTCATCAATGTACAGACTCTTAACTTTTAATCTTTCAAAAGTTGTTCAAGGATAGGCACAAACCACCACGTAAGGAGAAATGTTGCAGAAGCATAAAGTCAACCAGTCTGGTGTTGTTCATATCATCCGATCACAGCCTTTCTCTCTGAAAACTCTCAAGCCATTCTGTAAATGCACTCTCTATCCTCTAAAAAATGTGCTGTGATATGAAAACGGTTATTGAATATTGGTAGGTGTTTTATAAGGCTTGTCATCCTGTTATTGGCTTAATTTCTTGGAACTGCTCTCTTCCTTTGTTGTTTTGTAAAAGTAGTTCTCTCAGACATGATCGGCCCCATCTCCACGTCTATTCATTGAAAAGTTATTGCTTCTGGGTTAATTATTTCCTTAATATTGCACACATATACACACAAAATATTATTTAGTTGTTTTATTTCAAATACATATGCTAAAAATGTATATTACATGTGATTTGCATAAAATTATTAAAGGCTAAAAAGGCTAAAAGTGCTACTTTGTTCATGTGTTTTTTTCCATTGTATCCATAAATCCAAATGGACTGTTATTTTTATTTTCTGTATTGCAGGCTTCCCTTATGAGAAGGTCAGAGAGCGGACTTTGTACCTGCAGGTGTTGGACTATGACCGCTTCAGTCGGAATGACCCCATCGGAGAGGTGTCCATCCCCCTGAACAAGGTGGAGCTGGGCCAGATGAAGACCTTCTGGAAGGAGCTCAAGCCCTGCAGTGATGGCAGTGTAAGAGCACCCACCACTGGCATCTGCTACAGCTTTTTAATTCACACTCTCCTCTGTAGTAGTGGATGTGAAGAATAGTCTCACGTCAGGGAATGTGGCTGTGAAAGGCGTTAGTCAGGAGAGAAGAAAGTTCATTTGTGAACTTTACGATTTGTGTGGCTTGCCGTAGATGTTCAAATATTGCCAGCAAGACAATTATTGTTATCTGCTGAAAAAACACATGGGAGCGTCTCTAATAATGTACATTATTAAAATTATTATTCATATTATTATTATTCTCCACTGACCTTTAAGCTTTATTTATGAATTACTAACTTTATTGTCGCCCATCTTTAAGAAATTATATAATGCGTCGGGGAACTAAAGAATATGTGTGTTTTTGTCCTACAGAATCTTGTGTAATATAAACACCTCTCCAAATCAAGTCTATACCATTTTATTTTCAAATAAATAAGGATTTAAGATAACCAAATAAAAAACTCGGAAGCCAAAACTGAATGTTTAGGGAACAGTTCAAGCACACATTTTCTACCAGAAACATATCAGGGCCCTGAGGGCCCGTTAAATGGAGTAAAGTTTTAATTAAAGGAGTCTTTAATAGATTATTTAACACACTTCACAAATGCTTTTATTAAAAGTGTTTTTAAAGAACAAATTGCAAAAGGTTTTCCTGAAAAACGTTTTTCCTATACTATTTCATGAATTGTGTATTGTTGTTTTTTTATATATAGTTTTAATAAAACCTTTTGTTAATCATTAGTATTTTAAAACTGTTTTTAATTTATCACATATTTATCAAATTATCCTTTAAAACATTTGTTAATTTGAAGCATTTGCAAATAAATGTATTAAATCATCTTTTCAAAAAACTCTTTTAATAAAGTATTTGTTAATTTATTCTTCATTAAATATATATATATATATATATATATATATATATATATATATATATATATATATATATATATATATATATATATATATATATATATATATATTTATTTATAATATATAATATATATGTATAAGTCTTTAGATGAAAGTTTTATCCCATTTAACGAGGCACTCAGGGTCCTCTATAGAAAAAAACAAACAAAAAATATGAAAGTGGACTTTAATAAAAAAAAGAGAATGTAATTGTTTTAGCAGCTCTTGTGTGCAATGAGCTCAGTGTGGCCATCTGCATTTGGCTTAAGAGCGGAAAAGACAAGCTCATGACTAACAGTGAGTTTTATATCCCCTGATGATGAATGTGACTGCATGAATCACTGTGCATTGTGTCTGTGTGCGTCGCTCAGGGCAGACGAGGAGACCTGCTGCTGTCGCTGTGCTATAACCCCACTGCCAACACCATCACTGTGAACATCATCAAAGCACGCAATCTCAAAGCCATGGACATCGGGGGCACCTCAGGTATACTCAAGCTCGTTTAGCCTTTCTCTGCCTAACTGTCTTCTGACACGAGTCCTCGCGGCTTCACACTTGACATAACTGTGTGTTCAAAACATTGTTGCCCCGTCTGTGAAAAGGACAAAGTTGTCGGGCTCCCAGGCTAAGTAGAGAGTGGAGGTGACATTACATCAGTGCGCCCTCCCCGCCTGACCTCGTTTTGCCTTTTTGTATATCTATGAGGATCTGCAGCCTCTCCAAAGCCAAAGTACTGTCAGCTCAGTCTGGCACTACTTGTGAGAAAGTAACAGGTTTCACAGTGAAAGGCTTTAGTGAGGAGAGAAGAAAGTGTCGGTTAGTATTACAGAATATGATAATGCTTCAGAACAAATCCCAGGCCTTATTTCCATAAATATCTGCTCATTTGTATTTTGCCCTGCTCTGGGAGATCTTGACCTTGAGTTTAGAGTAGGTATCTGCCTCCTGCTGCCTTCAGTGAATTTCACAATTAGGAGGATAATTACAAACCTGACCCCCGGAGTGACCTTTCAGGGGGCTCGTCGTCTCAGCAGCAGTGTAAAGCTCTGTTTGGTGTCACATCTCTTTGCTATGGCAAAAATAGAGAAGTTCCTTCAGCCCCATAACTTCTGAATCTGAACACAGAATAAGCAGAATACACAGTATTATGGGCAGCAGAAGCTCATGAGACAGTTTGCCCTGCGTGGCTTTCAGTCAGTTTGGGCTTCAGGCTCATCACGTTATCTGATTGATGAGTGAAACACTAATAGAATAAAGAAAATTGATTTTCGTGTCAATAAAATGGCTAAATATTGTAAATCCAGTATTATTACCATAATATAATGCCTGTGACTTCTGTTTGTCTGTGCTGTGTAGATCCCTATGTGAAAGTATGGCTCATGCACAAGGACAAGCGGATAGAGAAGAAGAAGACAGTGACAATGAAGCGCTGTCTGAATCCCGTCTTTAACGAGTCATTTCCGTTTGACGTCCCCGCCCATGTGCTCCGGGAGACCACCATCATCATCACCGTCATGGACAAGGACAGGCTCAGCCGCAACGACGTCATCGGCAAGGTAACGCCAAAACCCTAAGCATGAACCGATGAGCTGCAGTTTGTTCTCCCGCTCATGTGGTCTACACTGTTTCTGTGGCAGATCTACCTATCATGGAAGAGCGGCCCAGCGGAGGTGAAGCATTGGAAGGACATGCTCGCTCGGCCACGCACTAACGTAGCCCAGTGGCACGCTCTCAAGGCCTGATCGCACTGCCCCAGCTTACCCCAGATGCCCTCTCCCTCTCCGCCCCCCAAACTCTCGCTCCCTTCCTTATGCACAAGACTGACTTGCTGCCAGGCTGCGAAACACGGGTACAATTAGCCATCTGCTCTCTTAAACCTTTAAACTCTCTTTTAGTTTGGGTTTTCCTCTCTTCTCCTTCTCCCTCATACTGCCATGTCATGGTTTACATCCATTCACCAACGGTCCCCCTGTTTCACACTGTCTGTATGTCTGTCTGTCCTCTGCATGTGGCAAATTGTTCTTTTTGTTTTTTTAAACCTTCCTTGGGTTTTTATGCAGTGCTGCCCTTGATACACCAGAGGCAGACCTAATTTATTCCACCGAGCGCTACCTACGCAAAAAACCTAAATTATACATCGGGTCAATTGAGAATTACCCCTACATTATACGTAGCATTCAAGTATGGGAACTTTCTGCATTACTTACCCCTGCCCTTAATTGCCCAAACGCCCTCATTTTCAGGCTGTCTAGGGCTTGTACCTGTTGTGTCCCATCTTCAAGTCTCACTTTAGTTCTTGTCATTCGTCTCAAGTGCACCGTGTCCATTCCAGTTAACTGTTCGGCTGAAGTCGTCCAAAAACAATCAATACTCAGTTTGTGTCAAAACCAGCTGAACTCAGATGAAGTCATTCTCTCCTCGCTTTCTCTTTTTCTCTCTTTTCTTTTCTTTTATTATTCCCTTTTTCCCTTCCTCTGGCACAATATTACTGACGCCCCTCGCGCTCTTTTTTCTGAGCCCCTGCCCGTCGTCTGTGTGCTGTGGGTGCTGTGCTGTAGCTCCAAACAAAAATAGAGATTATTTACAAATAAAAAATATACAACTGAACTGAACTGAACTTTCCAACATTGGGAAAGACTTTTACAGATTTTTCTTCTGATTCTTTTCCCAACAAAATAGCCTTGACGCGGAGAGAGAAAAAAGAAGATGATTTGACAAAACACACACGAATAAACCATGATACGATGATGTCATTTGCCGCAGGACTCCAACCGAAGCAACCAAATCTTCCAACAATATCGACATGAAAACCGGTGCCATTTCGAGCGTTTCAAAATGTGTTTTCAACGATGCTCAATGAATTCTGCTCTGTAGTGCCCCCTTGTGTTGAGTATGTGTGGTTATGCCTGAGTGTGTGTTTGTTTGGGCAATGCAACCTGGGCAGAAATCTTCTCTTTTCTCTTTCTCATCTTGTGCTCTTCTTACTGCCATCGTTTCCCCATCCTCCTTTTACTGCCCGGCCTTCGAAATGATGGCACTGCGGGGGAAGATCTATCTGCACTTTTTTGACAAATGTAATAACAATAATAATTCTGATGTTGTGTAGAGGATTTTAAAGGGAGAAGTGTGTGAAGGAGTGAGAGAGGGGGAAGCTATGGTCTGGTCTGTGGTTTTCATGCATTGGAGGATGTTGACGGGGCTCCCATCCTCTTAAATGTATCTGCAGCTGTATGTTAGAAAACACATTTGTTGGAGACAAACTGCTGAGACTGGGAAGTGGAGATTATGCGTGTGCGTTTGTCACATGTAGGCCAGCAACAGTCTGTGAACACGATGGGCCCTGTTAAAGAAGTTTTACCTAAACCAAAACATTTAAGGCCATATCTGTCCGTCTATTTATCCATGCGGTTTTGGTTATTGATTGTGTCTTTCTTTTCACGTTCATTTGATGAGGCTGCATGCTGGAATCGGTATGTATTTCAACCAAAGTTCATACCTTTTTTAATCAGTAAATAAATCGGTGACTTATGAATGATTGTGAAAGAAAATTATCTTCTCTTTTTCTCTTTCCTCAAGTTCAAAGATGCTGAGATAAAATGTTCTTGATTTTTTACTTCTAAGGTTACTGTGTGGAAGTTTGACATTATAAATGTATTTGGCTTCTTATATAGTGGTAGTTTGGATGACCACAGTTAGGGAAAAGGTGGAACTAAAGGAGAGCAGACCTTCAGCAGAACAGATGCACTGATGTGATGTGGTGTGGCTATTGAATAAGACAGACTTTACAAATAGCCAAGTTGGCAGAAGGAAGGCAGGAAAATAGATTTTGGAAAAATGACCCATAATGTGGGTGGTCACCCTTCAGAAAAAAGAAGGAAGGGAGGAAGAAAACTGCCCAAAGACTACCCAAAGACTACCCAAAGACTACCCAAAGACGTCATTGTGTAAAATTATCACTAAACAAGGAATATAAGAAATAGGCTAACAAACAAACAATCCGATTTCCAGGAAATTATATTTTTAAACACAGACATCTGTCATGAGAAATCTTTCCAATGGAAGCAAACTAGTCGATTCTCTGGGGAAATTTCTTCTGAATCAGAACATCAACAACAAACCACTCATTATCAAGGTGCAGTGCTGGTACATGTTTGATACTGATACTAACAGCATGTAAGCTGCCTTCATTTGGCCTTTTGTGCTGTGGAATTTCCTGCTGCTTAATTTGTCCTCTTGTTAATTTGAACCTTTATTTAGTCCTCGTATAATAACATTTTGTATAGATTCCACCTATCCTGGTGATCCGTCCTGGTATAGCCTTATTAAAGTCCGTCCTCTTGTGTTCTATCTGTCTGTGACTTGAGACAGACTTATAACCTTGCTTTACATTTGGGATGCTACCTTAATGGGACATATTTTCTGAAGTGGTACTTGGTGAAAAGTTTCAGCTCACTTGCCCGACCTGTACTTTTTTTATTACCTTCTGCGATGTTGTATAACCCCTTAAAACATTTAAATGTTATACCACGTGCTTCCTGCTGATATAATTTTTCATGGTTTGCTTCTCTGTTTGGGCCAGAAAAGTATGGTGCATTTTATTGTTTCTCCTAATCTGAGGCAGGTTAGTCCTCTGAAAGCCGGGTGCTGGCGGTGCATCTGGACACTGTTAGCTCATGTGTGGCCGGTGCTGGACGCTTTGATGCACTGATCCAGTCCAGCACCCTTCAGAACAATCGGCCAGTCATGAAACAGGGCCCACTGTTTTGACAGCCACTGCTTGGAGTGTCACAGCACATTACGCTCCCATTAGGTGGTCAGAAAGGAACAATTTCTTCCTGCACAGACCTTGCTTGGACTGGCTTAAAATTGTCTTAAAATCTTGTCTCTTGTTTGTGATTGTACGCATGATGGATAAAGTTTGGGTGAGATGTACATTATAAAGGAGAAATAGGAATAATCAACTGGTACGAATGTATTTCTCAAGGTACATTTAGACAGTTCCCATCATGTCATGCCTGCAGAGACAATAGTAATGGATCAAGTCATGACATTTATCTCCAGTGTTCAGAAAGTTTCTCTCTCCATGAAATTACCTCAACTCCCAAACATGATGTTCTTTCATTGCCTCAATCAAACAGCAGTGCCATGAAATGGATGGTGAGACCTGGGCCAAACAGTATAAAGGAGAAAGCAATTTCCAAATCCCCCTTTTATTATGCTGCTGCCTGTCTCGCACCTCTAAACTTATTGCATTTTGTTGGCGCCAACTCTGTCATCTCTGACCTTCAAAGCTAGTGTCGCTCAGCCAGGTTTAAACTCAGCCTACTTTAATAGTTTATTTTACACATAAGCCTTAAATCGTACGTTTGGTGACAGAGCTAAGTGGTCGGTGGAGGTGCCAATTATTACTGTCTGATAATTGCAGTCCATTTGCCAGAACTAAAGGCTTTCAAAAAAATGAATATAATCTTGGCACATTTTCCTGCTCGTCAGTTACAGACCATTTTAGTCAGAGTCATAATATATAGTGTAGGAAAACGCCTTCTTCTGTTTTTGTGTCTCTCAGGTGAAAAGACTCCTATAACTCATATTTGCCTACTAATAATACTAATAATAAACATCTCCTCTATAACTATCACAGGTTTTGACCCTTAATTTACAAAGAATAACTGTAAAAACCTTCGAGATACTAAAAAATTTTACAGATTTTTTTAAAATGAATACGGCATCTTATGCCGTTATTATTGTAAATAAAAGGTCATTTATTGGCTAATTAACATGACTTCATATTTTTAATATAGATTTGCATTATTAGATGAGTTTTAATTTTCCATGAAAAATTGATTACTACAAGTATTTTATCACCAACTCTCCTCTCGACCTCTGCTGGACTCTGGACATACTCTGGACCTTATCTTTACTTCCTCTGGACCTTCTCTTGACTTCCTCTGGACTTCCTCTGGACTTCCTCTGGACCTTCTCTTGACTTCCTCTCGACCTCCTCTGGACTTCCTCTGGACCTTCTCTTTACTTCCCCTGGACCTTCTCTTGACTTCCTCTGGACTTCCTCTGGACTTCCTCTGGACTTCCTCTGGACTTCCTCTCAACCTTCTCTTTACTTCCTCTCAACCTTCTCTTTACTTCCTCTGGACCTTCTCTTGACTTCCTCTGGACTTCCTCTGGACTTCCTCTGGACCTCCTCTGGACTTCCTCTGGACCTTCTCTTTACTTTCTTTGATCTTTCCTGGACCTCCTATTGACCTCCCTAGAATTCCCTCTGGACTTCCTCTGGATCTCCACTGGAATTCCTTCTTGACTATCTCTGGACTTCCACTGGATTTCCTCTGGACCTCCATTACCCAACATTTAGCCTCGCAGGAGGGATCATAGTCCTCCATGTGACTGCTGTATCTTTTGCGTTTGGTTTGTGCATAAACTAAAGCTTTATTGTCTGAAGAGATCACTTGTTTTAGCAGGAACTAAAGCCACTTCTGTTGTATTTGTCTGAGCCGTCAGTGACTCACTTCAAAGCAGTGCAATATTAAAGGACCATCATTTTGAAACTTGTGCGTGAGTGTGTTGTGCATTGACTTTGGTTCAGTTGTGTCATTACCCTATCATGCATTCTTCTGTCTCACCTACTGGTCAGAGTGTGCAGTGGCAGATCAGACCAAGCCTTTCCTGAACTCACTCTTTCAATTTTTGAATGCATCAGGTGCGAAACCAATGCTACTTCTCCCAATCAGGGTTATGTGAATGGTAACAGAATAAATATGATAACAATAATTTTTGTTGAGTTCACTTTTGATTGTTGGTCAGTGTGTATGTGTATGCTTTTGTGTTTCTTTATTTACTAAAATGTGCTATAAGAGATCTTCTGTTTTTGAGAACTTTATGTAAATATTATCGTTGGAAATATTTGTTGTAAGCGGAGTTTTCATTTGTCACTTAAAACAGTGAAGAAAACAGATGCTATTTCATGATCTAGTGGTGATGTTGACGCTGATTATACCTGCCCTTCTTGAATAAGGGCTTTTGATGTCTGCTGTATTTTTTGTTGAAGGTGTGGTGAGGTCGGGCCAAGTGATCCTAAAAAAGGAAGGAGTGCTACCCGCCACAGCCCTGTCCCACTGTAGCATCACTGCCCCATCAGCCCCTGCCCCCACACGACCGAGTGCTAGTCTCTACCATGAAGACCTTACTGTAGCCTGTTTGTGAAACTTCTGAAGTTGATAAGATTCCAGGAACACCCCTCTACTGGATTTTCCGATATACCATCCCAGTAAAGATCCAGTCTCCTTATGATGAGGTCAGAAATGTGATGTTTAATAGGATTCTAACTGTAAGTAACATCTGTCAGTGTTTGATTATATAATTTATAGTTGTGTATATTGTGTCTTGTCCAAATTTCCATATTGATTATTCCGTTACTTTGCCAACACGTTTAGCATGGATTATAGTAGTACTGCCTAAATGCCTTGCAACAAAAATAACTCAAAAATAAGACTTGAATTGTGAAGGCGACTGGTTCTGTGGCGTCTGAGAAAACTAGTCGGATGTTCCTGGAACGTCATCAGCATGAAAGAATCAGATCATCACTGTATATTTTCTGAATCCTTCACCGCCGCAGTGAGATGGCCGGTTGGCTGTGCTCTCTTTCAGCCTGTTTGCTCAAAGGCTTGGGGATTTACAGTAATGCCATTGTGTTAGATGGGATTGGCCCTGTCCTGACACTGATGCAGCCTTCCTCATTGAATTTAGTGGTTGGTTAGACTCAGAGTCATTACTGCTCTGCTGGAAGCCATGCTTTTAGCTGCGGAAACCGAGTTTTCATAGAATCCTTCTATTAAGCACAAGTGACCTGATGTAGGATATGCTCTGTTAAAACTTGAAAGCAATCCAAGGATTACTACTGAAGCCAAATTCAAAGTGTCAGGGTTTTGGAGAAAAAAAGAGTTTAATCCTAAAAATGCATACTTTCCAATTCAGTAAAGTTGGAACAATGTGTAAATAAGTACAGGATGCAATTTTGTGGGAATATAATCTCAAAGTACCTTTTATGTATAATAGACAATTTATTTATATTAAACATAACATAACAGTTGGGATATTTAGCTATTTATTTCAGACTAAATGCCCTGAACACAAACATAGGATCCCTTAGAAGGGTCGACAAAAGACAACACTAAACTGACATATATAATAATTGCCTTATGCCTTATATCTAAATCTTTCCTATTGTAAATATAATACAATCATGATGCCCATACCTATGCATTCTGCTTATTTACTTTTTGTCCCAACATTTTCGGAACATGGAGTTTGTTCAAATCTATAGTATATCCAATAACCTGCCCTGTGCCTTTCAACATGTTCTGCCTGGGAGCTGCCACGGAGCTCTGCAGGGCTGAAGTCTAGTTTATTCGAACAGCAGGTGTCTCTCCACCTACTTCGCCCTTATCCATATGCTCTGCTCCAGCCTTATGTATCTGCCCAGGCCTGTGCACACTGCAGGCTTATCAGTGCGATAATGCTTGTTCTGCTGCCTGCAGACGCTGCACTGGACTGGGGCATAGTTGTGATATTTTGTCATGGATCCGCAGATAGGAGAACATAGTGCCCTGGCTTGAATCCATCTGGCATAGTAAAATACATGGACAGTCAGTGCACTGAAACCTATTCCTTAGCTTTTGTTTCACTGTTGCTGCTTGTAAATAGACATCAGTTGGAGCATCCTCTAACTCTCTGCCATAACATTTCTTGATCAGGTAGGTAAGAAGCAATACAACGAACTGATCCAACGCCATACTAACTAACTAACTAACACTGAGTCCTCCACGCTCCGGGGTTGTTGAGGGTACCACTCTTGTTTTCCTCCTTCCTTTTTCGACTTGCCATGACCAGCCTCTTCAACAAAGAGTGCCCTAACTTAAAAAACACACAATTGTGATGTGTACAATCTAATTTATTGTATTTATTTATGTATTTTTGCCAACTTTGTATAGTGTATAAATATCTATAAATATATGAAAAGACAGTACTGTATAGATTTTAGCTGCCTGGTAAGGTTAATAGTATATACTTGGTAGACTAAAAGAAAAAGCGTAGAGCTGTTCAAAAGCCAGTTATTGACAAATTTATTTCTGTAAAACTTGGTGCCACTGGCTTCAATTTTATATTCTATAAGTATTTTTGGTTATTTCTTTTATTTTATAGGCCAGTGGAAACCCAAAGTGTGTTCCTTTTCCCGTCTGTTTGTTTGTTGACTGGTTTATTTGTTGTTTTTTCTGATCTTGACCCGAGACACAGCAAGGTTCTGGCAGCCAGGAGAGTGCATGGGAACGCAGACCGAGGACCCTGTAAAACCGTAGTGACCGTTAGGTGTGCGTCTGTCTATGGTAGTCATAGTGATCTCTGTGCAGTGCCTAGTCCCTATCCCCTTTCCTCCCTCTTTCTACTCCCCCCCTCCTATTCTCTGGTGTAGTGTGTCATGTGACGAGGTACGTGCTAAAATACAGCAGGATTTTGTGTTAGCTCAAGCTGGCAATGGCCTTCTTTTTCCTCATGGGCCCACCACACTGCTTCTTCATTACAGCGCTTAATTTTAATCCTCCACCAAGTATAGATTTCCAATTCCTCTACTCAATTGTTCATTTACTCTCCCATTCAGCGACTAATACCTCACAACCAGAGTCTAATTTCCCTGTAATCCATGCTTTTCTCATCTATCTCCAATTCTTGATCCATTAGCAGTCACATTACTGTAAAAGCCCTTTTTGTTTTTCGCATATACACAAAAGTGGAGTCCTGCTTTGGCTCTCAATTGCACCAATCAGCCATAACATTACGTTAAATTATTGTCGTTTAATTAGAAAAAAAGATTTAGTCTTTATGGTGACGTTTGAAGAGCAGTGTGTAAGATTTTGAACAGATTTAACATTGTGTGTGTCAATAAATGAAATAACGATACTGATAGTAATCTTATGTTTGATTGGTGCATTTTCTCATGTCTTTTGTCATTTCCAAACCAACAGAGAAGAGCAGCTGCCAGCATACAGTACACAGAAACACAAAGCAGCCATATTTGACAAGCACAGTGTGTGACTTACTCTATGTAGCATGAGCAAGAGACAAGCCTTAATGATAGGACCAGCTACAAAGCGGAGGTGTGTGGTTTGTGCATTTGTAGTGGACTATTCTTACCTTCCCTATCTCCCGCACCAAGTTTATTACTCAGTATTCAGATGTGTTGCTTGGTTGCTCTGTACATATCTGTGTAGTACTTCTGTTGATGTCCCGTGTTAGGATAGTAGCGGGTTCATGCTGGGCTCTCCTCCACTGACATCCTCCTCCCAAAAAGACCGATGCATTTCCAAAACTTCAAACATTCCACTATATAAAACGCATGTAACTAAACAGATTAGAGGTAACATAAGCTAAACAGAAGAGGGGCCAGAGCACAGATGTTTCTACCTGGAGCCATGATAATAACCATTTTACTCTGTGCTTAAGTCCCTCTATGTGCCACATACAAGTCACGCTGCTCCTCCAGACCTCGTGCTAATTTCTCCTGCCTCTAGGGGTCTGTGTCACTTGTGGACTGACAAAGTGGTGGGTGCGTTGGTGTGAGGTGCTAGCCCTGGGAGGCAGCAGACAGACTTGTCCCTGCGGCGTGGGTCTAAAGATGGAGGATGTCTTGGAGACACTGACCAGTAGCGCTTGGGTTTTGCGTTCCATGTTTTTGTGCCTCTCCTGATTTTTGGCCGAGCAGACTGTGATCTTATCGGTTGATTCTCTTGTTCTCCTCCACCCATCAGTGTTACTGAGTGTGTTGGGTGGGCGGAGTCTTGGAGCTGAGCTCTGATTTTGTTCCATATTAAAGAATCATTTTTACAACAAGAGTCTGTTGTTCTTTCCTCATTTAAATTTGCCTTGTGAAGTTTTTGTGAAAATGGGCTTCATAACCCATTTTTCAGGAAATGTTGGGTATCAAAGGCTCATGTGACACTTCATGATCTATATGCAGGGCTGGGCGATGAGGGGGCTCAAACTGAATTGTGATCTAATTCCCGTGACATTTTTTTAGTTAAGTTGACATATTGTGAGTCAAAAATTTTCTCTTAAATACAGATCAGACAAAAACACTTTTTCCTGTAGGTGAGCGTCCACTATAGGATGGATTTAACCAATTGCAATGAAGTGTGAACTTTCAGAAGAAACAGATTGGACATTGGATACCTCTTCAAGACCTCAGCATCATTAGATGTATTTTTTAGTTAAGTTTAAAGTGCATATAGTTTAGGTTTTTAAGTTTATAATTTACTTAGCAACCATACTTAAAGGAAAAATATAATTAATTTTTTTGTATTGTTATTAGCCTTTAAACATGCTCTTGAGTACGATGTTTTGAAACAAAAAAAGTCTTCAGCGACACTGTAAATGTCTACTGCATCTAGCCAGTAGATGACGCCAAGTGCCTACACAATTTAGCTATATTATCTCGCCATTATCAATCTAGCAGCATCATTTATCTGTTTAGATGGAAGATATGCTTAGAACAAGTCTGGCGATGATTTTAGGACTAAAAACAGCGGAAGATTCTTAGATAAGTGACGTACGAAGTCTGAAAATACGTCCCTGATCAAGGAGTTCAGCAGGAAGTGTTTTTGAAGCTCGGAGGGGAGAGGACTTTCTACTGACCATCCCTCAAAACAGCGCGAATGCAGCTGAATGCAAATGAATGCAACTCCAGGTATGTTTTTGGTGACGGGACATTGTTAGAACATGGTTAAAGACTCAAAAAAACCATTGCATTCCTTTAAAGTGCATAAGTCTCATGGTTTTGTGTGTATTGCTTTGCTTCATGTGATTGTTGTCTACCTACTATCTACTATTGTATGTCTAATAGTTTTACATCAGCAGCAGTTTGTGAAGAAAAGTTGAAGAAAAAAAACTTTGTCTGTGTCATCAATACACAAAGTTCCATCCGGCAGTTTAAACGTTCAAAAATAAATATATTGTCGAATATTTTTAGTCACCAAATCATTACTATTGGGTAAATTAGACGAGTTTTGCTCTTGCTTTTAAGTTGGTGTATTGACAGGCTCATGTTTGACCAGTGCACTTCATAGTAATTCCACTCATAACTGCAGAGATCCATAGAGAGGCATATTTATAGTAACATGTACTGTATACACCTTAATCTGTATAATAGAATATAATCTTACATCACAGACAACGCTTAATTGCAGTGGCCTCTTGTTGTTGCAGCTGCCATGGTTTACAGATAACCAGTGATTTGCTGCTGTTGTTTTGCCTTTGAGAACAATTAAAAATGTATGGTGTGTGAGCCACATTAGTCAGTCGGTGCTAAATTAATCCCAGCTCTACATGTCTCGGTTCTGTTCGGAGCTTGGAGACAGCTTCTCGCGTAGCTCTTAATTAACCGCTGCGCTCCCGGGTCGCCTCACCTCTGACATTTCACACTTTTGACTAAATCAGGAAATCATTACACTATTCTGTTTCTCGCAACACCACCTAACACATTGTTTTTTTAATTTAATCTCCCTCTCGCTGAGCTGCCTGTCTGTGAGGTGTCAAGAAGCGTTTTGATTTTAAACGTCTTTGTTTTACGCATGGCTAAGCCCCCCTCCTTGTCTTCTGCTGCCTGCTTAGCATCGCACGCACAGAACCTGACTCAAATTCAAAAAAGGGAAGAAAAAAAAAAAGATGACAACGCAATTTGGCCTAAACCATGCGTACCAGATTTGCCTATTAAGTACAGAAGTAAAAATGGAAAGAGACAGATAAGCTGGAGCACAGTGCGCGGTGGAGGAGGAGAGCACCCACGAGAGTCAGGATACAAAGAGGGGTCTCAGGCTCCTGTCCCGAGCTTTATATTAATTCCATTCTTTTCAAAGGCAGACGGCGAATCTGCATTTATCCAGCCCGGGACACACTGGGCTCGCCGGGCTCACATGGACACAGGGTCGAGGATTTAACACTCCCTGAACTGCGACAGACGGCTGCGGGCATTGGCTCGACGGGGGACCCTCGCTTGCATCACCTGTGTCTATTTTTAGCGCCGCTGCACCCACCTTTTGTCTAATAAGCTCCCCCTCGAACTGGCATCTCAAGAGCAAACTGTTGGAGCAGGGGCACAGTGGCATTTTGGAAAAAAAATTGTGGATGGATCAGGTGTATTTGGAAAGAGACTACACCTCACCTCAAAATTTTACTTAGAAATATTCATGATATTTAAAAACATTCATGCATAAAGTAATACATTGTTTTCATTTATCAATAAAGTTGTAAAATGATGACATGCTTTAGACACTTCACTCACATTGCCAGTAATACTGTTCTCAAAGGGTTTTCAGGAAGCATTACATGGGAAGAAAATTAAGTTAAAAAAAAAAAAAGTACCCAAATGCAACAGTTTGTGCGTGAATTACTGTTTTGTATTCTGTTTTTGTACCATATGCTCTGGTAATAAACATAATCCCAAGTTAAAATGTAAAACGTGTATCTATATGCTCCACTCTAAAACTTATTTTTAGAGCGACTAAACTTATTCTGTTGTTTTTATTTCTTGTTGTCCTGTACAGTGTCCTTGGGTGTTTTGAAAGGCGCTTATAAATAAAATGTATTATTATTATTATTATTATTATTATTTTTAAATACAACATTAAAAAATAGTAATAATATTGTGTGTGCGCCTGAATATAGGACATGACAAGTGATTTATTTATCTTTGGGGCGGACCTTCAATCCTCCTTTGCATTTGCCTAACTGTAAAAAGAAAAGTATTAATGCTGATGAACGTGGCCTGCTCCTCTTGAGATCCCAAATCATTCTGTCTACCCAGTCCACTCCTGCTTTGCCATTTCTATTTTATATTCCCTTGTTATGTTTGGTGGGCCACAAACAAAGTCTTGTTTAGGGCCTACAAATGCCTAGAAGCGTCCCTGTCTACATGGAGAGAAGCAGGTGACACCACCAGGCCAAGTTACAGGTCAGATCTGTGGAGAGGCGAGCCTGCTCACTGTAAGAATTCATTAAATGCACGATACGGGCCTATAAGTCATACTGTGGAACATTCCAGGGACACTGGTGGTGGACTCACCCCCAACAGGAAACGTTCGTGCCTCTTCAGTAGTCTAATTACAGTGCTTTCTTAATAGTCTACTGCACAAAATGGGATGCTGTTTCGGGTAAAATTATATAAACTAAAGCCTTGAATCAAATGGGATAATCTTGGACCAGCGTCTTCTCCGGCTGCATGTGCATTTATAATTAGAAATGCCAATAATGCGCGTATTGTGCTTAAAAGAAAAGGAGCAGGAAATGAGACTGTCACTTCCAATGATGCAGGCGGTGCTCGCAGTTATTTTTTTCGCGGAGATAATGAACAGTTCCAGACTTGGGCGCGACAGCACGTCAAGCCGCAGAGACGCATGAGCGGCAACTCTGGGCAACAGCTTGGTACGAACCACCGAGCGGCGGCGTGGGACAGATGGAGGAGAGAGGGAGGAGCACGCGGGGATGTGACAGAGGTGAAGATGCAGCGTGCGTCCAAGAACGTCCCACGAAGACACGAGTGAGAATTAAGGAAGACACGTGGAACAACTTACTGCTTATTGTCTGAGCTTAACGCACTGAGCCCAAATGTGTGCTGGTTGTAGAGTTTATAATACTGTGTACTGCCATTACTGCTACTCCTGCCTGCAACTAGGCCTTGTACTTCTGTGGCCACTGCTATTGGAATAAGTGTTGTAATGTATCACCCTACCTGCATGAAATATAATGTAAAACAAGCAGCAGCTTTGTTTGAAACACCTGAGAGCATAAATAAATCGCAGTAGGCCTATCATTCAAGATGTGTTTAAGTGAAAGTGATGTACATGTGGCCTAATGATGCGGTGGCACCCATTTTTCTGCTGCTAACAGCCCTGCTAACTCTCAATCTCAGCTGGACATTTTTATCAACATGTCATGCAAATTTCAAGCCATCCATCATTTTACATAACCTTAATATCTTTAGCCGAGTCGTTCTGGAGCCGGGCAGTGCGTCGCCACACTGCCATCATGTGGCTGTGCGCGGTACTGACGTCACTGTCCAGTCCCACATGTTAAGTCTATTCATTTAACGAGGACAATATACATTTAAAGTGCGTATGACAGGCTTTTATGATTTTATAAATTTGACTTTATTTAGAGTATTAATACCTCTTGTGAATATAAATTATAGTTTTACACCAATCCGGTCGCTGTTTGCGAAGAAAAGTTGAAAATCTGCTGAAAATGACAGGAATTAAACACATCGATGGCATCGCTCTAGGGACACAAAGGTTATGCATAATTTACACAAATGAAGCTACTTTTTTGACCCTTTAAACATCAATTCAACAAAATAAAGGCGTTCACATGTATTTACACAGGGCTGATGTTATAAAGAAAAGAATTCCAGGAAATGGTATGAGCAGCGCAACATAAATGTTCTGTGACATCATTCACATCCAATTCTCTCTCAATTTAATGATATTGATGCACTTATGTAATATGTTAATAATATATAGCCATTTTGTTGATTGTCTGAATGTTTTCTATGATTTGGAAATCCAGAAAACATATTACACTAAGAAAAAAAGGAATTAAAACATAAACAATGTCAGTATTTTTATTCAGTGAGATATAAATAACTGCATGTATACTATATGTGCTCTAAACAGAACTTTAGAAAACAAACAAACAAACAAAAACTATGAACTACCAAATGGTAAAACTTATTTGTGATGTATTTCTCAGTGTGGAATACAGCACTATCCATTGTTCATTGTTATGGCTCTCCTAGCAACAATCACCTGTTAACCTATGAATATACAGCACGACACCAAGCCATTTCTACTTTCTGCTGATACAGGTAATCAATATTAACATTATAATCCGTTTAGAGTAGCTGGGTGCACACAGAGTTGAAGTCGCTGTAAGTCTGATAGTATTTGTTGGGGTCTTGTGGTCATGGCACACATGGCCTGGAGTCACTCTGTTGTGCAGGGTTTCATTACAGCAGTCACAGATGGCGGAGCAGAGGAGGACGAGCAGTGTTGGAGCAACGGGCAGCAGGGGCCGAATCACCAGCAGCACCCTGCACACCCCCAGTCCCTTAAACCCCGATAGTAGTGTTTACTTAGAAAAACCCAGGAAACCGATTGCCTTAAATTACCCTAGTAAACTTGATAGAAAAGACAGAGTTCACTTAAGTAATCAATGCTAAGTTTGTAGAACTTGCGTTTTGCTAGTAAACAAACAAGTTCCCATTAAGTGGGTCTATTATAATATTTTGTGGTTTAATTACTCATCAGTCATGAGTAAAGTAACCAAAAATATGAAAGTACAGCTTACTAAGAAAAACCCAGTAAAGTGATCAATACATTTTAAGTTTGTAAAACTAATATTTGACTAGTTAACCAAAGTTTAATTGTTGGTCTGATATCATTATTTTTAGTTAAATTACTCATCAGTCATTAGTAAACTTACTAAACTGTCACAGTAAAGGCTACTCACCCAATTGATCCATATGTAACATTATCTATATCTTTATATAAAATTGTATTACTATAAGGTTACAATATAATATACTGCTATTGTAGTAATAGTGTCCCCTTCCAGTACTCAATGGAATGAAAATGTACATTAAATAAAACATTCTTAATTAAATGCAATTGTTTTAATTCTCTAACTTTTTTACATGAGAATTGGAAACATGCAATGACATCAAGTGAAGATGAACAATCCAAATTTTTATAAATGGCTTTAAAAATGTCCGTAAATTGATAAAATTGCATGCAATTTAAAAGTCCAATTTTGTGTGGATTTGACGGTGCGTCTTCTGGAAGGACCATCAAAAGGCCGACGTCTACATCTCTGAAGTCTGTGTCCACATCCCAATCCTACATAGACAAAAATTGCATTAGTTTTTTGATTGCATATATGTCATCATTTTGAAACTGTAACACAATATTGTTCTACGTTTGTTAATCTTGAAAAACCAGGCTTAAATAGTTAAATGGCAGCTCATTTTTGGAAAGATAATGTAATGTAATGTAATAAGGTAATGCCAAAAATGTCATAAGAGGGCAAAAGCGACTCTTTATCAAAGGCTTTGAACAGCAGTGGAAGAGCACTCGTGCATATAGACTATGGCTGCACAATATATCGAAAAAATATCGTTACTGCACTTGTTGTCATCGTGAGTGTCCTGCACTCACAATGAGTGAGTGCAGTGACAGGAAATGTAAGGTTGTCTGATGAAAGAAATCTGGTGAAGACATATCTGTTACCATCCACATTCTGGCCCGGCCCAGCATTTGACAATTAGTTTTACTCATCCCCCAAAAGGATTTTTTAAATCATTACAGACATGTAACTGACCTCAGGGCCTCTTGTTAAAAATAAGATTAATAGATTAAATATCACAATCACAAAAAAACAAAACCCAACTAACCCAAAAACATGACTAACGCCTGATGCACACTGACTCCGGTCCGGCTCTGGTTCGGGTCCTACAAGACTTAGAAAGTGCTTAAAATCAATGCTTGCTGTCACACCGACCTCGGAGCTCTGCGGCCGCGGGTCCGGCAGCCGCGCGGGTCTCCGGAAAGAATCCGCAAGAAGTCTATTTTTGCCGGACACCGCAGCGGTCCGGTGCGGCTTTCATGTTTGACGAGTGTTTCTCACGCCAAAAACCACATGAATCTACGTGACTTTTCGTCAAAACCGGACCACAGTGAACCGGAGCTGGTGTGACAGGCGTCTGCAAAGAGACCAGCTGGTCCCGGACCGCGACTGGACTGGACTCAGTGTACACTAGGTGTGAGTTGTGTTAACTTCTTTAGAGACAGTAAACAAAACCATTGGAAATTTTGAAAACTTAAGACACTTACCTAGCATTTCTTTAAGAACTCTGCTGATTTATCTCCAAGGAGGATTTGAGGGCCATACAGTACTGCAGTTCTTGCAGTTGCAGCATCAGGCTGAGCAAAAAAAACACAGAATGAGCACATGAGCACATTGTAGTAGTTTTTGTAGTATAGTAAGCAATAGATCCATTTAACAGTTTTCTGTATTTAACAGTGAACCCCAAAAATCCAAACTTTGGTTTTTCAATTCAATTCAATTTATTTTGTTAAAACATAATCACAACTTCAGTTACCTTGATGGGCGTCCAGAGTTGTGAAAACATGTCAAAAGCAGCACACGTAAACTAAAATCTTAAATATTGTTGATGAAACCAGAGGACAGTGTTCAGCTCCATACTTCCTCCAGCAGAGTTGCTCCAAGAGCAGCGGAGCTAAAACTGTAGGTTTTTATTTCTGTTCTAACTGGCCTGACCATAAGCTATTTCAAAGAGGAACGTTTTGAGCTGGTCTTAAATGTAGAGACTGTGTCGGCCTCTTTTACATGAACAATAATTAAATCAAAACACTGTATCCATATAATGTTGGCTATCAGATTACTCTAGCTATCAGTTTTTTTTAAATCAAGAAGAGTAGAGCAACCCTGCACAATTAATCAAAATCTACAACAACCATGTCTGTTCTGTTTATTGTTTTTTTTCAATACGCTTGGATGTGCTTAAATTTTGAAAAGAATCGTATTAATTATTCAATTTATTACCTTTGAGTTGGTAAATCCTCCGTCGATAAGGCCTTGAAACAACTGGAGCCTTAAAAGAAAAAACAACAACTTATGAGCATCTTCAACAGAGCATGGTATACTAGCATTTAGCATTCTAAAATCATCTTCTAATTTCATAGCGAGAAATTAGAAAATGTTCCCTGCTCCCATTGAAATTAGACACTTTAGTCCAATTTCAGGTCACTGCTGTTCGCACACTGTCCTGAAGTTTAGAATCCAGTCCAGACAAGTCCCAGTGAACTAGTTTCTTTTAGATGTCATGTACACAAAATTGTACACAGAATTTACAAGACCAGATCCAATTTGACTAAAAAGGCCTATTCAACAAAAACTGTTGCTATTAAAAAAAAAAAAGATTTACTATTACCATTATAGCACCAATAGGCTATTATTTAAGAGACTCCTTGAATATTATGCGAATAAGGCCTACATTATGATTAATTCTCTAATTAGTTTAACAGTTTAAGAACTGCTGTAAACAAACTTTAATTCGCCTTCACTTCAAATTTAAAGATTTTAGTGCCAATACATTAATCATTTCACATAATTACCAGAGGTGGGTTGTACTCAGATTACATTTACTCAAGTAACTTTTCCCAAGAAATTGTACTTCTTGGAGTAACATTCAGACACAATTACTACTTTAGAACATTTTTACTCAAGTAACTATACTCTTACTTGAGTAAAAATGTTGGTTCCTCTTCCCTCTGAGTAAATCTACAAGTGACAAAAGCTTAATGTTGACAATAAGAAATGATTTAAACATGTGTTTCTTGTTTCTTAAGATATGATTTAGTTTGGTAGCTTTTGTGTGAAAATACCAGATTTGAGCTTTGCTTAATGTTTTGACTCCAATGAAATTGACTTCAAATTATAAATCAGATGTTACACCCAGACAGTTACTCTTACTTGAGTACAATATTTGGATACTGTACCTACCTTTGACAATTACATACATAGAATTGGAGTTACACAGCAAACCTAGTATTACCTCACAGTGTATGAAGGACATGCAGCTCCTCAGATTCACGTCACAAACACAGCATCAAAGGAAACTTGACGGAGAAAACGTATACGTAGGAAACACCTTGATTCTCTGAAACACACTAGAGTTAGTTTAAATCTCATAGAACTGTTACAGGTTATCTCCGTGTTGTTCGTGCTCGTTGCTGCCCCGGGACACTGCACGCGGTCCAACTTCGGTGCTGTGACCACAGCTTTTCTGTAGCTTTAAAACTGCGAGGAGCTCAGATCGCGCCGTGCGGAGGTGCTGGCGGAGGTGCCGTGGTGATCCGGATTCTTTCCGATGGATTGAAATGATTTGCCCCACGCCAGAGCTCACCGCAATTCCTATTCTATTCCTTGTGTTAATGAATGGTTATCGTGTGAGTACGTTGTCTCGTGAGTGCGCGATCAAAGCCGTGACAACAACATCGCACGCGTGCTGTTTGGAGAGGAGAAAGGTGTGGACTAGAGAGACCGTAGCCACAGGTAGGACTGGTCATGCGGTACATTTCAATGTGACCGCTTTGAAAAGCCACGGTACAACTCTAGTTTGAGTACGTTGCGACCAACAATGAAAAATTTCACCACGAGCCAGTTCTGCGTCTCTCCTTCGTGCATGTCCTCTCCGCTAAGGCATCACGTTCAAGAGAAATTGTAGACAAGTTTAATGTATCCCGACACGACACATATTGTGGTATTGAGTGAAATAGTAAAGCTAGTAATGTTGCTCTCCGTGTCAAGTGCTTGAAAATGTCACAAAACACCTCAAATGTTCAACAACAGCAGTTTACCATAAGCCAATGTCCACACGCACGCGCCCAGGGAGCAGCTAATGTGTAATTACGGAAGTAAAATTACACACAAAAAGTCGTTTTAGTCCGTTTTTGAACAACCAGAGTGACAACAAGTGAAAAGGTTGAAGCTACTTCATTAGCAGTCTGTCAGTAGCCTACTTTAGTTAAACCGGAGCTAGCTAGCTAGCTCTCTTTTTAAGGAGGGAAGCCACAACTTCCAAATAACTCTCTCGTATTGTAGCGTCTAATAAACATTTACAACTGCTGTTAATCACAATAATATCACTAACTGAAAGAACAAATATCAAATAAACCAAATAATTACCTTAAATTAGACAAAGTTAAATCCTTCCTTTCGATGACTCAGCTCAGTCTGTCGTCCACAGGCGGGAAAAGAGAGTGAGGGAGTGCGCATGTCCAATAACCCTTGTACTTCCATGAGTTCAGTTTACTACTTGTAGGCAAGTAATGTTACTTTTGATAGGTAACTTCATAACAGTTGGACCTTGTGAGTAAGATGGCTAAGTTTCAGTTTGTCACATTACTCTTGATTCAAAATATAATATATTACTTAGTTTTGATAAGTAACATCACAGTCCAAAGGAAAGTTAGACTAATGTTTACACTTTGTGAGTAACATTACTTACAGAAGTCTAGTAAATGTTACTCATACTTTAAAAAAGCATTATATTACTCCACAATTTTCAGTAAATACCCTATTTTTGTTTGCTTTTAGTAAACTTACTGACATTTGACAAGTAAAGAATACTATTTGGGTTTACAGTGTGGTGAGAACAGATACACACCGTCCTTATGGGCACATGGTTAATGACCTCAGGCCTTTTGACTGTCAGGAAAGAAGTACTGTCCAGGTGAATCGGGCTTCACATCCAACCAGCGACTTGTTCTTGGATACCGTCCCACCTTGGACCTCGTTGACAACCCTCAGTATGGGTAAGTCTCAGGTTGATGTTTAGACTAGTTACATCTGCAGCGTTAAATATTGTTCATTCCCATTATCCTCGGCAATAGTGGAGATGATAGGCCTACTAATAATAGTTACAGTTATATCCTAATGTTATTTACCAACAAGTAACGTTACCAGAAATGTTAACGCTGCCGATGTCTGGATCTCTTTGTTGTGCGGCTTCTGCCACAGAAAAACCCTTGTTGCATTATAAGATCCATGAAGATGTCTAAAAGGTGTAACCAATCATATTTGCTGCATGTCAGGTGTAAAATTATTCCTCTAAATTGCTCTTAGCAGATGGGGTTCTTTGCCTCATAATGCACACATCTAAACAGAAATGCCAGTAACCTACAAATGAATGTATTTGGTGCAATTAAACATGCTTGACTCTTTCAGTAAATAATTATTGTAGATTATTGCAAATAAAACGATGCCAGGTCTAAAACCGATGTCAAATCTATATGAAACTCACTGTATGATCAAGCAGATGATTACATTAAAAAAAAGAAAAAGACTTATCAATGTTGGTCGTTTTTTCTAATTTATTGATCTGTATCTTGTATTTGTTTATGTATTTACATTTATTATTATGTGCACAATCGTGTTTGTTGCTTTTTTTTCAAGGTTATTACTGTTTGACAACTACATCACTCAGACCAAACGCCATTACCAGCCTTACGCTTATAACGATGGCTCTGGGTCAATACCACGGCTCTTTAACAAATTCAGAGAAAGTGGATTCTATCAGTTGAATGGTCCGCCTAAGCCGCTGTCCCAGGACGAGAAGGTAGTCGGATTTTCTCCTGATACTATACTAAATATAACATATTAAGTATTTACAGCAGCTTTCTTTCCAGTCAGAATACCAAAGCCTTTATGTGCCACATCCTCTAGTACCAACAAGTAATTTTTTAATTTTTTATTTTATTTATTTATTTTTATGTGCAGCTTCTTTTTGAATGTATCTTGTTGTAGTGCCTCCAGAAAAAATCATAAATGTGGGTCAAAAAGAAGATTCCGGCTTCACAAAAGGAGAGGACCTACAGATCAACACGTTTATGAACAAAGCCTGTCCCCCAGTTGGTATATTTATATATTTTATTTGTTTTAAGTTTAAAATTAAATGAATAAGATTCTCTTGCAGCTTGAGCCGCGATACACCCAGACCTCTGTAATGAAGATCAACTTCCAGGCTCCCTCTCATTTGCAGGTAAACTTCAACAACGCCTCAACATCAAAGAACAAATTTGCCTAAAATGCACAGTAGAAAGTAAGAAAGAACTTAAAAAGTCAATTTTACAGTGGATACTTTTCACTTTTACGTCACTACATTTACAGTTTTCGAGTTGCTTTGGCACTTTCTTGGATCAGAATAGTATTTTTCATGATATCTGTACTTTCCACTCCTCTTGAATTGGATTGAAAAGACAAAATACTTTCCTTCATAGTTTGAGACAACCTGAAATGGCTGAGAGGTATTTTTTTTAGCATGTTTTAGAGTTCAAGTCCTGTATTGGAACAAACAAAAATCTTTTAATTAAAATGTCTAGAAAAATTAGGAAGTCGCTTTTGTTGACAAAAATCTATAAATCCTTTATCCAGATCAACATATTTTGCGCTTTAATAACTATCAAAAATCTGCATGTATTTGTTTACTTTTTACTCTGATGAAACGTGTATTTCAATGCTTTTACTCACATCGATTCTTATGTGAAATTTTTACTTGAGCACATTTTTTGCGCCTATATCTTTACTTTTACTTTAAGATTATATGACAGGTTTTTATCTCATTTTAACTTTATTTGGTGTATTAATACCTGCTGTAAATATAAATTATAGTTTTACATCAGTAGCTGTTTTTGGAGAAAATTGAAAAATCTGTTGCAAGTTAAAGGAAGTAAACAAATTGATGACATCACACAAGGGAGACAACATTTTGCCTACCGTCCCATTTTCTACCGCTTATTCCCGTTTCCGGGGTGACTGGAGCCTATCCCAGTGACTTTGGGCCTTAGGCGGGGTACACCCTGGACAGTGGCCAACTCATCGCAGCTAACACAGAGACAGAGACAAGGACAGACAACCATTCACTCTCACATTCATACACTACGGGCAGTTTTAGAGTTCTCAATTAACCTACACAGTCATGTCTTTGGACGGTGGTAGGAAGCCACGGTAACACGAGGAGGACATGCAGATTCCACCCAGAGAGATCGTGTGATGTTGGGGTGGTCCGGGATTCGAAACCACGATCTCCTTGCTGGGAGGCAGAAGCTCTAGCCGCTCTGCCACCGTGCACCCTAGGGAAACAACAATTTTGCTTAATTTACACAAAATAAACTGCTTTTCATTAATTCAACAATATAAAGGTGTTCACATGTGTTTTCATTTGTCAAATTACAAAATATGTGACTGTTACAGCCAATTCGATGCCGTTTGGGTGGCCCTGTATTCAGGCCCTGTATATGAGCGACTGCAGTCAGGTGTGTGACCCGGTGGGGGCCAATGGTTTTTGACCACTGTTTTTAAATTAAACTTTGTTTTTTGTTTTTTACCCTTGCATATAATAAAAGGAACTTTTATCGTCGTCGTTTATCGACGTCTGTCGGAATCATCTGAAGTATGGTGGGACACAGTAGCCATTTGAAGCGCGTCAGCCATAGAGTTTGTGCACATCCCAGTGGCAGAGGTTCAGTTTGGCCAATACAGTGACATTAGATGAGATTTCCCCAGTGTACAGGATGGTCGCTTGGTCATTTTCCCAGTGTGATGTCATAATTTGCAACCAGGAAGTAAAACACCTAAAAAAATGCTGAACTGGGATAAAATGTTAGTAATTTTAGTATTTTAGCAAACTCTTTATCTTAACTGCATTTTAGTTCAAATGAGTGGTCCAGCACTTTAAGTAACAAAATTGTTCTTCCACCACTGATAAAAAAAAAAAAAGCTATAATAAAAGCTCAACTTTGTGAATGTGTTTCAGGGGTCAGTGGTCATCCCCAAACTGAGCAGCCATTCATGTCAAGAAACAGGCTACACCCGAGGCACCAGCGCTCCTCTGGCCTGTCCAGTGAGTCACATGCAGCAGTTTATACACACACAGTTTTTAGATTTAATTACATCATTTTTCCCAATCAGAGCTCCCTCCTGCCTTCTCCATGGAGGACTCAGGCCCCCAGTCTCTTGAAGACCACAGGGAAAAAGGTTAGGTCCAGCTGACCATTTGATTATTATATTATTGTGTCATTTTTATCTGAGAGAAATTCTTTTGTAGGAGCCGTCAGGGTTTCTCCACAATGCCCCGAACCACAGGACATTTCCTCTGACCCCACTGCACAGCTCCCACTTTCTCACACATTACGCCAGCATGTAAGTGTTGTTAGTGTCACATCAAAAGAACTTGGGTCATTATTCTTTTTATTATTCATACATTTTTGGACATGGAGTACATGGTGAAGTGCACGTCCAACTCCAAAAAGGGAACAAAAGTGTGTGATGACATTCAAATTGTGATGAAGTAATAGTGACAGAAGATTACGCTAATTGTCTCATGAGAATAGTGTCAGTGGCAGAAATATTTTAGTTTCTTATTTCAATTCAATTGACAAGTGATTAAATCTCCGTATGTATTTATATGTATAAATGTATATATATATTTATAGCAATAACAGTAAAAGTGTGGTGACTGCGTGTGTGAATGTGTGTGTGTGTGTGTGTGTGTGTGTGTGTGTGTGTGTGTGTGTGTGTGTGTGTGTGTGTGTGTGTGTGTGTGTGTGTTTGTTGTGTTATCTGTCTGTCTTTGTCTTGTCCTTGTCGTCTTTGTCTTTGTCCTTATCATTTTTGTCTCTTGTCTCCTTCTTTGTCATTATGTGTCCTGTATTTCTTATTTTTGGATGCATGTTTTTTTTGTTTTTGTTTTTTTTAATTTAATTTTAAAAAGTACTTACTTTGCTAGGAACCGCATATTGTGCTGACAGTCTGTACATTTGCTTTTCCAGAAATGTTCAATCCTTGAAAATCGTAAATGATCCCATTGTTGTGTTAAAGGTTTGGTCCAGATTCTGGTCTGCGACCCAACTGGAGCAGCGTTGGTGCAGGAATCCTCCAGAACAAAATGAAAAGCAGCTATAATCAACTTGACACTGACAGGTACTGTCCCCTACACATACAACCATTTAACTGATCTCACTCGTCTCTGTATTTCTTTCCCAGGTTAATGTTCAGGAATTCAACCTGCTCATAACAGAAATATAACAGTGTCGCATTCTGTTTAGAGCAACAATAAAGTTGGTCACCATAGCCCTCTGGTTATTTCTTGCACTTTGAGTAATTGTTAGGAAGTATTATTATTCTATGTACATCACTGTGAAAAGACTTAATCACTGGCTTCTGCACAAAGAGCCTGTCTCAAAGCGGATAATTTTCTGTTCTTTACAAAGTCCTTTTTGTGTGAAGTGAAAAGAAGTCAGTCATACAGTGACACACAGGGCCAAAGAAGGAAACAATAGCCCTGTAGTGATTAAACTGTGATTCATAGCCCAGAGTAAACATACGAGCGTGTGTGTGTGTGTGTGTGTGTGTGTGTGTGTGTGTGTGTGTGTGTGTGTGTGTGTGTGTGTGTGTGTGTGTGTGTGTGTGTGTGTGTGTGTGTGTGTGTGTGTGCGTGTGTGTGTGCGTGCGTGCGTGCGTGCGTGTGTGTGCGTATATATTTTCTTTTTGTGGAGCAGTAGGATTTTTGCATTTAGTGAAGCAATGATCATTTTATGTTCATATTATGTATCAGTTTCATGCAGAGTTTAGAGACAAGGTCACATGATGACAGTGATAAATATTTCAATGTTGGCATAAATATTTTATTTATCTAATGAGTTATGATGAACATAGGCCCACATGAAGGCAGAGGGGATTGGGTTACACAGCAGTCTACCGTGACTAACGAGAGCAGAATGAGAAGCACAAGCCCAAGCACAAGGCGGAAACTGAAAACATAACATGATATTTTTGGAGAATACTTAACTTTTCACCTTCATAAAACGTATATCTTCACTGCAATTTATACAATAAAGCCTGTATTAAAAAATATTTAATTTTTGCCAACTGCCCTCTATAGCTCAGTTTTAAAGAAGACATATCGTACTTATTTCAAGCGTATAATAATAAACTCTATCACTGTAAATACAAATATGAACCTTACTTGATAAATCCAGTGAAGCCTTACTCAAACTGTATTTATTCAACATTAGAAATCTTTACATTTGAACACAAAAAGTGCAATAATATTCACCTTACATGGAATGGTTTCCAACCTTTCCACTTAGTTTTACTCATAATAGCTGTCTAACCATCGTTTGAATACAGAGTGGCTCAGTTGAGTTGGCGCCAAGAGTCACTTCCTGAAATACATTTAGACAAGTCCAGTTTGAATGACGCAGCCTCTGCAGTGGGATTTAGCAGACTATTGTCTTCAAAAAGAAATTTGGTAAGTAAATGATATATTTTCTCCACACACAATAACACACAATAATATATTTTTAAGAATGTGTGTTTAAATGTGTGAGATAGATGTTTCAAAACGGTTATTGACACAAACATCAAATTATTTGACATTGTGTGGTAGTTAGTCTTAAATGTTTAGGTTGATCGACATCAGTTTATGTTTGGGGAAATTACAGAATGACAGTTTGGTAAAATGGCTTTTGAATTTAGCTTAGTTAGTTTGTCACCAAAATCTACTCTATATCCTGTAAAATTTACATTAACAAAACTTTTTTTTTTTTTTTTTAACTTTTTTTCCCCTTTGCTAAGGTTTGGAAGGCAGTTCTGAACTCACACCGCCGTCTCTCGCCCTGGTAAGATAATATTTGAAATGAATGTTTGTTAGTCAGGACTATAAATGACTAAACTGTGAATTTGCTTTGCTCAAAGCTTAGATCATGTCCCTCCACCAAAGTGAGTAACATTTCGGATTGTGATGTGATATATTGCACTATTTACATGTAAATAATAGTTAAGTAATTTAACATTTTCCTCTCGTCATTAGCTCCAGACATGCAGTCCTGCTCTAGTTCTTTCCGCACTGAGGCTGAATCCTTAATGATTAATGATTCAGTGTAAGTTCAAAACTCAGTACTGTACTACATAAGATGCGTACAGTAAAACATTCTTTGTGACTGTGTGTTTTGGTTTATTTGGGTGATTGTTCAGGAGGCAAAGCAGTCACTGAAGAGCCCTGGACCTCCAGCTCTCCCCTGCTGCTGTGTGGACATTACTTCTGATAATTTTATTTATTTATTTGAAGGGACAGTGTACAGAGACATAAACAGTGTACAGAGACATAAAGACTCATGAAGCGGAGTTGAATCTCATCTATGCTCTGGACCAAGTCTAACAAGACCTAACAGTAACTACCTGCACTTTAACACAAGCTCCTCTAAGCTCAGAATAGCTTCACTTGTTTCAACAATTTAAGCGTGGTCCTCATTTGTTTCTTAAGTCTGCTCAATTGTTTATTAATTTGGACTAACAGCATTATTAACAGATTGACTGGTGTTTACAAAATGAAGATCTTTATGTGATGTTTTTTTTTTTTTTATTGTTGTACTGTAAATAGTAGTTAAAAGAGTTTTTAAAGGTAATGAATGAAATAAATGAAAGAGTAGTGATGACAAAATGATTTAAGTAACTTTTACTTGTAACAAGAAGTACAGACAAATTATAAAATTTGTGTAACCAATACTCAAAGGGAGAGTAAAACCTACTCTAAAGAAAGGAGTAAAAGAAGGTATATTGATTTCTTTGAAGCAATGTTACGTGATTAAGTTAAGGCAATAAGTTTGACTTTTTTTTTTTAAAGTAACCTTTTCATGTCGTACAGTGTAACATAAATAGATCGTCATTTTCCATTTTGTTCATTGTAAACTGTTAAATAGATCTAAAACGGCTTAGTAATATAAATGGGACTGAACGATTAAGGTAGTGCCACTGCTTTAAGACCCAGCCGTATTGCATTTCATGTAAGCAGCAAATTTTCGTTTACTTTTTTTATGTGTTGAAAAATGGCTACACAACATTTCTGATTCTTACTTTGACCCGGAGACTAAAGTTAAAGCTGGGGTACCTATATTTCACACAACAAAACCAGAGGGAGGTATATAAATATGTCTAGTTGGCACATTGTTAACATCCACAAGCATTCATTTTCATTCATTTTCAGGTGAAACTCCTGCCCCAAGCGCAGCCAATCACAGAGCTGCTTTCAGCTCTTTGTTTCCAAGTTGACAACAGAAAATAGCGCAGTAGTCTCATTTTTGTCACAAAGTGCTGCTTTTACATGATGCTCTTTGCACTTAACCAAAACAAAATATACTAATTTACACACAAAAAAGTCAGGTGTCCCAGCTTTAAGTACAACTCTGAGTGCACTGATGACAGGGCATACTGTTATGACAAGGCAAAACATAAAGGTTGATTTTGCATAACTTGTCTTCCACTGCTCTCTTTTTTGGGTATTTGGAGAGATGCGTGGAAGCCCTGTCTTGAGAATCTCCTCTGTGATCCAAGTCCAGTATCACTGAGGGCTGTCCACAAGACTCAGGGGATGGCTTCAAAGCACTTTCCAAAGAGGCATGATGCCCTGTGCTTCCACCCTCAGATCAGGAGCAGAGTGTCATCTTGTCCTAGTTTGATCCGACTTCAGATGTGACAGAAGGGGCACAGTCTTTGAGTCTTCACTGCACGGATGCCAAATGGTTATTCTTGGTGAGGGTAGATTAACTGATAGGGATCTTTTTTCTTTTTTATTCAGTCAGTGGCCAGATCTAAATAATACATATATAGGCTTATTGCATGGAATCCAGAATATACACTTCTCTAACACTTCAAAAATACAGCTGGACTTTCTGGGTAAATAGGCTAAGCTATTTATTTCCGGCTTTGCTAGAATAACAGTACAAACAACTAGCTATGTAGCACTGAAATTAAACATAAGGTGAGATATTTAATCATGTATGTTTCTACCAACAAGCGTGATTAAAAGGCACATGTGCATGTATCCTCCGATACGGCAGAGGGCAGTAAACTCTCCACCTCAGCGGCACCGACAGCGCAGAGTGTGACGGCAGAAGTCGGAGGTAAACAACACTGATGGCGACAGCTGACAGCGGCGTAAAGCCGCTCCAATATGCCATGAAAATGGCCAAATCCGCTATTCAACTGGACGCCGGAAACAAACACCAGGTAAGCGCCTGTGTATGTGTCACAATTATGACAGTTTGGTGTGTATTTACAACGGACTGAGTGGGACGGGACAGTGGGGAGCATAGATAGTGTAAATGTCTGGAGGTGCCAGGATCATGGGTTTCTGGTGATCTCCCTTTGCTGAGAGGCGTGTGCTCAGTGAATAGTGCTGTAAAAGTGGAAAACTCTCAGTATGAAACCCCTCTGAGCTCTATGTGCGGCTGTCTGCTCACTCCAGACCTTATTTCGTTTTCATTTCTGGACTTTAGACATTTTTGTACTATAATAGATTAGTCCTAAGATCTAGCTGGGGACAGAACAAGTATCTATGCAGAATGCTGTCGGGGTGTTTTACTTTCCCTCTTTCTCAAAATCGGCTGCTTCATAAAAGTACCAGTGTATGTTGTTTTAGTCCTTAAACCTCTAACTAAAAAGATTATTTCTTGTTTTTGACTCATTGCAGGAAGCCTACTGTGAATATCTTCGTATTATTCACTTCCTATCCTATGCACTGTTAGAAGAAGCCACGTCCACAAGTAAGAACTGTGACTAAACCAAACTGTGTGACTGTCATTTACGTAGTTAAATTAGTCAAATGTCAATATTAACCATTCAGTCTAGCTCTACAGACAATGAACACATTCTGGCAGCCCATGTTAGCTTTGGAATTTACAAGAAAATTGCATTACCCCCCCTGCATGTTTGTGGGTAATTTTAAGTAAATAATGTATAAAGTGTACTGATTTGTGCAAAATGTTCAATGATTATGTGCACCAATGAGTCAAAAATCAATTAAAATACAAAGCTCATTGAAGTCCCCTGTAAATGTCCCCTGATACATTTAAAGACCAGCACATTTCTGCTGTATTGATCAAATATCTTCTGATTATTGTTATTGGGATCTCTGCTTTCTTCAGAGGGGGATGATCAGAAGCAGGAAGTGGAGCGGATGTTGAGGCTGGCCGAGCAGTGTCTGGAGAGAGCCAAGTGCTTTATAGAGAAGACCATAGACCCCCCTGCCCAAACTTCCACCACCTCTGTTTCCTCAGAGGGTCAATCAGCAACTACACAGCTGTCGATAACCCCTGTGACCAGTGCTTCTAACACAGGTCTGTCCTGCCTCTTTAATCCTCATGGGACTCAGTCTCTATCAAAACCGGAGCCACAAACCAAATGTTGCCAATCTAGTGCCACATGACAAATCTGTAAAACCAATCACCTTTTCTGTGTGTTTAATCCTCTTATCACAGTTTCCCCTTCTGACACTTCTGTTGACAAAAGCCTCAAGTCCAGTAGCCCAACAAAGACACATCGAAGGATCTTGTCTGATGGTGGCGGCCTGCCCTCACCCTTCATACCGCCAGAGGTTTTCCAAAAACTGCAAACAATGGAGTTACAAGATTCAAGCAAAAAGTAAGATCTGATTTGGAAGTTGTGTTTGTATAAAATTGTTTTTCTCAAACAAATGCTTCATATTCGTTGAGTAAAACCATTCAAAAGATAGAATATTTTGAATATTTTTGAATTGTTAATAGCTATGGCAACGATTCTAATTCTTCATCATTCTGAAATGCAAAATTTATATATTCGCAAATATTCGCCCTTTGTTTTGTGTTGTAGAGAGCTGACACCCATTGAAGAGGCGTCTCGTTTAAACCAGAAGTTGAAAGCTAAATATGAGGCCCGTCTGGCTCGACTCCCTCCTGGTCAGGCATATCAGAAGACTTCTTTGGTAAGCAACTTTGGCAAGCTACTTCAAAGCTTCCCCTAATAACAAATGGAATAAAGGGGAATATGTTTTGTGAGGTAAAAATGTGTTTACGATTTGTGTGCACTGTGCGCTCGCGTCAGAGTACCTTGTTTTCGTTGTATGCTGGACACACTGATTTTGCCGTATGTAATTTTGATAAATGAGCTTTAATGTCAGTATGCTCTGATTTAGAGAAATTAAGTTAAACTGTTTTAATATGGAAATCAAACTGCAACCATCCATTTATAGCAGAGAATCCCTTACATAGTATTGTTGTAAGGGCAAACCCAAGGTCCTCTGGTAAAGTAAAAGTCCTTTATAAATTCATATCAATTCCTCTTGTGCTATGGTGTGCCACTGATTCCACTATTTCTTTTCTACTTGTCACAAGATTGTAAACTTTGTACTTTGTAGGGACATAGTTGTGCCCCTGATTATCTTTTGCCTTGACAAAGACCAGCCAGGTGGTCGAAACATGTTGGCATCCTTTGTGTAATCCATCCATCTTCTTCCCCTTATTTGGGGCCGGGTTGTGGGGGCAACAATTTAAGCAGGGACTCCCAGACTTCCTCACCTCAAACACTTCCTCCAGCTCCTCCGGGGGGATCCCGAGGTGTTCCCAGGCCAGCCCATGGCCCGAAGGAGGCGTCCAGGAGGCATATTGAACAGATGCCCAAGCCACCTCAGCTGGCTCCTCTTGACATGGAGCAGCAGCGGCTCTACTCTGAGCTCCTCCCGCCTTTGTGTAATAAAGAACTTTTGACTTACTAGTGCCAGGTTTGTATATGCTTATATACCTTTGCCTATCCTACAATACTGCGTAAAGGCTTCTCTGCTATATTTTTAATATAATCTGTAATGAGCACCTGTACTGTAATTTAAACATGTTTTATGACCTAGCATACTGCTCCACCCCAATGATCTTAATTGCAACCTTCCAGTTATTTGGCAACACACCTAACCTTATATTTTTTCCTTTATTGTAGAGCAGGGAAGAAATGCAGATTGGTTTCCTAGGAGGCACATCACCTTCATCACAGACTCTGTTCAGTCAGATTCTAATGTTTATTGAAAATCCCGTTACTTTTCTTAAATAAGTATCTCATAATTTCCATCCTTTATACTTGAATGTGTACCGAGTGACAACACTGCAGTCTCTTCTTGCCTGCATTCCTTTAATAAGAATGGAATCATGTGGGACAATAGTTTTGACTTTTCAGCACTGGATACATACAAACTGTGCTTTTTCTGTTTTAAAAAAGCACTACAATCGAAACTGAACCTGGATTGCCAGTGCTTTAACTTGACTGTCTGTGCCATGAAGCATGTTCAGCACAAAAACCTCCAGAATTCCAGGCTCACTGAGCTGCAGAGGCTTCACCAGCACTGATTCATGATTAGTGCAAGAGCTGGAGTTTAGGTACTGACCATTTAGATCAGAGAGAGGTTTGAACACAGTGGATTTAGTCGTAGGAACTGGCAACCCAAATGAGAGATTCACATGAGGCTCATTCTGCTTTCCGATTGGATAATTGTCTTAACAATCAGAACACCAAATTATAATATAAACAAATGGGACATCATTTCCAATATTTTTGTAATTAAGAATAAATTAGCATTGCAATTGTATCAGTAAAAGTAATATTTGATTTGAACATGTTAACCCATATGGGTTGTGTGATAAATGGGTTGTGTTTATGAACTTTAAAATCCAAAGCGTACTTATGGCTCCTTCAACTTTGCACATTTTATTTCTAAGTAATGCTATAGGCCAACATCAACGTGTGTCTCCTCCTTAAGCTCCTCCAGCATCTGATTGAAATGCCAGAATTTGCGTCTTTCTTCAAAAGGTTGCATGCTAAATTGTTATTTATTCATTACGTGGCTTACATATGACATTAAATTCTACCAAATGTGCACTGTACTAATATATTCCGTTTGAGGGATCACGCTATGACTCCAGTTGAATGTAAAGTTGTGAGCTTTTACTTTGAAGTGTCTTTGTTTCCGGTGCAGTGTTGATGAATGGCACTTGAGTGGTGATGATGAGGTCAAGGGTCAAACCAGGTAGCACGCATCAGAGCCTTTTTAACCAAAGAGCGGAACACTGTCCCGTTTTAATTTTCTACTGGATATCGCCGCAGGGACTGTTTCGACTGGACATTTAAAGCTTGTGCGCGCTGTCTGCGGTCGATATAAAGTGTATTTATTGTTTTAACGGCAAATCTTCAAGCAGTCTGGAAAAATGTTTCGGCGTCAAAGCAAAGTGGAGCTGCGGTATTATTGGAGAAGGCTCAAGACTTTCCTCCAGGTAAATTCAACAAGTGGCAAAACGAAACGAGAACGGTGTACCCGCGTTATTGGCACCGTGAAGGACATTTGGCCTTATAATAAATATATCGCCTTATCGCTTCTGAAAGTAGTTGACTAACTAATTCAATATTTTGTCGTTGAAAAAATATCAAGGGAAGCCTCTTAGAATTAGCTTTCATTGTAAATGTATCACATCGTAGTTTTAATTAATTTGATTATCTAACAATAATTAAAAAAAATAACAATTTGTGGTGGAGCGTCTGCTACAGCTTGTCTCCAGGTGCCTTTTCTGTGCCTACAATGTTTCACCGAATAGAAATAAATACAATGAAATAAGCAGGTGAAGGATCTCTCAACCAGAAAAGTTACATACATGAACTGTTAGCTGTTAGCATGAGGCCATATTATCTGCCCCGGGAGTTTTCACATATTATTGTGATAGCAGTTTATGTGGCCCCTTCTGCTAATGCTGACAATGCTTGTGAAGCTCTGCTCTCCTGTACCAGCAGGTTACAAACACAGCACCCACAGGCTCTCTTCCTCATCTCTAGTGACTTCAACCACGCTTCTCCCTCATCTGTTCTGCCAACATACACCCAGTATGTCACCTGCCCCATCAGAGACAAGAAAACCCTGGACTTGTTCTTTGCCAACACCAAGGAGGCTTATTCTTCTTTCCTCTTCCTCCCCTGGGCAAATCGGACCACAATCTTGTACATCTGCGGCCTGTGTATGAACCCATCGTGCACGGGCAGCCAGTGGTGCCCCGTGTGGTGAGGAGGTGGTCTGCTGAGAGCGAGGAGGCTCTGAGGGACTGCTTCAGCACCACTGTGTGGGCAGAACTTTATGACCCACATGGGGAGGACATCAACTCCATCACAGAGTGCATCACGGACTACATCAACTTCTGTTTTGAAAACACTGTACCATCGCGGACGGTGCGGTGTTTTCCAAACAACAAGCCGTGGATTAACCGTGACATTAAGGCTCTGTTGAAGGAGAAGAAGAGCGCGTTCAGGTCAGGGAACAAGGAGGAGCTGAGGACTGTGCAGAAGAAGCTGAGGAGGAAGATCAGGCAAGGGGAAGCCAGCTATAGGAGGAAGATGGAGGAGCAGCTGCAGCAGCAGAACATCCAGGGAGTGTGGAGGAGCCTGAAAACAATCTCAGGTTTCAAGCCCCCCCTGTCCAGGCAGAAAGGGACCTTCAGTGGGTTAACGATCTGAATTCTCACTTTCTGAGATTTGATCAATCACCTCCCCCTCCCCCCGCACAGCAGCAAACCCACACCCCCACGGCTGGACAATGGCCCACACCCGATCCTCTTCACACCTCTGCTTCAGACCATCAGCTCACCACACATCCCCCCACCACCAATCCCCCCAGCGCACAGGGAACAAGGAGGAGCTGAGGACTGTGCAGAAGAAGCTGAGGAGGAAGATCAGGCAAGGGGAAGCCAGCTATAGGAGGAAGATGGAGGAGCAGCTGCAGCAGCAGAACATCCAGGGAGTGTGGAGGAGCCTGAAAACAATCTCAGGTTTCAAGCCCCCCCTGTCCAGGCAGAAAGGGACCTTCAGTGGGTTAACGATCTGAATTCTCACTTTGATCAATCACCTACCCCTCCCCCCGCACAGCTGCAAACCCACACCCCCACGGCTGGACAATGGCCCACACCCGATCCTCTTCACACCTCTGCTTCAGTCCATCAGCTCACCACACATCCCCCCACCACCAATCCCCCCAGCGCACAGTCACCCCACCCACCCCTGTCCTTCACAGCAGCACAGGTGAGGAGAGAGCTGAGGAGGATTAAAACCCGGAAGGCAGCAGGACCAGACGGCATCAGCTCCAGGCTCCTTAAGTCCTGCGCAGATGAACTGTGTGGAGTTATGGAGCATGTCTTCAATATGAGCCTAAAGCTGAGGGTGGTACCACAGGTCTGGAAGACCTCCTGTGTGGTACCAGTGCCAAAGACACAGCGCGCTAAAGACCTCAGCAGCTTCAGGCCGGTGGCTCTCACGTCCCATCTGATGAAGACACTGGAGAGGCTGGTCCTGAACCACCTCCGCTCTGCCGTGAGCTCAGCCAAGGATCCGCTGCAGTTTGCTTACCAGCCTGGCATTGGAGTGGAGGATGCCATCATCTTCCTGCTGCACCGCTCTCTCTCTCACTTCGAGAACCCTGGCAGCGCTGTGAGAATTCTGTTCTTTGATTTCTCCCGCGCCTTCAACACCATCCAGCCGCTGCTGCTGAGGGACAAGCTGGAGACGGCTGGTGTGGACTGTGACCTGGCAGAGTGGATCCTGGACTACCTCAAAAAACCGACCCCAGTTTGTGAGAGCCCGGGATTGTGTGTCTGACACTCTGACCTGCAGTGTGGGGGCTCCGCAGGGCACTGTTCTCGCGCCCTTCCTCTTCACCCTCTACACCTCGGACTTCAGACACAACACGGACAGCTGTGTTCTGCAGAAGTTCTCTGACGACTCTGCCATCAACGGACTCATCAAGGACGACGATGATGCAGAGTACAGAGGACTAACGCAGGACTTTGTGGACTGGTGTCAGGAGAACCACCTCCTCATCAACGCGGGAAAGACCAAGGAGATGCTGGTGGACTTCCGCAGACGCCACTCCACTGCCCCCTCACCAGTGAACATCCAGGGAAGGGACATTGAGAGAGTGGACTCATACAAGTACCTGGGTGTTCATCTGAACCACAAACTGGACTGGACTCATAACACAGACGCACTGTACAGGAAGAGTCAGAGTCGGCTCTACCTCCTGAGGAGACTCAGGTGTTTTGGAGTGACAGGGCCGCTCCTGAGGACCTTCTACGACTCTGTGGTGGCATCAGCCGTCCTGTACGGTGTGGTCTGCTGGAGCAGCAGCATCACAGAGAGGGAGAGGAAGAAGCTGGATAAGGTCATCAAGAAGTCCAGCTCCATCCTGGGCTGTGCTCTGGACTCAGTGCACGAGGTGGGGGACAGAAGGGTCCTGGCTAAACTCATGTCTATGCTGGACCATGAGTCCCACCCCCTGCAGGACGCTCTGTCTGCCCTGGAGAGCAGCTTTAGTGACAGACTGATTCATCCTGGCTGCGTGAAGGAGAGGTTTCGCAGGTCTTTCCTACCTGCTGCTGTCAGACTTTCCAATGAACACTGTTAGCCCTGAACATGTGTCAGTCACCTGATATAATCATGTGCAATACTGTAACATGTGTCAATCACCTGTGATAATCATGTGCAATATAATTTAACATACTATTAATACACTTTTACCTCACCATAGTCACTTACTGTATATAACAATACACTTAAGCCACTTTATTTGCCGTTTTTACTATTTATTCCCAGACAGCCACCTACTGTAAATAAGAGTGTGCACTTTATACTTTATATTGTGTTTTTATTACCATGTTTATTTATCCTATTTTTATTGCATGCGCCTATTTCATTCATTCCTGTCCTAAACTGTGTGTCGTAACAGTGGAATTTCCCCATTGTGGGACAAATAAAGGATCTCTTATCTTATCTTATAGTGCACCTTTAATTGTTTTATTGGCTTGGAATCTGAGATTTGGTAATGTTTTGGGCATGATGTGGTGAAGCAGGAACATTAAAAAAATCAAGGATGTTCTCTGTAAATTAGTTGTGAGTATATATTTTTTCAACTTTTATTATTATCTCACAGTACTCAAACCTGCTTTCTGTGGTTTGTTTTTTGCAGACGCTGTCGCTCCAAAGGCAGATGATGGAGAACCTCATCATTGCCAGAGCCCGACAAGATGCTGTATCCTGAACTGTAGTTTACAACCTTAGGACCACCAAGATCTCTGTAATGAGTAGAATATTTTGTATATGTTTTATGAGTTCTCCTTAATATTATACCTATAGCTTCAAAGAAAAATGGAAGAAAGAAGGCTGCGTCTGCAGGAAGAAGCCAACAGGTACAACATTTTTTGTCAGAGCCAGATTCAAACATGGCAGGCATATGTGCTTTATTTGTGCTTTAAAATATTGCCTATGATAATTAGAATCATTTTATCATCAGGAGATTTGCTGCATCCGGGGCTATGGCTGCAGAGGAACAGGAGCAGAGAATTCTTTACACCAACGTACTTGAATATGAACAAGACCATGTAAGCAGTGTGCTGTGCATGTAAAAAAAAAATAAAAAAAGTCAAATATACCCAAACCCATGTTTTTCTCTTTTCTTTTAGGAATGGCCAAAATTGTGGAAAGCCAAGATTAAAATGAATCCTGACAATATCAATTTAGTGAGTGAACTAGTCTCCTACCTGCTCAGGTAAGATGAGTGACTTTATAAACATTTTACTTAAAATCTTTTAACAGAAATGGTGGACTAAGATGCGTACAATTGACCTTTTTGTTGCCTCCAATGTTGTTGATCACAGGAAAAATCAAACCAAATGCTAATTGGTACTTGGCAGCTGTGAGGTTGAAGCTGTCAGAGAACAATAGGCATTTTTGCACATAATGGTAGCAAAAATTAGTTCTTATAATCCCCAGTACCTGTTTTGTCAGAGGACCCACCCGCTGTTTACGCCCCAAGTGTGGCTAAAAGTTGGTCTAAGTGGCTCCCATTGTTTTGAATAAAGTGTTGGTTTCTGGTTTGTTTAGGAAGCTTGTTTGATGAATAGCCTGCACATACATTGTTCATTTGGTTGATTGTGTCCCTTTAGTCAGTTGGACCACCCTGTTGTAAAGCTGCTGAGGAAACATCAGTATCGCATCTACAACAAACTCTACCCTATTGTGAGTAAAGGTGTGGTCCAGAGTTCCGGAGTGGAGCTCAGAGTGTCACTCAGCTCCCAAAATCTCTTTCAGCCAGGTAGGCAGATATATAATTTAATCAAAAGTAATTATTTATGTGTACTTCTCCAGAAACAAATACAACATGAATGAATGTTTTTGTGATGCTCATGCAGAAATCCCGAGGCTGCCAGAGAGGAGAATGAGCAGCAGCGTTTGTAGCCACAGTTTTAGCATTGAGCCCTCACTGTCACCTTCACACTCTCAAGACCACAACCTCCAATCGGACCATGAAGAGGGGGAGACTACGGTAGACCGTGAGAACTCCTTTGAGGACCTGGAGCAGTTCCTGTCCCAGTTGGACTGGGTACCTCCTCAGGACAGTACAGATGACTACGGATTCAGCTCAAAACGACTGTCTGCTCAGTTAGACCCGAGTGATGCACAGATGCAGGAGATGGAGATGAGGGCTATCAAAGATCATCTCAAGGCCAATGTCAAAGATATCCACATAGCCATTGGTAGGTTATACACGTGCTCTGATCTAGCTCTGCTTGAGTTCTTCACTTACTATTGTGTATTATAAGCATAAAACGGCTCCAGTGCATACAGTCCTGGTTTACATGCATCGTTGGTCATTCACATATATCACATTTAAAATATATATGAATCAAGTATATTCTGTCATACTCTACTCCTAGATCACCTATTTTAGAATATTAAAGACTATTACAAATTCCCATTGAAGCAAGCAAATGCTTTGTGCTTTTTTTTTTTCTTTTTTCAGACCAGCTTCTGTCCTTGTGTCTGCTTTCGTTTGAGTGTTTGAACACCGCTACCTCAAAGGATCTCTGTTTGGCCAGCATTGAGGAGGCCTTCTTCACTCCGCTGTGGAGTGCCCTGATGGTGCTCTTCAGGTAACACCCCCTCCAAGTCTTTGGTTGTATCTGTGTTGTTCTCTGTGACCACAACGTGGCAGTGTTGCACCTGGTAACATCAAACTGTCCTTGATTGATATGGGTTTTTAGACTTTATTGTTTGTGAATTCACTCACACTTTCTCCAGCTAAACTCAGGCAAGACTGAAGTCCTTGTCTTAGGCCCACAGAAACAAAGAGCATCATTCACCTACAATCTCTCGCTGTAAAACCTGCAAATCATACTTGAACATTAACAACCACATCAAATCAATATCAGTAGCTTTTTACCATCTAAAAACAAAAATCAAATTGCGTGTAAACCAGACTTTGATAAACTCCATGCATATGTCTCCAGTAGGTTAGACTACTGTAACGGCTGCTCACTGGCCTCTTCAAACAAGCTGTAAAACAGCTGCAGTACATGCAGAACGCTGCTGCTTGGGTCCTGACTAGAACCAGGTAGTACGATCACAATAGTCTATGCTCAAGCCTCTGCACTGGCTCAAAGAACATACTTTAAAGCAACTCTGCTTGTTTTTTAAATCTCCATGGCCAAGCACCAAAGTACATGATATGTTAGTGCCATATGAACCATCTCAGACTCTGAGGACCTCAGGGCTGGGTCTCCTGCTGGTGCCCAGAGTCAGGACTAAACATCAGGAATCAAAGTTCCACTTTTATGCTGCTAAAATTAGTTACTGCTTTGGGATTTTCATATTCTTTCATGTAAATAAATGTAAAAAAATAAAATAAAATAAAAAAGTACTATGTTTTGTTTTTTTTTTTTTACAAGGAAGGTGAACAGGGAAAGAGAGCTGGCATTTGAAGCCAGTGTGAGACTTTATGGAGAGGCTTCACCTGAAGATATTGGGGTCCCACTAAAACTGTTTCCTCCGAAGGGGAGCGCCCTGGAGAGCTTGTACCCATATGAGTCTGCTGTCCAGGAACTCAAATTACTAATTAAAGACTGCTGTCCTCAGAAGAAACTGGACTGTATTGGTGCGTCCTTAAACTTCTCTCTGATAAGTTTTCATTTGCTGCTTGAAGGTAATATATTGTATGTCATGCTGCAGTGAGGACATTACGGCTCATTTGTGCCTGTGCTGAAGATTATAGATGTTTCCACGTAATGGATTTGACTCCCAAAACTGCAGCCATGTAAGTACATGCCCCACGGCCCAAAACACGCACAGAATTTAGCTAAAGTACCCAGAGATGATGAGGGGCTCTCTGCCTGGGTAGCTGCCTTGTCACTTCTCATCAGTCCACAGTCAGGCTTGCCACAGCGGGGACTGTTGTAGCATTATTGGCCCCCCATAGTGACGCTTCCTGGCCGGTTTGAAAGTGGGTCGTCATGTCTAGTTTTGGAGCAGATCCTGTACGCATCAATGGGGCGAGGAGGTCTATGTAATTGGTGACGAGTTAAAGAGCAGGACAAAAGCTTTGTATGGGTTCTAGCAGAGAGCACTTGAGGACAGGGAACAAGCTATAAATCACACAAATATATTCAATTGTTATATTCATCCGGCCACAACATAAAGAGTTGATATTTTAAGTTAAGATATTTTAACATTGCTACAAAATACAACTTTAAGAAATCTTTATAATTTTCTTTTTCTACTTTGAAACCAATACATCTAAGCATTTTCCGTATAATACTGAATCTCTGGAGTACATTCCACTCCTTGTAAAACCCAGAGAAGGAAAGGATATTGTTACATGCATCATGCTCAGTTTTGAACCAGAAATCCCCCTTTCTCACGCAATCAAGCATCAGACTGGTCTGCGTGAGAGGTTCATAAACAAACAGTCTGCACTGAGAGAGACTGTAATGCACTGATCTGTCACAATGGAGGTGTACTGACATCACTGTTCAAATGTCCTGGAGTAAATGACAATGTGGACAAATGTGGAAACCAACCACTGTTACCAAATACACCATCAAAATTGTGAATAACTCTATAACTAATATAACTCTATAGCTAATAACATTATGTTTCTAACAGTGGCAACAATGATTGTAGAAGTCTGTTAGTCAACAAATATTTGTTCAATTTGTCAAAAAGAAATTTTATAGAATAGAATATTTACAAATAGTGTATTATTGATGGAAATCGGAAATTTTGTGTTGCTTTTTTAACATTTTGATTTAATAATGCAACTTCTGTGTGGTGCAGTTAACAATTCTGATTATCTTAATAGTCAACTAGTCATGATTATTCAGATTAATCTTTGCAGCCCTAACCCGAACTCCTGCACCACCTAATTAATTGGACTCATGTAGGATTGACTGGAATGTGAAAATCCCAGTTTTACTCTTTAGTGGTTACCGGAGCCATCCACACCTTGTTGAATCAGCCAGAGGGTGTATCTTGTGACATGTATCAGGCTTGTCCAAGGACCAGGACCCCCTATTCTCACGCAAACTAAGCAGCACAGGCCTGCGTGTAAGGACTCATAAACAAATGCTCCCTGTCTGCACACCAGGAGAATGCTATCTGTTGTTATCAGGTCAAGCTGCAATCTGTCCTCCCCACAGACATTGGCTACAGAGAAAACAGCCTAATCATTCATATCCCCAAACATACTTGTCATTAAGCTGATGTTCCATGGCTGTTTGTCATTAAGCCACACAAATTTGCCAGATTTGGGATTGGCTCCATTTTGCATTTTTGTCTCCTTCTTTGCAATTGAACCCTTTTAGACTAGTTTTCTACTGCTAATTTTAAGAATGCATTGGATAAAAATACCAAAAATAAAAACAATAATAAAGACACCATGTCCACATTGTAATATTAAAATACAATTATTTTTGTCTGTAGAAAGCTAAATTGGTTACATGATTCAAGACATTTCTCTTCATTTGTCTTGGTTTGGGAGTGGCACAAACAGAACCTTGGATTATGACTATATGGAGACCACAAAGGATTATGTGGTTTTATAGAATTTGATGTGTCTTGTGAGGTCTAAGAATTCCAGTAATTAATTACAGATTATGTGTTTTGTTCTAGCGGTGCTGATGACTTGCTGCCGATCCTTTCTTATGTGGCTCTGCGCTCTCAGTGTCCTCAGCTGGTCTCTGAATGTGCTGCTCTCGAAGAGTTCATCCATGAAGGGTGAGTCAGCCTACATGTCCTACATGCCAACAAGTCTTTTCTTGTTTGTTTGTTTGTTTTTTAAATAAAAAATTAATACCATACCATAACTTGTAACCTACCATCTTCAAAGTATTTTTTGACAGGTTCCAGAACAGACCTCTATCCCAAAGAGGATATTATGATACACTTGAAATCAGTGTATAACATAGAATGAATTAAACAATCTGTAATAATGATTAACTTTTGTACAAATAAGGTTCTTCATTGTGGATGTGGAGTGTAGTGGTGCCTCAGAGTTCAACAGTCACTTTTCAAGTAGTGTTTTTATAAAGAAAAATCCAAAAGCTCTGTGATATTTTCCTTCAGATACCTGATAGGAGAGGAGGGCTATTGTCTGACGTCCTTGCAGAGTGCCCTGTCTTATGTGGAGTCACTACACACCGGAAAACCCCCCCTCCACACCCAGCTCACATAGAAAACAGGTAAACACAAACACTCTTTTGATTTTCCCATGAGACCCATGATGGCGTTGGTGTGTCTGGTCTGTAAGTTGTACTGAGCAAATATACTTTAGAAACACAGTGAAGCACATGACCCCAATCTGTACAGCAGACTGAAGTCAGAGGAGTGGCCCTGTTATTTGGACTGGAGGGATGAGGAGGTGAAGTAGACTGAGACTGATGAGCCCTTCACTTAGACGAGACATGATGACACTGCACTTTATAACATGTGACAGGACTAAATGACACTGCCCCACACTTCAGTGACACAATGGTTCCACTGGGGCCCAAATGTTTGGAGTGGTCCTCCTGCTCAGTCTGAGTCACAGCTCTGTCACACACAAAACAGTAAAGATAAACAATTTTTATTTGTTCTACAATGGAAAGCTATTGAAGTAACATTCCAGCCGTGTAGTGCAATTGGGTGTCAAGGGTGTCAAAGTGCCCATGTACTACCTGCCCTGTACATTTCTAGTGATACCACACTACATTATTTGTGGTCATTAACTGTTTCAAATGATCCTTTGCTATTGGAATGTGGAATTTGACTTCAACATGTTCTAAATCACAGTGCCAGTTGACAATGAGTCATTGTTTAAAACACTGAATCTATATTTAGGGCACCAGACTGAAGAATCCCTCTCTGTAGATGAAAATTGGAACCCATGTGATGTTCTACACCAAAGCCTGAACGTCTTCAAGACTGAGCCAAAAGATGGGGAACAGTGGTGTTTTCAAACAAACTGTGGCAGGAACATTTCTTTTATTTTTGTTTGTGATTTTGTTGCTTTGTATTGGAAAGGGACTGATGTCACTGTGGTAGTTGTAAAGATGTTTCTAGGTGGACATGTGGGACATCATGCACCAGGTGATGTATGTATGGATTGAAACCACTCTTATCACGCAGCACACGCATCTTGATGACAGGTTGTAATTAACTGATGGTATTATTTAGATTTCAGTGACTGAACAATGGGAAATTTCTTTGTGCGTTATTCTACTGTTGTACTTTAGTTTACACTTGGTTGGTTTGTTGGATGATGCACAGTATGTGGATATTTTTAGATTTAAGATTTTTAGAATTAATTTCTGCCCTTTCAGTCTTTTTACACCAATAGCAGCTTTTCAATTACGATGACACATGTTTGGGAAATTGCAACGACGCCAAAAATATTGGCTATATTTGCACAACCTCTTTTATTTACATTTGACCCAAGTATTTTTATGTTGCCTGTTACCTTGACTTTAGCAGGGTTTTAACCACTCTATAGAAGTAAAGCAGCTTCTTTGTTTACTTTATTATTATTATTTTTATTGCTCTAAATTGTACATTTTGACTTCGATTTTTAGAATGTTTTCATTATTTTAAATTAAGTTCACAATATCATGCTGTACAACATTTGAAGTTTTTCTGCATTAATGTGGTGGTCTGAGATATTTTACAATGAATTTCTGAAACAGCAATGATATTTGAACCGCAATCATGAGTCAAGTGCATATTATTAACATGACCTAAACATCTACATACATAGTGACCTTTGTCATTACAGTGGTAAAAGCCCTTCTCATATCATATAAGGGGATAAATGTGAGAGAGCTTTTATTCAAATATTGACAGTCCACTTTATTCTCATTCCAAAAACACAAGAATATATATATTGACTAAATATTCTTATATTTCTTTTAACGAGAAACCTATGAGGTAGTCTTTGAACACATGAATACATGAGGGACAATATATGCTTCTGATATGAATAATCGTAGATTTAAGAGCTTACTTCAGCTCATATATAAAAAATACTATGTATTTTAAATGTTTATGTACACAAGGGAATGTAATATTTTCAGACATTTCTTTTATCAAAAATATTTAATTTTCCTTGTACTTGTCTAAAATATCTGGATATATCTACTTGTAATGGCTAAATGCTGCAAACAGGACAGTGAAAATTTGTAAAGACATCAATGTGATTTTGTTTATTAAACTGTGAATGTAAGTCAACTAAAAATTGTTGGGTGGGAGTCAAGTCAATAAAACAACTAACTTTGTTCTTTGTATTTATTCCTGATGAACTCTCAGTTTAACTTGATAATGACCTATCTTTATTCTGAGATGCAGTAGACCTGGATGGACAATCTGTCATTCACTTGACACAGACTCTGTATCAAAAACTATTTCAGCATGCATTTGTTTGGAGCTACCCAGGGTCCTTATTGAGATGATGAGCTACATTACCAGGTCTGATATGGACATTTATTTATCGAGTAATCTGCATTGTAATTGTATTATTTTGTCTGTTTTTTTTCTTTGTTTTTTTAGATTGTCTAGTGCCAATCCAATGCAAAGTCAGTTTTGGAGCTGTCAGTAGACCATGAATGTTGTGTCACTGGGGGTGTTTGGGAGAAGTTGAACATTATGATGGGCACATAGCTCAATCTTAATGGAAGTTGGTGAATAGAATGAAGAACAACATGCCACCATGAATCAGTTTGGATGCCAGCACAACCGTCTGCAGCACTGTCACACACTCTACCAGTACCATACTCTACCCCTGTGCCGGACTGTCTGTTCTATGGTTAATTTCCAGTTCACTGAACAATGCCCCCAGAGTTCCTTGGGTTTGTGGTCACAGGGTCAATGTTTTCTTTGTCGTTTTCAAAGACTTTCAAATTGTGCGGTTAATTGTGATGCTCATTAACAACCATCATGTACTCAGCTTTGTAATGGGCAGAGCAGAACACAAATGTAAATATAAACAGTATTTAAAAACAATATGCAGCTTTTAAAGCCGTCCAGCCTCACTGTAATTGTGTTTGTGAGAGCAATATGGATCCTGATTCTTCCCTCAAATGGGCCTCTGCCTTGGGTCATGGATCAAACTTTTGGATACAATTTTGATTGCTAAGCTTCAAACCTGAGTAATAACAGATGCACTGAACTGTCATCAAAGTACGACTGCCAAAACTATCTTGTTTTTCCATTTGCTTGGAACTTAATGATAAAGCTCTTGGTGCAATATTTACCTTTTCTGGTGGAGGATACGCCACCTGTCTACCTTCAATGAGCTCTTATTTTTTCCCTGTAACTTTCCTCAGTGTGACATAAAACTTTTCTATCTCCATGGAAACAAGCAGGTGATGCCACAAGGCCAAGTTACATGTCAGATCTGTGGAGAAGTGACCCCACTCACAATAACAATCAAGGTGGTTTTCAAGATTTTAGCAATAAAAATATTTGAAAAATGCTAAATTTTAGTTTAGTTTAATGCCATTTTGTGGAACATTCCAGGCAAAGCAATGGTGGTGGAGTGGTGGACCCCACCAGAGAAGTTACATATCGACCCTTCAAAACTTTGCAAGCAAGGCATTATAAATTCGGAATAGAGGCAAAAGTGAAGTCCAAAATAATGTGATTTCACCTGTGAAACTGGGATTTAGCCTCAGAATATCACAAAATACGAAAAATGGAGATGATTTCTGGAAAATGAAAAGCACTCAGACACGTGAGTGACATCAGAGCTGCTTTAAACACATTTATTATTGTATTTTACATCATGTTTTAGTATCATAAACTCTACAATCCAGATAAATGGGTTTTACTGGAAAAATGCTAAATGTTGAGCGCACAATCATTTTATCTAGAGATATATTAGATACTATCCAATGAATTAGATTATTTTGAAGCTAAAATACAATTTTAAGGCTAGAATATTGTATTTTGTCCATCATTTGTAATAGAAAAGCCAACTAACTAATATATAAAACTGTATATATATTTGCATTATTAAAATGTAGTCTAGTGGCATTACTAGATTTACCTTCAACAATATTTGGCAGTAATAAACTCATTTGACTTTAAAAAAGATCAATATTTTAAGGGACAGTAAGTGAAAACTATTTTAGCTGGACAGAACTTATTTTCTGTGGGCCCCAGAGTACTGCTGTCCTTGACCCTGAGTGGGCCCTCGCTCCCAGCTAAACAAAAGCCAGTTTTCTTTTCCAATTAGACTGAGATGAGTCATCTTCTGAGGCACCACTGTCTGGTTATGCTGGCTGGTTGTTGGGTCTGTTTAAAAATCAGTGAAAGAAAGTTGGGTCAAGTCTAATTTGTTCTAATTGAGCCATTGGACAAACAAAAACGAAGCCCCTTTCCAGCCCCATAATGACTATCGCCCTTCCGCTCTCCACACCAAACAGTGATGAAGTCCAGCTTTGACATGGATAAGGAAACAATGAATGGGTCCTCTGATGGACCATGGTGCATTCCCCAAATCAGTGTTTAGTTTATTAAAGGGGGACCTCCATATTGGCTATTAGACTGTTGTGGCTTGGTAAAGAGCAGAGGGTTTGAAGCTGTGCTGGGGAACAATATCAGTGGAATAGCAGGACTTGTGTATGCTTTTAATATCAAATTATTTCCACAACAAAAGGAAACGATACAATTATACTGTATTATACAGTATATATATATATATATATATATATATATATATATATATATATATATATATATATATATATATATATATATATATATATATATATATATATATATATAATAGCTATTGAATTGTGCATCTTTACTAACCTGCAACCTTGTTAACTAAAAAGTAACATAAATGAGCTCTGTATTACTAAATTGTTTAATGTTTGGGACACGTATTTGTCAAGCTAAGAAAAGCCAACAGCATATAGATGATGTACTGATTATCACACAATAACATTGCACACACACACTACTGGCATGTTGAATACATATTGGGCATGGCACCAGGAAATAAAAGGATTGGCTACACAAAATGTGAGCTTTTAATTTAAACACATCAGATTAAAAATACAAGGATACAAAATGGTAACAATAATACAGGTTGCAGAATTTATAAAATGACTAAAACATCAGGCATTTGACATAATAGTGCAAAGATAGGGTTCAAAGTTCACAGTAAATAGGTTTGTGTTAAGTAGAGTGCAGGGTTAAATATATGTCTAAACATGGTGGTCCAAGAGCACAGTTTTTAAATCCGCAGGGGAGTTGATGTTGAAGACCATGTGAGAAGTGCTGCGTCGTTCCACTAGAGCAGCCACTGCTTGCCCAAGCTCCAGGTGGTTCAAGAACCCAGGGGCCAAACGCTCTGAGGTCGCCACACCTGTATCAATCCTCACCTGCAACAAAGTAGTTTTCAGATTCTAGAATGTAATGATGTCATACTCCCAGATGGGGTGCAATGTACTTGTTTTGTGGATTTTTATTGTTTTATTTATTTGGTAAATGTGCTTCTAATGGATGATTGTGTGTCTCTGTCTGCAAACGAAGTTCCGAATGGATTAGCTTTGGATTTGAATTTGAAATATCTAAAAGATAAATTCATGCATTTTGAACCTGATAATTTATATTGGTGTCTAGACCCTAGACCTCGATGTATTACAGTAAAATACAGCATTTTAACAATTAAACAGAATTCACAAAGGTCCACTGAGCCAGCAGTCTTTATGGTTACATACATACAGCAAAAGCTAAAAAGGTGCATGTGCTGTATGGTGAGTGGTTCAATCTCTTGGTAGGCTATACTGTTAATAATGCAGTGATTTGCTCACCTGATTCAGCTTGCAGGCCACATCGGGATACTCCTCTCTGAGCACTTGGCAGAAGGCAAGAGTGCTTGCAGCCCCCACTGTCAGAAATCCAGTACCAGGCATCAGAAGCTTCTCCCCAGCCCCACCTTAAAAAGAAAAAGATAATAAAAGATAACATTTGGTGTTAGGTTAATTCTGCCTACGCAGGAGCAGAAAGTAACAAATTAGAAATACTCATGTTACTCTAAATAAGTCATTTTTTGGAGTAATTGTACTTTTATTAGTAGATTTTTAAACATGTACTTGTAATTGAGTGAAATGTTTGCATGTCATTGTAATTAGCTACATTTTACATTTAAAATCATATGAGTACTGAGTACAGCAAAAGTCCCAATCGGCCCCACACATGGTTGTCTCATTGCTTTTTCTGCCTCTTTATACACTAAAAATGACATTGCCTGCTTTGATCAGAATGAGCTCAGAGAATATGGGAATTGTGGTTAGAAATTAATGATCAGTAGATTTTTCTGTCAATAGTTTGACAGACGGATATTACAGCGCAAATAACGACCTGGCATTGCACTCATCGTTCAGGATGGGACGCAGAGAGTTTTAGCCAATCCCGGCAACCAATTTACCTGCTAACATAATAATACAATGTTGTTTTTGACAAAATAATGTGTAGCATCAGACCTACCATTACCTTAACCTGTTAGTCAGCAATTATTAATACCGTGTTTTTGTCTGAAAATTGAGCTCAGTTGCACGGACTCAAACGGATCAGTGATGCCGCAAGATGGATTTTCGTGAGTTTGAAATCTCAAACCTGGCGATCCAGCTTGCAACGTGTGTCCTGGTTAGAGGTAAATTTGAAGTGACCAGTGTTGAGTGGTTTCCTCATTTATTTTCTGGAGAGGCAGCGGTCTAACTGCTTCAACCTTCTAACCTTAGCTCTGTGATTCAATTCCAGAGAATTGGTCAATTTCATGCTCTGACAATATATCCCGTCTCACCCCCATTCACACTGGTCTAAAACAGTCTACGGATTAATTACTATATTTGTCGAGTATCAGACAAGCAGTGCTACAGAATTATAGTTCATCTTTATTGTCTCCCAGTTCAGTTTCATGATTATTATGAAGGTTCAGACCTGAAAGGTTTAGGAACTCCTTGAGTAAAGTAATTAGTCACAAGTGTCTGTTACAATATAAATACACAAACTTTATGTTTATTGAGGCATCGAGGCTACTGTTGTCGTGATTATGGAAGCTACAGAAATAAATTGAATTGAATTGGCACAGGCACAATCCATTTCAATGCAACACTTACAAACCACGCATTCGGGCTATTCAATAATTTTTAGGGTAGTAAGATACAGACGAAGGTCACTGGGAAAAGTTGAGGGACTAGATGAGGCTTTTCTGCATTAAATATACAGTGAACTCACATCTGGATGAAGGCTGAATGCTTACCTGTAATAAAGGTGTAGGTGCAGTTGGGGTCATCCCTCACCAGTGGAAAGAAAGCCTTCCACGAGACAAATGTGCTGTAGAGTAAGCAGTCAATAACCTGAAACAGTAAATTCGTCGGACCAATTTAAGTGGATATAGTGTATATACAGTAAACTCAATTATATTGTCCATCTAGTCCTGTTATAGGGTATAGGTTGAGCCTCTAGAGGCCTCAAGGGGCAAAATATTAGTACATTGTTCACACTAGAATGGATTGTTGGTAACAAAGTACAAAGAGACATACATTTATATTCATTCACTCACTGAAGATACTATAACAGGCGTGCATATGTTTGTACTGTAGAAACAAGCCTAACATGGAAAATTATAAATAAAAACACTATTTAGCGCTCCGTTTTACTTTCTGCATTACTTTTCGTTCATTAAAAATGCCCAAATCAGCATAGTGTAGAATGCCTAGTCTAGAACCCCTTCAGTAAAGCAGAGCCCTCACCCAGTGCAGGTCTTTGAGGGTCTGTGTGTGAGGGGGGCCTCCCTGCCACCAGCTGAAGCCCATAGAAGACACCACATCCGTCACCTTCCCCACTGCCTTTAACAGTTCCTGCTTCGCCTGCTCTGCCCCATCCTCGGAACCTGGACAAAACACAACATTAGAGGTTACAAACACTACATATTTGATTCAGATCAGACATTTTACTTCGACAGAAAAAAGTCAAAATGCACTTTCGTCCGTGTATTGGAAATTGACACTGTAATAAATAAATAACGGATAAATAAAATAATCTGAGTGTCATTATGAGGTTATTAAATTACCACTCAAGGGGGAAAAATATGTTTTATGTTTTTATAATAACCATGAAAACACCTTTCTGATAATTCCTAAATGTAGGCCTAGAGCCTAATGTTAATAAAAGAAGTTAATGCATTTTGAACATATTACTAGGCCTACATATTGTACGTGACACGCCAGTATGTTAGTCCTGGGTCTGATGTGTTCATAGATGGACTGGCAGATGTCTAGGAAAAGTATACTTACCCACATTGCCGACAATAGTGGTGAGATTATCCTTTGTATTGGGAGAGACAAATGAGCACAGTCTGTCAAGCCGACTGCTGTCTCTGGAGATCACTGCGACTTTAAAACCTGCAAACAGAAAGAATACACAAGTCCATGCTGATCCCTCTGGCATGTAAAATAACACGACTAATGGGCCTACATTTAATCTGTTTATTAAGGTCATAAGAGGGAGAAGCGTGACACAACAGCAGATGGTAAAACAAGACATTCAAGAGTCTATTGACAGTGTATAGACTCAATATAGTCTGGTGCACTTAGGCAGGAGGAGACCTTAGGATACGGATGGAGAATGTGCAATTCCTTTTTTAAATGGAATTGCACATTCATTATTTTTTTTTTACAATGGGGCTTGCGTTGTAATGGAGCACTGTGAAATTGTTTGAGTATGTATTGTTATTTTTCAGAAGTTTAATTAAATGCATAACAAAGTGATACAGATTAGATTTCTCAGTTAAAGATGCCCTGGACTTGTCTCTCACACATATTCAAACAATGACAAATTTAAAGCGGCAACAGGTGTATTGTCCAGATGCTTACCTTTGTCCAGCAGCGCTTTGACCACGCCAGAGCCCACAGTGCCCGCTCCTCCCAGGACAAGCACCACCCGATCCGAGCTGGACATTCTGCTGACCCAGTACCGACGCAGGACAGAGGACTGGAGAGTTACTGCTGGAGGAGAGGCCCCTGCTGATGAAGCGGGACATCATTCACAGCTTTAATAAGAGGGACAGAGCCGTGGACCCGCCCTCTTCCCTCTGTCACTGAGCCCCACCTCATGCACCTCATGCCGCATGAGCTCCGTGGTCTGTGGTGGTGACTCGTGGTCATCGTTTGTAAACTCAAACAAACAATTCTAGGACATTTGGTTGACATTTAGTTGCATACTCTGTTTTGAATTGACAATCATGTCCGTTCATGTCCAGTGTCCAGTGAAAATTTGGAAAGTATTGAATTCTTCTTGCAATAGTTTTATTATTTTATTTTATTTCATTTTGATTTTTTTTCCAGACCAAAGTCGCCCAGATACAGAGCCCAAACTCGCCTGATAGGACCGTGCTGAGTCACGTGACAATGTTTGGTTGCAGAACGGAAGAAGCGCGAGCAGCCTGAGCTAACGCGGTGTGGCCCGTGGACGTACAGCCTGATTTAGTGAAGATTTGATACACATTCATTTGAACGGTAAGCTTCTGGTTTGGTCGATCACTCTTATGTTCTTTGGTAATAAGAGAGAGGCCTGCCTTCACGAGCAAGCATTAGCAGAGGCTACTCAGGTTTCTCCTTTTGTGACTCAAAATGGTAAATATCACATTTTCTTTCCGATTAATTAAAAAATTCAAAGCATAATCATAATCAGTACATTTATTCTCAACACAAGATAAGCTTTTTTGCTACTCATAACTTCAGGCCAAAGTTTACTTTCTCTTTGAATATGTCACTTCCTGAAGTGTTCTTGAGTCAGACAAACACAAGCTAGAAATTTCCTCATTCTTAAAATGTGCTTGTAATAAAATACTTATGTTCGCCTAGCCTAACTAAAAAAAAAAGTGCATAATTATCATTACAATCTTTTCAAGGACCCTGATCTGGGTAAATACCTACACACCGCTTTAAGTATATTTTTTAGTTAAAGTATTAGGTACATGCAGGTTTCTCCTTTGCTGAACACATGACAAAACAATCACATAATCATCAAGACACGTCAGTACAATCCCACAGGCTTCATGTCAGGCACACAAAAAGAGTCAGCAGTGTTATGTGGGCCTATGTTTATATTTGTTTGGACCGGGAGTTGTGTTTTGAAACCAAAGCGGTGAGTGCTGAGGATGGACATTGTGTATTTGTCTTGTATGAACCACACAAACAGCATAACATGTTTTGTTTTTGACAGGTGAACAGAGATGACCATGACTGGACAAAGAACCATAGATCTTGTGGCTGCTTACAATCATTTTTTAGAAAAACAAATAGTGGACCATGGGTCCAGTCTGCCGTGCCGAGATGAGACCCTCTGTAATGAGGTGGATGAGCTGCTGAAGAGTGAAGAAGGCAGTGACGCACACTGTCTGGGTCTGGATACATTTAACATCATGGAGGAGGCTCTGCAATCAGAAGTGACTGACTGCAGGCGACCAGCAAAAATTAGAACGGGGCTAAAAGGCCTGGCCAAAGCATTTGAGGTGCTTGAACAAGCAGCACTCAACCTGCACCTGGGTCCATGGAGAGAGGAGTACAAAGTTGTAAAAGTTGGTTTGAATTTTTTTAATATATAAAAAAAATCTTCTCTGACAGTTTAACTTTGAATGTAGGTGATATTTATTTAGGCAGGAGTTTGTTTGTCTGTTTCAAGTAACAAGTTTGTCAGAAGCCTCATCTATCTATTTATGATACCTTTTGTGGAGTATTGTCGCTCTCCTTTCATATTTTTTTTTTCTCTCCAGATGTATTCTGGTATATTTACCCACTGCATCAAACCAGTGTTCTCCACTCAGCAGATAGAGCTGCTCTTTGGCCTGTTGGGTTATAGGCTGTGCTCATCACGACGGGAACAGCTCCGCCTCCAGCCTCAGAAAGTCAGTGCAGCCAGGGTGGATGAGCTGCTGCGCTTGTCCTGCGCCTTCTTTGTGGCTCGTTGTGAGTGTCGCCTCCTTCTGGCTGCTCTGGGAAAGTATGCTGGTCAGCCTCGATGGGAGCTCAATATTGTGAGAGAGAGGCAGAGAGGACACAGCTTTCAGGTAAGTAAAAGTAAATGCAAGTTGTTGTTGCCATTAGTTCAAGAAATGTTCAAACCTTTAGTTTCTTTGTCATTTAGATGGCTCTTGACAGCACAATGGGACTGGTAGATGTTAAGCAGCCCCTACAAGAGTTGCCTGAAGAAAATGACATGGATCTGTACACAGATGAGCTGGAAGGGGAGAGGCTCAGAGAGATGCCTGTCGATGAATCCCCTCGCTCTTTAACTTGGATGTCTGATAAAAGTGCCAATGGCATGTCTAGGGAGCCAGTTTATATCTCTACTTATATGAAGAAGCCCTGTGCTGACTCGAATGCCAATGCCTACTTGCCTGCCTCCAGAAGTGTCAGCCAGTTCTATAGAGACTTCACTGGAGACCAGATGGAGGCATTACCTGTCAGTCTTGAAGAAAAGACCGACCATGAGACTCTAAGCATGCCAGCTTGCACTTGTCTCGAAGTAAAGCGCTTGACTCTATATAAATGCCATGAATGCCAAACCTACCACCATGTACACTGCTCCAAACTTGAGTCTTGCAAAAAAAATCACACAATGGATTTGGTTGATGAAATACCTGAGCAGTTCATTCCAATTAGAGCAGCAGCTTCACAACGCAGAGGAAGTATATCACCAACTCTGACCAACTGCTCTGATGCGTTTTCCTCCTTATCTTTGCATAATAAATCTGAATTTGCTATTTCGATTATCAGCCCTTTAGCACTGCATAGCTGTTGTGAAGGTCTCAACCAAGATCCCGACATCTTGTGTTATAGGTGCCAAGTCTTTCACAATGACTATTGCAATGAAGCAAAGATCTGTCTCAACTCCCATGAGACTAAAAAGTTGGGTCTGTGCTCTGTTGGGAGATGTAGTCAAAAAACATATCTACTATGCAAATATTGTGGAAATGAATGTTGTAAAGACTGCTGGTACAAAAGTCCTCTTTACTGTGGATGTGGTCAAACGTTTGACTTTTCATCTTCTGTCTAGTAGTCCATAGTTAATTTAAGAGTTGACAAATAATTAGGCTAACATAGTGCCTTAAATCTGCCTGTGCACATGTAGAATCATGTCTTACACCTCACAGAAGCTTTGATAATGGCTAAGATTTTGGTTTTGTCCTACAAATACCAATAAGATCAATGAACAACATACCAATACAAAAAATATGTAAGTTCCTGTTAATTGACAATCTCCAAGTTTGTTTGATGTTGTTAAATGTTATGTTTCTATGCTCTACTAAATCTTATCAACACTGCCATGATATGACACTTAATGCTGTATTTATTATGTTTGACACTTGCACTGTATGTGCCAACTTAACATGCACCTTAATTATATTTTTGAAAAGGGACAGGGGTAAACTATGGTCAACAATCTTATTTCTCATATAGTAGACTGTATGAATATGTTCATATAACAAACATGAATTTTTATTACCCTTTCCTGAATTTGTTATACTGTTACGGCATTTTTGGCCAGTTTTTACATATTTAGTTTGAAATAAACATTTTTCACATGATGTTGTATGAAGTAATTTTGGGGATGAATGGATAAAAGTACGTTCAAATAAGGGGCTTAATGTCCTTCAGTACAATATACAGTATTCTATCTGCCACAGTATAATAATACTTGTGTCTCACGGTGAATTATAAAAACTGAAACAATCTAGTTTGTTGTAGTAACAGTAGTTTGATTCTGTTAATAAATAAAAAATAGTAAATATTTAGATTTTTAAAAAATCAAACAAAGCACTTGTCATAAAGTCAAAGTTGTGTATTTTATTCGTTGTATGCCTGCCAGTTAATATTTATGAATGATTTGCTGTCCATGCGGTCAATGTATAGGACCCCGTCCAAGTGGTCCATCTCATGCTGAATAATACGAGCTGCCCAGCCGCTGGTTTGCCACGTGACTGACTCTGCTTTCTCATTGAGACCTGTACAATAACAAAATTCACTCCATCAAATGTTATAGTAACACACAACAATAAATAATTATTTAAAGGAAAGTATTATGCAATATTGACTTTACTGAAGATCTCATGCGGTTATAAAAGTACTTCCTATTCATGTAAGTTTGCTCAAACACAGTTGTCCCCTCCCACTTTTCCAATCGGTCGGCCTCTGCAAGGTTCTAAGTGAGTGACAGGAGAATTTGATAAATCACAATTAAGTGTGAAGCAGATTACTTTATTTACCTCATAAATGCAATTGAAAGGTACTAAGTGTACATGAATTGTGATTTGTCAACAAAAAAATTATGATATTAGGGTTGGGGAATATGCCAAAAAATCTATATCACAATCTTTTTGGCAGTCGGATCAAAATATCCAATTCATGTACACTTCATTACATAATTACATTGTCTTGTAAATAGTAAATGAAGTCATTCGCTTGTTCTTATAGTTCTTACTTCACCGTATCGCCCAGCCCTACACCCACCCCTTTACTATGCTGTCCTAAATGTTACTAGTTGTTTTATAAAGGCAATGAAAAGCATACTACCTCTTTTAACAAGCTGTGTCCATTATTTTCATACCTGAAACTTCCACAGATAGGTAGCGTGGCACTGCAGCAGAAAACCCTGTGACACTTTCACATGCCTCCTGAAAAACCACTGTCCTCCCATCTAGCACTCTCATTTGTGGGTTAATAAACACTCTCAGAGGCAGCACACTCAGACATCGTGCCTCTCTTAATGCAGGCGGGGTTTCTTCAAACATCTTCTGTGGATACTCCAGTGCTAATATACGGAGGGGAACCCCAATTTGAGGTGCACTCAGTCCCACACACTCCTGTTTCCGCATCACTTTGACCATGGTATCAATTACTTTTTGGATCTCTGGGCCCTTCACAGCAGCAGGGTCCACAACTGATGCATGACTTCGTAACACTGGGTCTCCTATTTGGCACACATGGCTGTAAGGAGGGCTGGGAGGAGGCCGGATCTTTCTTTTCATGTACTGCAGGTAGGAGCGGACCTTGACATTACTACAGTACATGCGGCGTGCCATAAAATTAAGTGACATTAAAGCCCCTCTTGTGTTGTAATGAAGTCTGAAGCTCATTCTGGACAGCTGAAGTAGACTGATGCAGGATTTGTTCATTTTGATACTCCACAGGACCGACTTCAAGATGGGGCATTCACCTGTGAACAACAAATAAACCACATTATAACATTTTATAGAAAAAGTTATGTTTTTAATCAACAAAAATACCAATTATTTGTTCTTTTACATCTGAGGCAAAACCTGATGTGCCGTTTGAAATCCTTCATCTTCTACTATAACTAATTTACACATCGAATGTGAAGAGCATCCCAATTTCTTCCCTTCTGATGGAGATTTCTCCAACCACTGTCCAATGTCATTTTGTAGATGGTGGCACTCGTTTAATACAATTTAAATAAATCAGGTCAGTGCCAGGTAATTCCCACAATTCTCAGTGTGTATGCTATTTCAATAATCCTTGTTTTACCTGAAACACTAGTAGCCTGCTCCTCCTTCAGGACAAACGTATACTACAAGGCGGTACAACAAGACTCAACGTAGACGATGTACATACAACTAATTCAGACGTGTATTGCATACGTAAAAGTTAAACAAACATAATTAAAGTTGAGACATTTCCCCCATTCCAAGCTTTACCCATAGATCCATGACTTTACCATGGGACTTTGCGTGTATACAAATTACTTCCAGGTCAAACCGCGACCACTTTCAAAGTAAAAGCACGCACATTCATAGGCCGCTATACGGTATTTACTTTTGAGCTTTACTTTGAAACTCTCAGACGTCAAATGCGAAGTTTTGTTTGAAATGAAGCCGCTAGTGTTAATTTAGTGTGTGGTTTGGACTAAATGAGATTGTTTGTTTATGGCACATGATTTTGTCCTCTCTTTTACTCCCTTTAGGCTTTGATTTTCCGCAAGCAAGGCAGGGATTAGTTTTTTATGTCTAACGTAATGTGCAGCCGCGACTATTTCTCTTCAAACGGAAACAATTGGACGGGATGTGGGTTTTAAATGGTAAGTGGCTAATATTTTATTATAGCTGCACTAACTGTTAAATAATGTAATAATGGGGGTAATTACATATTTTTTGTGTGTTTTAGCATCGCACTTGACTTGTCTGGGCGTTCATGACTTGTCTGTGCATGTTCTGCGAGTGCGGGCGGGGTTTGGGCCATGGGGCAGATTAAAGGATGCGCGTGGAGGAGAGGATGTGGTGACTGATGGAGCAACACGGTGCGTGGAGGCTGTGGGTCATAGAATACGCCTGGGCTCACAAGATGATAGATGTTTTCCAAGGTAGTATACATTGAACGCTGTTTGTGTCGTTCAGCCACTTTTCAAATTAAATTTAGAGGCCCAAGAATTCAGCAACAGGAAGCACTTAATGAAAATGGATCATAATCATTTGTGCTTTTTCTGCAAACACATATTACTCAAAAAAAAAAGAAACTATGTAAAAGTAAAAAATAAACTAAAAAGAAATTATGCCAACCACTTAATTTATATTATATGGGAAGCTTGTATCTATTCCCTGCTGGGATGTGCTTTTTTCCACAGATGTCGGAACTCTCTATTGGCCAGACGAGGACTGGGGGATTTTAAGGCTGGACGAGTCGTGGCATGTCCGTGTTGTGTCTGCACAAGTCTATAATATCGTCAAGAGCAGACAAACCCATCGCTACGAAAAAGTGCTGACCTTTTTGGAGCACACTTACACACTGCTGCCTACACTGGTGCCTGCCATCAAACATATGAAAATTGTATTTGGCCTCAAAACCATGGTATGATATACCTTTTAATGTACATTTCCAAATATTCAAAATCTTTGATTGTGCATTCTTGCTGCAGGTGATTATGTGGATGCTAAGGGAAGGCACTGGACCGATCAGTGTTGTACAGAAAATCATGAAATACTTTCCCAGTAAACTACCTCAGTATGAACATCACTGTGTAAGTCCTTATACGCCTTATTAAAGTTTGAGCTTTAAAAAACGCATAATGAGTAATAGAGTAATAGTAATTATGGGAGTAGTAGTAATAGTAATTATGGGTATTTGTTTCTTAGATGAAACATGATATGTTACTTATGAGAAGAAATCAGCTTGACTTCCGGACTTTTGCTCAGTCACTAGTCATGGACAAACAAAAACTTGAACACTATATCCAGGTAAGTGTTTTACAGAAAATATTGGAACTCAACATCCAGCAGCTGATGTTGATACATGCCAACAGTGTAGATTCACTTTACTGTTGAAGGTCACTATAAAATTCTTGAGACATTAGTAAACCTTTTTGTGATAAGGGACCACTGCTTCTGTATGGCAATTTCCACTACACATATACAATAATGGACCCTTTCTCAAACTTAGATTTAACTTCAGTATTGAAGAATAGAATTATTATTTTTTGTGTGCATGGAAGTGCATGTTGTTGATTGATGGTTGAAGTATTACACAAAAAAGGAATAGACTATTTAAGGAACCACAAAAGTGCAGAAATAATAATTATAATAGTAATTCCGGGAACCCTGGACCTGGTGCAGGTTCAGAAAATTACCCAGCTGCACCAATAGTGACACATCCTGTCTGAAAAATAATCACTCAACTTTCTAGGCCCCTAGGTGCATGGTTTGTACCTGGGATTTCAAAAGTAAAACACAAGCACATACAATGAAATGGTAATAATAATTCCTTAAACTTATGACAAAGCCTCTCAAGGCATTACCTTGTAGTGACTACAGGGTCATTATTCATTCACCCCATGCTACTTCTGTGGCCACAGCTGATCATGTTGTATTTAATTTCTATTTTCTTTGTTCTGCACACGAACAGTTTACTTTTCACGATGTCTAAATGTGTGTTTTTGTTAGAATCACATGGAGGAACAGTATGGGGACAATTATGCTCAAAAGACAGAGGAGAGACTTCTTCATTATCTGCAAGAACTGGACAAAGCTTTGCCAAAATGTACCTACATTGATAAGGTGAGTGGAATCTGGATTATTTTTCACACAAATGCAAAACTACATAGTTATCTCATTCCAAATTGTTTTTATTTTTAAAGGATGAATAATTGATCACTGATAGTTCATTATTAAGATATCTAGTCACCAGATGACCAGCGGGGTCTTGATAAAGCATGTACTTCTGCTAAAAGTTAGTTTACTTTTTAAAAATAGTATACTGTATGCAACAAATAATTGTATACAGTTACTCGTTCAGCCCTACATAAAACAGAGGTACTAGTTAATGTGTCACTATTGGTGCAGCTGGGTAATGTTTTAAATCCTTTATTCCAGCAGATTAGATTTAATGTCTCATTTTCAAGAGGGACCTGTTAATCATAAAACGGTTACAAACCCATGACAGTGGCACAATTAAATGGTAATATTTTATTTCCAATATGTAAAAATTCAACTGTACAATTTAATAATTTAGTGGAAGCAGGAGCTTGATAAATTCTTTCCTATATGTTCTTGTAAATATATTCACGGTAACCAGTATTTGGTATCTCAGAAACAATTTAAATCAGGCAAATTAAGTTATTTTAGGTTTGAGTACATGCCAAACATGTTGTTTGGAGCTAAAAGAACAAATGAAACCTAAAACACAACTACACAAAAATTCAGTAAGTAGCACACCGTGTCTTACTGCTATCACTAACTAAAATATTTTCATAAATGCCCTAGATCATGAAGAAAAACTCTCCAGTAAAAGAATGGGAGAAAGCACTGCTGGATTTAATCACTGACAACTCCACCACCACAGCAACAAGTCTGAAAACAGTGCTGCAATCTGGTAAGAACACTGGCTCTGGACCAAATGCCCTTTAGCAGTGCTCAATGGCACAGGGTTCAACCACCGTCCCAGCCATTTTGTTACTTCGGTGTGGTGTGTTGTTTTGTGCTCTTGTCCTTTGGTGTTGTGTGCTGTTGTGTGACAAGTTACTCACTGTTTATGTAAGGTGATGTAAGTGTGTAAGGTGATTAGGTGTGAATGCTAAACAACAGATGGAAATTGGAATCTGTCTACAATTAGGGGTGAGCAGGAATAGAAAAAAATGCCTCTTTTTTTAACACTATTCAGGCATTTTGTACAGTCCCGATCAAAAGTTTAAGACCAGCTGAATAAATGCCAAAAATCGCATCGTTGGCTCTTAACAAGGTTCCAAGCAGAGTTTCAATAAGCAACAAGAAATGGGAGGGAGACAAAAAATTTGTTGCATAAACATTTTATTGAAAACAACAATTAAACTGAAATGGTTTAGAAACACACCTCAAAAACAATCCCAAAATCAAAATCATCAAAACAGAAATCAAAGTCCCAAACATGTCAGTATTGGGGCATCTCACTAATGAGTAGCGCCACCGCTATTGTTGATCAGTTCAAAAATTGGTTGCAGTGTGATTAATGCAAGCTTTTCCAGGAGGAGGTAAGAGGGAACATTTCTCCACGTGGTGAAGATGGCCTCATGAAGCGCATCTACTGTCTGGAACTTTTGTTCTTTTTTGTAAACTTCCCTTCCATCTCGAAGGGTTCTCACTTGGATTTAGATCAGGGGAACACACAGGATGGTCCAAAAGAGTGATGTTATTCTCCTGAAGAAGTCCTTTGTCCTGGGGCTTTGTGAACTGTAGAATCGCCCTGTTGAAAAACCCAGTGGTTACCGCAGATGAGGGCTTTCAGTCAGACATGTTACTCTCTGCAACATCTGCACAGAGCCAGCGGCTGTTTGACGCCCTGCACCACCTCCATTGTTCCAGTGAAGGAAAAAGCACCCCAGATCATTATGGTGCCCCCTCCCTGTGGTGCCTCCCACGTGGATCTACTTGTCATGCCAGTAACGTTGGAAACCATCAGGACCATCAAGGTTACATTTTTTTCTCATCAGAAAATAAAACTTTTTTCCTCCTTTTAATGCCCCATGTTTGGTGCTCTCTTGTAAAGTCCAAGTGGCAGTTCTGTGGTGTTCAAGGAGACGAGGCCTTTGAAAACATTTTTTGTTCTTGAAGCCCTTCAGTGGCAGATGTCGCCTGAGGGTTATTGGGCTGTAGTCGGCACCAGTAACGGCCTTAATTTGGATCGAAGATGGTCCAGTGTCTTGGCGGACGGATCGGATCCTTCGGCTGGTGTCATTATTTTGTGGTCTTCCACTTGACTATTTTGTTCCATAACCCTCAGGATTTTTAAAGAAATTCAAAATAACAAAATGTCTTACTGCATCCCACAATCTGACCATGTTCAAAAAGAGAACGATTTTTTGCCTTTGTCATCAGAACGTCATGACAGCATGAATACCTGACAGAAAATGACACTGAATGCAAATTTTTGCACAGCTTTCGGCTTTTAAAGGCATGTGGTCCTTAACTTTTGATCAACTGCTCAACAGCCAATTTCTGTTAAATTATTGTTAAAAAAAATGTACTCAAACTTTTTTTTGTCTCATTCTCATTTCTTGTTGCATATTGAAGCTCTACTTAGAACCTCGTTAAGACCAACCAAGTGTGATTATTCAACTGGTCTTAAACTTTACTTTAGTTACCTCCTAATGTTAGATAAAAAAGATACAGTCCCGATGGATTTTTGTATTTGCCATTAGGAGGTAACTAAAGTAAAAATGTCTGTGCATGAACCAGAAAAGCAGTGAACTACAAGGATCATTAGAGCAGACTGGCACAGGATCATGTCCCAATTACATTTTGAATGGCCGTATCGCTCATTTCATGCTACAGTATTTCCATTCCTATGTCTGATATGCTGTTCATTAACACTACACTGTTCTAACCCGCTCTGATGCCCAGTTTAAAAGAGGTAAACATACTTTTCTTTGGCTGAAGTCACCAACTAAACAGTAGAGTGTGTGGGTATGTTCGTGGTGTTCGTGGGAAGCTGCTCTTGATGTAGACGTTGTTGTTTTCTGTTCTTTGCTACAAAACAAGGACCTTCACTGTATATAAAATGAATAAATAGGGTTAAGAAATTATATTAAAAGATATACCACTGTCTTTTAGCGACAAATGCTGGTTCATTAACCAAGTAGACATTTTTGCAACTGATATATGTTGATTGATTCTTAAAAGTTCTTCTTAAATGTTCTGGACAATAAATGAACGCATGCATTAAAAATTCAAAACTTTACAATTAAATACAGCACAGGGAGACCTCTCTGATGTTACAGCTTTTTGTAACTCAACGTACATAAAGAGCCTCATAGATGCATACAGTTCAAAGCCTTTTATTCTGCGATAGATCCTACACTGTTCATATTATTTATTGTTTTTTTTCATAATTTAAACTTTGACTTGTCTTTTGTTCCCTCAGATGCTACATGTTGTAACTCACTCAGCAGGTCACACCAGGGTACAAGAAGTGCCAGCTCTATGTTTCCAGACTTTCGTGTTGAAACGTCCAAAGAGCAACTCAAACCTGCAGCAGAGAAATCCTCAGAGCTTAGTTCTCCAGTCACTGGTATAATAATGGTTGACATAGGTGAACCAAGAAAGGAGCCAGTTTTAGGTTTGCAGACAGACCAAAGAAACAAAACAACCTGTGTCAGTGCAACGGAGACAGATAACATAGAGGAAAACTGCCAGGAAAACAGTTCAATCAAAGTATCGCCTCACTTCTGCTCCAAACACCAGCGCTGGGTCAGGAATATCTTGAGTGAATGTCCCGGGGAATCGTCCGAGGAGCAGCTGCTTCAGGACATCTCCCCCCTGCTGTTCATGTCTTCCTCCTCCTCAGACCTCACCCCTTCCAACCTCACCACCGTCCCTGAGCACCACCTATCCCCGCCCACCTCAAATCAGCTCCAGAAGGCAGAAGAAGATACAAAGTCTATAGAAAAACATGTTTCTGGACCAGTGGACTTGGGACCTCCATTGCATCCAGCATCACCTGCAACTGAATCCTTAGTATCAGGGAGCCGTGTTCTTAAAGTTGTAATTGTCCCATACAGTGATGTAACACCTGTCACTGTGAATCCTGTAAAAAGTACTGGTACACCAAATGATCTTCAGGTGTGTAACGACGAGGATTCAACTACAGCAAGAACTACATTGAGCGTTTCTGCAAAACCCTCAGTGCATCAGACTGTCTCATCTTCCAAACCGTTTATTTCAAAACTCTCCAGAAGCTTTAGACTTGGACAAAGGTTTTCCCAATCACAAGAACTTGATTGTCATAATAAGGAGGCCAAAAAAGTGCAATGTTCTCTTCAGATGAGTTTTGCAAATGCAGGCAGCCTTTCTACACATTCTACCTCCGGGATTGACGTCACCAATAACACACAGACAAACATTCAAGCTCAGTCAAGTTCTGTGTATCACGTGGCAAGCTCTCATGATAGAACCACATTACATAACAACCATATTCAGCCGTGTGTTGTCCTGAAGCGAATGAGTAGAGAAGAGTGTCTAAGAGTAACCAAAGGGAGACTGCAGTACAGGCAATGTGATGACATGGAGGAGCACAGGGATCTTGATGTTTATGCATTTGATGTTAACTCTTTGTACTCCAACAGTTCTTCGGAGGAGGAGACATATTCTGATTCAGAATACAGGCCAACCAGAAAAACACTGAGAACGTGGTCTAGGGGTCTTTTACCCTGTTGAATACTGAAGATTCCTGAAAAGATAATCACCTGTCACTATTGGCTACCAGTGAGACATAAGTGCAGTTTATCAGAACATTACTGACAAGAGCTGCAGTTTGGGAGATGCTCAGAGATTTCACTCCAGGAAGCAATTCTGTAGCAAGGATTGCATAAACACATGACTGTGCTGCGTTGTAAGTGCTTGTATATAGTCTACACAGGCATGTATTAAATGTATTTGCCGATAATATTTGAAATGATTTTAGTCTTTGAGCCGTTTTTTAAAAGATAGTTGTTTCTGATGTTAATGTTAAAAAGTGATTGTTGGTGTCCACCCAAATTTATTCAAATGTAATTTCAAGAATGTTTAGGTATTAAGAGATTAAAAGTGAAAAAAAAACTTTGAATTCTGCCAACATGGCCTTTCAGTAGAGCTGATTATTTATGATGGACATGCCACATGCACAGGTACTTCAGTGGACTGGACTCTGTTTTCAACTATTATGTAATAGATGTTGAAATTCTAGTCATAACAAGTAAATAAAGTAATTGCATAAGATTCAAGAATAACTACTTAATTAGAATCAACAAACTATTGATACTACACCTGTTTGCTCGTGAAGCTAAAATAATGTCATTGTACCAGCTCACCTTTTAATGTCTTAGATTAAATAAATGTTCTCCATTTACATAAACCCTTTGTCTGTTTGATCTTTTTTCAAGTTTTTGCTAACATAAGATTACTCTAGAAAGTACACAGACCTCCGACACATTGATTCAATAGAATCATCATCAGGATGTCAGGACCAGCCAATGAGCATTGTCCAACCTCAGTGTATCAGATGGCCACTCAAATGTCAACTGTGAGCAACCAATCATGCCTGAGGTCAGGAGGCCACTGTTTACTCTACTGAAGGCAGGAGCCATGGTCCAGTCTTTTGTAAAGGTGAGGTTAGGACACTTCCACATTGATTGTGAATGGACCTCCCAAAGAGACATGAATGGAAGAAACCACTTCATGCACACACAAGGCTCTTAAGAATGGGTGTTCACAATATTACAATTCAAATTGCGATTCCCCTGGTGATCTGTAAATTAGGGAATACTCTAATTTTGTGACTGTCTGGTAATAAAGATCTTATGCTCTCGAACTCTCTCTCCTGAAGTCTCAAAGTAAAATGTGATATGTATCATGTGACATTGTATCCCTCAACTTAATGTATTATGACAACCTGTATAATATGCAATACTAAAATACATTCCGACCTCTAAAAGGAAACTGTTTTACCTGTTAATTTATCAAGAGCCTGCATTTCCCTTAAAACTGCATTTACAATCCTCCACCTTTTCTTTAGCTGCTGTCCAGGACAATTTGGATTTTTAAAACCGTTTTCTGCCAGATTCAGAACCTGGTACCAGGAGAAAAAGTTGAATAAGGCAGATGACGATAAAGGAATGCAGTATATGCTGTTATAGCTCAGTTGAACTAATTAGTTTCAACTCAAAACTAGGGAATGGGACCAGATGGGCTGGTCCACAGGTCTCTGACCTCTGTCAAGCTGATTTAAACTATAACATGATGGAGCATCACTTCATGACTTTGCACTTTATGAAAAAATGCATCACTTACTTTAACATTTGAGACTACAATAAAGGCCTAACTGTGTGTTTAGGCTCCATCTCGATCCTTTTAGATCTTCCACAGCCTGCAATGATTCCAGACATCGTTAACAGTAGGGGAGCTCAAGGGAATAGAAATTGGTGCTAGACCGTGAAACACCACACAGCCCCCAAAAAAAGAAAAGAAAAAAGACCAGCAGTGGATTATGTAACATGTTTTTTGACCTGCTTTCTTTGTATTGTTTGTAGACTTCTGAACACAGAGCTGAATGTCATAGTGAAAATATATGTTTGAGTATGACGTTTCACATCAACAGTGTTATCAGTGCTGTTGTGTAGGCTTGATGTAGGCTATTGATTTACCTGAGAGTAACCGAGGGAGAAAAGTCAAAACATGTTGTCTATAGAACCAGTTATCTGTTGGCAACACGACAAATAAAATGATTAAATTTAGGAAACTTGTCTAGACAACAGGTAATTAGACCTGCAATTCAAAATGTATTCTGTAAGCTGTTATTACCCTGGTTACCACAGGAAAATTCTCAACACTAATTGGAGAGGCTGGTTTTCTTCAGATGGAGACAGTTGATTGCTGATTACACTGAATGAAATCCCATGACAGATTAGTTTTATAATAGACATATGGTCACTAGTGAAAGCAATTAATGCATTACCTCTCTGCTTGGGCTATATGTAATAAACTGTTTGAAAAATAATTGATACAAAAAAATTGAAAAAATAATTGATTCGTCGTGCAAATACAATTCATTCATTGCCTTCACATAGAATCTCCTTTTTGTGAGTGCATGTGGAAATAAATCTCCATGATATTTTTTTATACTGTCGCTAAAGTTAAATGTACTAATTTTGACAATTTTGACCAAACTTTTTCTTTACTTTACCGGCGGTGTATAGGCTAACTTGAAAACACACAAAATGAACTGTTAAAAGGCTATATTGGTATTGGTAGAGACGGATGATGTTCTGTTGTTCTCCAAAGAACCAAGCGTGCCCTCATCGATCCTGATGTTCGCCCACGTGTTGGCTTGCGAGCTCCTCCTGACTCACGTACAACAGTGACGTACGTCGTGGGTTTGAGCGGGCCGCAGGTGACCGTAGGCGCAGGTCGAAGCAGCGGGGTCGTGGTTCGGGAAGCCAAGGATATGGGGCCAAATTCCTGCCAAAACGTTGTAAAAGCTTCATACATAGTTTTGCAAGCGTAACAGTACTTGCAAATATAATTTGTGTTTTGCAAATACACCTTGTGTTTTGCAAATACGCAAAATGATTTGAACAAATGTGTTTTGCTTTGCAAATATAGCCCCTTTAACATGCACAAAGGAGTTTTTGGATTTGTACAAATAAACAAATAGTTTTGTGCAAATATAATTTGGTTTTGAAATATAAAAATCTTAACATGAACCACTGTGTAAATGTTGCATTTTACATTTACAAAAGTGTTTTTTTATTTAAACAAATAACCCCATGCAAATATATTTTCATTTGTAAATGCAATTTTTTTTCATTGTTGAAATACGTTTTTATTTGCAAATACAGTGATCCCTCGTTTATCACGGGAGTTGCGTTCCAAAAATAACACGCGAAAAGTGAAATCCATGATGTAGTCCGCTTTATTTTGTATCATTTTGCAATGCAATACTGAACTATGGAATGAAACCAAAAATCAAAACCTGTTTTAAAGCCCAAAATTTGTTTAAAACAATCATTTTAATATAGTAATACAAGGTTGGAAACAGTCGTATTTCACAGTCCCAGCTGTGCCTCTTCGTCCTGACTCCGCTCCACTGTAGCCTCTGTTTCTACTGAAGGCGCAGGTTATGGGTAGTTGTTGGCGCTCTTTCTTTTTCTGAGCAAGAAGATTTTTATAAATGGATATGCCACCTTCGATTATATTTGAGAACTGCAATGAACGACTCATCAAAGGGTCCCGTTCTTGTGCCGTGCGCTGAAGTTCAGTGGATGCACTGTAAAAATATCCGCACTGTAAAAAAATCCGTGAAGCAGCGAAGCCGTGAAAGATGAAACGCGATATAGCGAGGGATCACTGTATAGTAATCTACATCTGTACAAATGTGTTTTTCATTTGTACAAATGTGTTTTTCCTTTGTGTGCGCATCTTACTTTGTACTTGCAAAACAGGCTCCCTTTGTATGCAAAACACACAGGATGTCTTTGCAAAACCATATGTAGGAGCCATTTTGACTGCCTCCAACCCCTATGGGGCACTGTAGAATAACTGTTGGGAGTGGAAACTGGAAATTGGCACCAGGTGTTGGAAGGTGCAGAGGCATATGATTTTTGACCGTGTCTAATATAGTTGCATCTTTTGTATGGATTACTTACAGCTGTCTTTCCCAACCCTGGGGTCGCGACCCCCACAAGGGGTCGCCAGAGATTTGCAGGGGGTCGCGAAGACCTCCCAACTGAGAGGCAAGAAAATTAATAAAATCAAATGTATTATTTATTTATGTTTTGTATTTGTCTTAACGTTGGGTACTGCCAGTGGAAATTACATTTTTAATGAGAAATATTCACAAATATAAAAAATTTTGTAGGCCTAAATGCCGCGAAATGCAGTGGTAACTTTATTTACAATTTCAAGCAGGCCTTAAAGCTGCCGCCTAGCAGCAAAACAGCAAATGCGAGTCGGCAAAATTTCACAAAATAACAATGGCAAAACGCAAGGGACAGGAGGAGACAGGGGTCCTCAAAAAGAAAATAAGAGTGTATCACGACAGTTTCTTATTGTTTGGATTCGTGGAAGCTTTGGACAAACTCAAGATTGAGTGCATATTTTGTGGTGAGAAATTGGCGAATGAAAGTATGAAACCCAGCAAGCTAAAGTGACACCAGGACACTAAACACCCAGAGACAACGGGGAAACCCAGGGAGTATTTTCTTCGCAAAAAAGAACTGACGTTAGCACACAGACCTCAAAATATAAGGGAAAGTTTTGCCAAGGCTGGTAGTGACCAAAAGCAAGCTAATATTGCTTCGTTTGAATGCTCGCTCCTCATAGCACAGACCAAAAAAACACATAACATCGCAGAAACCCTCATCAAACCAGCCTGTATTAAAATGGCAGAGATAATGTGTGGGACTCAGGTGGCTGATAAATTAAAAACTGTACCGCTGTCAAACAACACAGTGAAAGATAGGATTGACAGAATGGCAGCAAATGTTGAAACCAGGCTTATAGAAAAGCTCAAAAGAGGCTCGTTTGCTGTACAACTGGACGAAACAACCACCGTTGCGGATGAGGCAATACTAATAGTATATATGCAATACATTGAAGACGCTGAACTGAAATGAGACATTCTTATGTCTGCCAATCTCCAAACTACAACGCGCGGAGAAGATATCTTCAGTGTTGTGGATGCCTTCTTCACGAAACACAATCTTTCCTACGACAGTTTAGTGGCCTGCTGTACGGATGGAGCGGCTTCTATGATGGGCAAGAATAAAGGCTTTAACAGCCATTTGAAAGAGAAAGCGCCCCACTGCCTGGTGTTTCACTGCATGATACACAGACAAGCACTCGCTAGCAAACACCTGAGTGAGGAACTGAACGAAACTCTAAAAACTGTAGTCAAGATTGTAAACTTTATAAAAGCGCGCCCCCTCAATAAACGCCTTTTTGCTCAACTATGCGAGGATGAGACGCACCAGACGCTCCTCCTCCATACTGAGGTGCGATGGCTCTCCCGCGGAAAGGTGTTGGAGCGCTTCATTGAGCGTCAAGACCAGATAAAAGAGTTCCTCGCTGTTCACAACAAAAAACTCCTGGAGGAGTTCACACAGGAGTTTCTTATTAAAGCATCATACTTTGCGGAGATATTTGGACTTTATAATGAGACAAACAGGCGCATGCAAGGCGCAGAGACGAATGTAATGGAGTGCAAGGAGACTGTGGACGCGTTTGTGCGTAAAGTGGAGTATAGAAAAAATAGACTTACAAAAGGAGACCTGCAAACATTACCCGCATTAGAAAAACAATCAGGAGGAAAGTTAACAAAAGAGCTGATAGTTTTGTTTACCCACCACATGATACAACTTCAGAAGGAGATGACATCCCGGTTTTCAGATGTAACTGAACACATCGCAAAAGACGCATGGGTGATGGATCCATTTCTCGCTAAAGGAGACGTGGAACATCTTCATGCAGAGGACGAACTTATGGACATCCACTCCAACTCCCTCTTGAAGAGATTTTTTGATGAGCATGGATACATGCGGTTTTGGCTTGTGAAAGGACGAGACATCGCTCCAAGACTGGCGCGTCACGTGATCACCAGATTCATCTTGCCATTCGCGACAACTTACTTGTCAGAAACTGCTTTCAGTTCACTAGTTACTATCAAAACTAAGGCACGCAACAAGCTTGACGTCCACAGTGACTTTCGTTTGGCTGTTACCAAAATCAAACCTGACATACAATCACTGGCACAAGAAATGCAGGCCCAGATATCTCATTAATAATTGCTATTAATAAAAGCTATTGAAAGTTCACAAAGTTTAATTTTCACACGTGTCAAAAGTGTCAAAATTGATTATATTGCATTGTTTCATTAAGCTCACTGTTCAGAATATGAGCATTTACTTAATTACTAAATAAAAATATAAATATAAAATACACTTTTTTTTTGTTTTGTTTTTTAAAATAAAACAGGATGGGGGTCGCCAAAAAATATAATGGCAAAAAAGGGGTCCCTTTAGGAAAAAGGTTGGGAACCACTGGATTACAAAATACAGCTACCTGCTATGTCTTGTTTATTGTATGTTTTGTTGTGACCGCAACTGTAGTTACAACTGTATGTTGTGTCTGTTTATTGTTTATTGTCTATAAATGTAATTGTATATGTTATGTTGTAACGGCAACTGTAGTTTCAACGGTTTGTAAAGCGCTTTGGGTGCCTGTTAGGTGGAAAAGCGCTCTATAAATAAAAATTCTTCTTCTTCTTCCATGTGCTCTTGTGGCAAAGGTGAGCCAAATAAATTCATTTTAACCAATTCACTGGACTATCTTTGATGCTTTTGTAAGACACGCATGCTTAAAGACTTCTGTACACCTTCAACCAGTAGTGGCTGTTTTGCAGGGCTAATCAGCCTCTACGCCATAGAACTATAATAAAACCTGGAAGATGAATCCAAAATGGCGCCCTGTTTATCCCTATGGGGTGTGCTCATTGGCGCATGACCCCAAAAAAATGTCTTACTTCCGCATTTACTTCCTGATACGGAGGCTGACATCTTTGCTTTACTTCCTGATACGGAGGCTGACATCTTTGCTTTAGGGCGCCACGTGACAACAATCCCCCATGATGCTTTCAGCGACGTGAACGACCACGCAGCCTGCAAGTTTTTGTGTTAACGTTAGCTTGTGTGATTGTAATTGTATTCTTCAGGTTAGATCACACGTGAAAGCGTCTGAAATGAAATAAAATACAACTTACAGGTGTCGCTAGTCGAGCCTTTTCCACGAGCTTCTGTTTGTATCGTCCGACGTGCTCGTTCGCGTGACTCGCACATGTTTGCGGTGACGTCATTTCATATAAAAACGGTAATTTCGGTGATTTTAGAAACGGTAGAAAGATCATTTCCTTCTATTTTATTTAAATACCGATAATAATTCAGTACTGTGTGCAATTATAATGTGTAATTTTAGAAAAAGGCTGGTTCCAAGAGGCTGCAGTACCTCGCACGGCCACTAATCAATCTGGGAGTAAGATGCGCACACAAAGGAAAAACACATTTGTACAAATGAAAAACACATTTGCACAGATGTAGATTACTATATTTGCAAATAAAAACTTATTTCAACAATGAAAAAAAATTGCATTTACAAATGAAAATATATTTGCATGGGGTTATTTGTTTAAATTAAAAAAAACACTTTTGTAAATGTAAAATGCAACATTTACACAGTGGTTCATGTTAAGATTTTTATATTTCAAAACCAAATTATATTTGCACAAAACTATTTGTTTATTTGTATGAATCCAAAAACTCATTTGTGCACGTTAAAGGGGCTATATTCGCAAAGCAAAACCCATTTGTTCAAATCATTTTGCGTATTTGCAAAACACAAGGTGTATTTGCAAAACACAAATTATATTTGCAAGTACTGTTACGCTTGCAAAACTATGTATGACGCTTTTACAACGTTTTGGCAGGAATTTGGCCCCAATTTTGGCCCCATACAAGGGCTGATGTAAGAGGGGTGTAGTAGCTCAGCCTTCGGCTCCTCCAATAGGACACCGATGCGGCTCTACACCCATCTGCGCTCATGGATAAAACCGGTGCGCATCACTCCGCCAACATTTACTCTCAAATAACAAAACGCACTGTTTCTGTATTTACTCTTTGGAAATATCCAACTCATCAGGTAAGATGCATGAACAAATTTCAACAATCTACTTATTTATCCAATCCTAAGTGACGTGTTACGCAGTCTTTCTCTGTTGCCTCTAATTAGGCTTTTTGCTAGGATAAATTAGCTTTTTTTTTTACGTACGTTGTTGGCTCAATTTAAGATATAATCTGCAAGTTAAATGTGTGTGTGTGTGTGTGTGTGTGTTTGTTAAATATGTTGCTTAGGTATAAGATGAATAGCATCAATTATTAACTTAATAATAATAATAATAATGATAATAATAATAATAAAAACTTGGTTAAGTAGGCTAACTTATTTATTGTCAAATTAAACTTACCTGGTCGTTTGATGTTAGTGATGATGATGCTCAGATCTGCACCATGCAAAACGTTTCTTATTTGGGCCTATACCACCAGAGGTTAGCCTATTTGATTACATTTAATTACATTTAGGCCACTCGAGTAACTTTACAGACTAGTTTTCTTTTCTGATATGGATATTTTGTTTGAAATAACAGAAAGTT